>CM061919.1:175107040-175142907 GCA_031002005.1 Vandiemenella viatica
CTTGTACTAATATTATAAATGCGAAAGTAATTTCTGTCTGTCTGTCTGTTTGTTAGGTTTCTTGGGCTAAACGGCTAATCCGATTGTAATGAAATTTGAGAAGCAGATGCTATTAGGCATTAGGACGGACATAGGATACTTTTTTCTGTGTAAATAATATATACTGTCATGTAATTTCGAAAATTACTGAATGGCGACAGACAGACACATAAGATGCGTACGTGTTAGTAGTAGTTTCCGGTGTAGCGGTTTCATAGCGCAGTGCTTAATTCGCTTGGTTACTGATGTTTGGAGCGTGACCTCTGGTTCAATTCCCGGTGGAAGGGATTTTAAAAAAAAATGATTTTATGATCCGCACCAGTTCATTTTGTCTTCTTTTTTGACATGCCTTGCGGGCGTAAACCTGTCCTAAGGTATAGCTCTTGAAGAGCACGAACAGCTAAGTTATTAGAACACAAGAATCTGATGCTTGTGCTGAAGAAAGAATAAAAGACTAAGCTGAAATAAATCTGCCCCCAGTTAAACCCCTCCACATCCCCGCACCTTCGTTTGCTTTTCTGTTTTTAAATAAGTTAGAAATTGATTCTCTTCATGAGACAGGTTCAACGGAAGAATGACATAATGATGGCTTTCCTGTCATATTATGCCGAGTCGGTGTTTTTTGGGACAAATCTTACATTACTAACAACTTTCTATATCCAATTCTGGCAATGAAATTCCAAGTCCAAGTTGCGGGTAGCAGCTAATAGCTTATAAATATTTCACTGTGGTATCCAGCTTAGTACCATCAGAAAGGCATTGAAAGATGCACAAGTTTTAAATCAACAATGTAACAGAATTCAAGGAAAGCGGGTAAGCGGGTTAATAAAATTTTATTTATGCAAAGTTTACGGAGAAAATATTGGGATTTCTAAATTGGGATTAGATTAGAATCCCAATACTGACTTTCTTTCATCGTTTACTCGCTTTACTTGTATTCTATTTGTCTATTTGGATTTCAAATTTAGAAATCCAGACATATATATGAATGTATTTATTCGATGCATCGATGTTTTATACATATATATATATATCGTGAAACATCGATGCAACGTTTCTATTGATCACATCGAAAGAAACATCGACATATTTCCTGCATGAACACCCCTACCATATGCCCCGTCCAATTTCTGTGCGCTAATGACCTCGCTGTCGACGCGCCCTAAAAACAACAATAACAATTTCTGTATTCGATACTCAATAATGTAGCTTCCATACCAATCCAACAATACTCAAAGTAACAAAATACTGTTGTTTTCTTGCTTAATGGTTCATCCTCTCATTACTCTTTGCAATTTGTGATACTTTAGACTTCCTTAGCCACAAATACAAAAAGCCTCTTGGCGCTTAATTGCAACAAATAAATCCAACAAAGATATTGTAGTAAAATCCACCATGTTAAACGTATGAGCAGTATGTCTTATAATAGAACATACAAAAATTGCCTGCGACAGAAAAAAAATCATGTATTTACTGCTTTTTCTTCTAATTATATAACTTACCAGCGTAAAAGGTGATTTAAGGTATTGCTATATCCCTATATGACATTTTGTTGAGATGCTTTCATTAATTCTTACATGATACGCAATCAGACAGTAATACATGGTTGCACTCTGAACTGCTCCTCAGTACGGAAATGTTGAGGAAATTCATTATATTCGAATTGGAACAGTGACATTACTTAAATTAAGTCTAGACACTTGCTGCTTACCACAGGACTGGAAAAGTGCAATAGTAGTACCGGTACATAAGGGAGGCGTGAGAAATAGAGTTGAGAATTACAGGCCAATCAGTTTGACATCAGTGGTGGGTAAATTAATGGAAAGATTGATATGCAACCACATCAGAAATATATGTGAGGAACGTAAGTGGTTTTCAAGCAGGCAACATGGTTTCAGGCAAGGATATTCATGCGAATCTCAGTTGCAAGATATTTCAGATGAAATGGACGAGGGAGGCCAAATTGATAGTGTAGCACTAGATCTGTCTTAGGCGTTTGACAGAGTAAGCCATAAAATGGTAGTAAATAAGGTAAAAACCATTGGAGTGGATAAGAAAGTCATTTGCTGGGTAGAAGAATTTTTAAAAGGTAGAAAACAGAAAGTTAGGGTAGGAAATGTAGTATCAAAAGAAGTTGAAGTAAAAATGGGTGTGCCACAGGGTAGCGTATTGGGACCATTGCTATTCATTATTCGAATGAATAATTGTGTTGATTGTTTACTATCTGAAATTAGATTGCTTGCAGATGACATAATGCTGTATAAAAGAATCAAAACGATAGAGGATTGTAAACATTTGCAGGGTGGTCTGGACAGGATATCTAATTGGGTTTGTAAACATGGAATGAAGATAAATGCAAAGAAGAGTCAGCTTATTAGATACACAAATAAAAAACAAAAGGTTAATTATGAATATAAGGTGGGGAAAGAATTGCTTGCTGAAGACTTGAAATGTAAATATCTTGGAATTACTATTGATAAGAAACTTAACTGGGCAGGACACATAGGACAGGTGGTAGGAAAAGGTTTCAAAGTTCAGCACTTGTTGGAGAGAGTGATGAGGGGATGTACGAGAGAAGTCAAGGAATTGGGTTACAAAACTTTGGTCAGACCATTGCTCGAATATGGTAGTGTAGTATGGGACCCTCATTTTACGTATCAAATACAGGAGTTGGAGAGGGTGCAAAAAAGGACTGCTAGATTTGTTTCTGGAAATTATCGCAGAATGCAATCAGTGACGGATATGATAAAGGAGCTGGAATGAGATTCATTGCAAGACAGGAGGAGAATGAGGAGGATCATGGGAGTGTACAGGGCATATACTGGCGATGAGGCATGGAAAGATATTGCAATAAGTTTTAAAAGTAGTGCATGGAAGGGAAAAGATGACCATGACCACAAGCTGGCATTCGATTTCAGGCACAAGGGTGTAGGAAGATTCTCTTTTTTAGGTAAGGGTGTCAGGGATTGGAATGAGTTACCAAGAGAAATGATTAATAATTTACCGATAACTTTGAAAGAATTTAAACATAAAATTTGTAGAAGGCAAATGTACGTAGGTGCAGGATAGGGGGAAGATGGGTGTGTAGGGAAATTGCCACCGGAGCCTGTGCTCCATTGCAATTAAATTAAATTCATTTCTGATCAGGTACTGCATATCGCCTAACAGCGATAATTCTTTTAATAATGAAATGAACTGCAGTGAGCCCTGTATTGGCGAGAGATCAAACAAGTTACTCATGCCACCACTCCGCCTGGCAGTATCTCTTAACTGGCAGATGGACTCGGGTGTGCGCCGTATGGAATTTAGCCTGTACAAAGGTCTTTCACAAACATTAAAGTACGAACGTTTGCCCAGGCAATAAATAACCCTGTCTAGGTGGAGAATATCAGAAAATGTTTGTCAAGTGTGTGTTAAATGCAGTGACTATGGAAATTTGGTGGATTGGGAACAATGACTTAAAATACGACTGTTGTTATTTTGTTTGCATGTGCTGAAATAGGTAGGGAATGGAGGAAGGAGACCCATCATGTCACGAAGTTTCACTTTTTTTTTTTTTTTTTTTTTTTGAAGAAAACATCCTGGATTTCGCCTGATAATGTGATGCGTTTCCCCACATTCTAAGGCGCATTTTATTATGTAAATCATAATGTTAGCTTTTTTTTTCATGATAAATCTTGGCGACCACCTAGTAGATTTTTTTGTTTTAGTAATGTCCTAAAGTACGCATGATTCCATGTGAGGACTGTAATGCAATGGTGATCTTATTCAATGTATCGTTGCAAAACGAATATTAAACAAGTATTGAGCTGTGTAGATAATCGTGGTATTCCCGAGAGGCATTCACTGGTACAAGCGTTAGCCACAGAGACAGGATGTCGGGGATAAAGGGTTTCACGGAGACCACTACCTGTCACCTTGGGGTGAGCAGTCAACAACAGGCCGCCGACCTGGTGTATAAACCCGCCACCCGAATACGCTCTCGCCCCGTGAAGTCGGCCGAATTTTTCCGACCTCCTTGATATACACCCGGGGTGAATATGGTATCGATGATATCACGTACATCAGGTGGCCAAACTCATACTCAATCAAGTGCTGCCTATAACTAAAATGCTTGGAATTTTCGATTGAATGTGATCTTCGAGACAGCAAGGGGCGGAGCCAAAGTTTACCTCAGAGAAAGAAGAGCGACGAGATTCATTCTGTTGCGGACTCCAAAAGTTGGCTGTTCTCGATAACTGCTGAGGCCGACTCCTGATGTCGGAAATCTGACACCGCGGCTTGCATAGCGAGCCGATTGCTTAAGCGTCTTTGAGCGGATGGATCCATGTTCAGATTTTGTAACTAAAACCCCCTGAGCTAGACGCATAATTTGCCAAAACTAGTTATTTTAGAATGGCATATTCTTCTTTCGTGGTGCCCTAATTTATTTAATTTAATTTAATTTAATTTAATTTAATTGCAATGGAGCACAGGCTCCGGTGGCAATTTCCCTATACACCCATCTTCCCCCTATCCTGCACCTATCTACATTTGCCCTCTACAAATTTTATCTTTAAATTCATTCAAAGTTTTCGGTAAATTATTCATCATTTCTCTTGGTAACTCATTCCAATCCCTCACACCCTTCGCTAAAAAAGAGAATCTTCCTACACCCTTGTGCCTGAAATCGAGTGCCAGCTTGTGGTCATGGTCATCTTTTACCTTCCATGCACTACTTTTCATACCTATTGCAATATCTTTCCATGCCTTATCGCCAGTATATGCCCTGTACACTCCCATGACCCTCCTCATTCTCCTCCTGTCTTGCAATGAATCCCATTCCAGCTCCTTTATCATATCCGTCACTGATTGCATTCTGCGATAATTTCAAGAAACAAATCTAGCAGCCCTTTTTTGCACCCTCTCCAACTCCTGTATTTGATACGTAAAATCAGGGTCCCAAACTACACTACCATATTCGAGCAATGGTCTGACCAAAGTTTTGTAACCCAATTCCTTGACTTCTCTCGTAAATCCCCTCATCACTCTCTCCAACAAGTGCTGAACTTTGAAACCTTTTCCTACCACCTGTCCTATGTGTCCTGCCCAGTTAAGTTTGTTATCAAAAGTAATTCCAAGATATTTACATTTCAAGTCTTCAGCAAGCAATTCTTTCCCCTCCTTATATTCATAATTAACCTTTTGTTTTTTATTTGTGTATCTAATAAGCTGACTCTTCTTTGCATTTATCTTCATTCGATGTTTACCAACCCAACTAGATATCCTGTCCAGATCACCCTGCAACTGTTTACAATCCTCTATCGTTTTGATTCTTTTATACAGCATTATGTCATCTGCAAGCAATCTAATTTCAGATAGTAAACAATCAACACAATTATTCATTAGAATAATGAATAGCAATGGTCCCAATACGCTACCCTGTGGCACACCCATTTTTACTTCAACTTCTTTTGATACTACATTTCCTACCCTAACTTTCTGTTTTCTACCTTTTAAAAATTCTTCTACCCAGCAAATGACTTTCTTATCCACTCCAATGGTTTTTACCTTATTTACTACCATTTTATGGCTTACTCTGTCAAACGCCTTAGACAGATCTAGTGCTACACTATCAATTTGGCCTCCCTTGTACATTTCATCTGAAATATCTTGCATATATCCCACCAACTGAGATTCGCATGAATATCCTTGCCTGAAATCATGTTGCCTGCTTGAAAACCACTTACGTTCCTCACATATATTTCTGATGTGGTTGCATATCAATCTTTCCATTAATTTACCTACCACTGATGTCAAACTGATTGGCCTGTAATTCTCAACTCTATTTCTCACGCCTCCCTTATGTACCGGTACTACTATTGCACTTTTCCAGTCCTGTGGTAAGCAGCAAGTGTCTAGACTCAATTTTAATAATATTTCAAGATAAGGTACAATGTCACATCCGGCTATCTTTATGATATCTGTAGTAATATTATCTTTACCAGCCCCTTTATTTTTTTTCAGCTTTCTTATTTCCTTCATGATTTCCTCAGGATGGATATCAAATTTTTTACTATCGTCATTTCTAATTGTGTTGTTAAGCTCGTTCTCCGAATTAGACCCTCCTGTTTCTGATTCATTGTCTTTAATGCTTTCACTGAACCAGTTACTTAAAATCTCTGCCTTTTTCAAATCGTCAGTAACTTCTTCTCCATCCTTATCTATAAGTGTCTCTACACCCTCCCTTCTCCTCAGTTTCCTGATATAGCCATAGAAATTTCTAGATGCATCAGTCAATGGTCCTCCTGCTCTGACAATACTCTTCATAAACCCATCTTTAGCCATTTTCTTTGCTGTTATTAAGTCCTTGTTTAGTTGTTTTAATATTCCCTACTACCCTGCTATCTCTTAACTCTGTTATGTTCTTTTCTTACCAACCTCTTTAACCTCCTCACTTCCCTATTATAGTACATAGGTTCTCTACTTCTCTTTATTTTCTGCTTTGGAATAAATTTTTCTTCCCCCTTTCTTATTATCTCCTTGAACTCTTCCCACCTTGACTCTACTGTACCTGAGCCTTCCTTCCATTTGCTGAATTGTTCTCTGAAATATCTCTTCAAATTTGAAACCTGTGCCTTTTTATAATTGTACCTATTTCCCCCTTCAATTTTGGCTGCTGGTTTACTGAATCCTCTAATATCCATCAGAACTGCTTCATGATCACTTATTCCTTTAGTTACTTGATACCTCAAAAGGTTTTCATCGGACTTAATTAGAAATATATCCAAAATATTTTGTCCCCTAGTGTTTTGCTCAACCACTTGTGTAAATCCTCCTTCCCTTATTAAGATATTTGCAAATCTTTGTTCCCTTGTGTTATTTATCTTATTCCCTTCCCAGTTTACACATGGTCAATTTAAATCCCCGCCGATGATGATCATTCTATTCTCACCTCTGAAATCTGAGTATGAATTTAATTTGTCCCCAAGAGCCTCATCCTCTTCTGTCATTCTTCCGCTGCGGTAAACAGCCAACACACTGATTTTTTCTTTATTACCCCAGAAATCTACCGCAAGTAACTCATGGTCTTGATCTATGAACGCGAGTGAACTCTGGTAGTTTTTGCTAACTAGTATGAAAACTCCTTCACCAATTGCTCCTCTATCTCTGCGGTACACTCTGTAACCATCAGGAAAAACCTCACTGTCTAGTACTTCTTTTTTTTAACCAACTCTCTACCCCAATTATTACTTATGGTTCATACATCTCTATTAAGTTTGCAAATTCGATTACTTTGTTCATTATACTTCTACAATTTACCATTAACACACTTACTACTGGCTTTACATTTTCAGAATTTATTTCCTCTTTCCCACTTTTACCGCAGTCAGTTATTGTTTCAGCCATTTCATCTATTTCTTTAATATCTGTAACTTTCCCCATCGCGAATCTGCAATCAGTATCACTTTGATAATCTATTTCTATCCCTTCACCAGCAGCCCCTAACCTAAAAAAGGCACAGTCCTGACCCCATCATCACTGGAAACGGGCTCCTTCACTGCTTTAGTTA
The DNA here is from genome assembly GCA_031002005.1 of Vandiemenella viatica. NCBI lineage: Eukaryota > Metazoa > Arthropoda > Insecta > Orthoptera > Morabidae > Vandiemenella > Vandiemenella viatica. Next base: position 175,114,632 of record CM061919.1, read on the forward strand.
ACAACTCAGAAAGTACTCCCTTCCCCCTTCTATTTAGGTAGAGGCCATGCCTAGTGAAACGAAATGTAAAGTCACAGTATCACGATATATATGCCTGAGGCATCATAACTTGTATTGTACATTGTTTCCAAGTGTAATTCTTTCTTACATTTTAATTCTGACATGTAATTAAAGTAAATTACAATTGTTTGCTTGCTCATGACGGCTAATTGTACCTCTGAGCATTTTTTTGTGATTTTGCTTACTTTTCTTAATATTAACGGTAAATTCGATCAGATAAATGTCATATTGAGAGAGTTTTCCTGTATTCCAAATAACATTGAGATTCTTGCAAAATACATATTTTCACTCCTTCATAAAATCGAAATTAAAATCCCTTTTATTAATGATAACAATAAATTTATGAATAATAACCATAACTCATTCGTCCACAGGGACACCCCCACTACAGCCTGTAGTGATTTGAGGAAACCATGAAAAATCCAAACCTAAATACCCGGTCGGGGATTCGAACCAACGTCCTATTGAATACGAGGCCAGAGCGTCACCCACCACGTTCAGTCCACGGACTGGATGAGGGAAGGAAGAACTCAATTCATGTAGCGAGGACATGTTCTTAAGAGATCGATGATGAGAAGTAATTCGCAAGTTTATATCACGTCGAAAATTTTTCCCAGTTCGCAGATGTAATGACAACTATCTGCACTAGTTTGTTGGCGCAGTCAAAGAAGTGTTGAAAAACCCCTCCGTGACTGGGATTTGAACCGGGGATCTTTCTATCTCCAGTCCGACACCTTAACCACTGATCCACTGATTATGCGTAGATACATTTTACGTAAATAATTCATTTGCTGTCTTGTTTGAGTTTACTGAATAAATTCCCTTTTTAAACATAGTTTAAATATAGACTTAATATTAACAATGCAAGAAGTTTATTCCATCACCAATCTGAAGACAAAAAATATATTCAATAGTTTTCAATTTGATTATTATTAATAACAAAATATGGTAAATAACCTCCCACAGCAAATAAGTTAATGTTACAGTGGTTGTTTCTCTAGCAGAAAGTTTATGTACGACTTGTTGATTATTTTCTAGACACGCATTTGTTTACTCACGGTAAACTGTATGATTAGTATAAGAACAAAACCGTAAATTATTTAATTTTTATGTTTGTGTACGCATCATTGCCGTGTGTTCAAATAAGTGAAAAGATTGGTTCTGCGATACATTTAGGGATTTTATATAGTAATTTATACACGTAGTAATAAAAGAATCTGTCCATAGAAACGCCAGGTAAGATCAGAAAAGCTGTATGAACAATAATGAACTGTGCCTGTAGCTCATCGGAAATGGTGAAAATTTCATGTAAGAAGGAGCACAAACGAAGTGTACTAGCGCCCTAAAATCATTTACGTACAACCTAAGTCGGAAGGATAGGAGTAGAACTAAGGAAGAAGGTAAATAGGGTTGCTCTCTAGCTTTCGTTCCTAGACATTTCTTTGATTGTTTATTAGTGAATTGACAGTGGAAATCTCAAAAATACACAGACGAAGTTGCCGGCAGATGTAGTCTTCAATAAGTGGTTTGATTGCACCAATCTCATTGCAATAAATAAATGCAGCTTGCTGACAGAACAATTTGCACTTATTTTTTAAACATCCGTATTAAGAACAGCTTTAAGTCGTTACGCACCTCTGGTGTGCATAAATTTGTGAATAACTGAACGCTACGTAAATTCTTATCAATTCTGTGTTTTTAACGGGTTTTTTAACGCAAAATTGTTATTTTATTTTGTGATTTACGACTTTATAACAGCCTTTACACCATTCCCTTGTATGAAATGTTATTTGAAGAATTATGTATAGCAAGCTGGAAGTTGATTAATTAGGGATTTCTATATATTTTGTGTGGTTAATTGTGATGTTAATGAACATTGTTTTAGGAAGAGAAACTATGCAAATACTATGTAACGTGTTCAAGGACAGTATTACGTGTGAATCATTAGTTAAAAGTTTGTAATTGTAAGTGTTGATGTGAGTTACCATGTTTGGAAGACAATTTGCGACGATTTTGACTGGTTTATGTTGATACTTTTGTGTGTAAATTCATGTAAACAGTATTAACTTTCATTTGAAGATGTTTTATAATGACTGTGAGTGATTTTGTACAATTTTTAATTATTTTCGTATGGATTTAATTGTTAAAGTATTGTTAGAATTCGAGAAACGTCGGTCGAAACTTTTTGAATTATTCTGGATCTTTCTGTAGCGTCTATAAAAACAAGCGGCATAGAGGAGTTAGTTAGTTAGTTGAGCAGTGAGTTGCAAGTTAATGGAAAGTTAGAATCGCTGGGATATTAATATCTTCGGTCGAGTCGATGCCTGTTCTGTGTACTATGTAGTGTTGTCGTAGAGCTCGCGAAAAAAATAAACCTAAGTGAAAAGTGATTCTTTGAGAGTAGTAATTACAAGCAACCAAATGGTTTCATGGCTTCCGCGACAAGACTAGACATCAGGAAATAGTAATAAACTAGTTACTTATCAACTTGCTGACGAAAATGTTGTTGTAGTTGGATTTCACTAACATATGAGAGAAACTAACAGGTCCAATGGCCGATTTTTTTATTTTTTTTCATTAGAGACGAGAGAGGAATTGAACAAGGAAAGGGAAGGAATTCTGCCATGACACTTTTAGGAACCATCCCGGCATTCACGTGTAGTGATTTCGGAGAAAACCCAAATATCCGGACGGGAATTTGAGCCCGCGTCCTCATGAATGCGAGGCCAAAGCGTTATCGCTCACCCACTATGTTCGCTTCTTATTAAAGAACTTTTTTCCAAGAATTACTATGAATCTACTTGAGAAGCAATTGAAATTTGGGTGACTGATCTGGAATTCCTCATTTGTATTTACAAATATGCACCAAATTACAAATTGTATGTGACAGTTTACATGTTCATACCTTCAGTAGACTTTTGGCTTTCTACTTTGGAACAGATTAAAACCAGCAATGAAGAGTGGCAAGGCACTCTGTTGAACTGGTCCCACTGAATTGGTGCTTCTAAATTCACATCGACTATACCCGCATCAAGACGTGCCTGTTTCACAATTAACCGCATTAATAAGAATCAATATTGGAGAGTCTAATGGGGAAGACATTACAGTAATCGGACGGACGCAGTAATGGAATCTGCAGTAATGCCGGACATTACGTCTTAATGGGACGTCATCAGCCGACGTTTAGACGGCATAAATTATACATGCGTGCTGATCACCGAGCGAGGCCCCGAGTTGAATAAACCTATAGACCTGCCGGCGTGCCCAGGGCATTGTCTGTCCTGCTATGCTCTGGCGCGCATAAGATATCGGCTTTTCCGCAGGAAAGTCGCTCTCCTCTGGAGAGTGGAACGCTCTCCCCAGGTTATCGACCCCACATAAATCCTCTCAACTGCAAGCAGGCATCTCCCGATCGGTTCGTGATTTCAGTATCGAAACTACCAGACACCAAATAATTTAAAGCATCACCTAAATCAATACAACCAATTGTATACCTCATCTCGAAAAATTACTACCAACGATCCCAGAAACGGTTGCTGGTGTTTTAATGAGATATTGTTGGCATCAATAAACAATATTTGTTTCATGTTTCCATTTAAATAAGTGGCAGCTTACCAATCTACAATATAAGAGGGCCAAATATTGATCCTTATGGAACTCCATTTCACACTGTCTCCTTTCTGATGTTTGATGGTATACTTCACATGAAAACGGTTTGATTTGTTTTTATTTTTCCGCGTTCTTTCCAGAAGTATCATCTTCGATTTTTCCGTTGATTTTATTTACTCTGTTAAGAATTTGAGACTTTTTCAACCAAAAACTACCTAGAACATGATCTTTCCGAATTTTATGCCATATCCGTCTGGCGGTGATTATACACTGTGAACTCTTAAAATGTTTTGACTGATTTTTACCCTAATTTAATTATGCTGTAACTTGTATTAAATAGATTCTACTGTCACAAATTATGTTGTTACATGTACTGCCAAGCATTTTAAGCAGAGTTAATAATATACAAAGATATATTATTTTTATTTTTTGCCTGTCTTCAAGCTCTCGACTGGTTTGTTGCAGTCCTTGACCCACTCCTATCTTGGCCAACCTCTCCACCTGAACATACCCATTACAACCTGTACCCTCAATTATCTGAATCATTTATTCTAACCTTTGTCTCTCTCTACAGTTCTTACCTTCGACTGTGCCCTCAAATAAACATTAACCAACGCCGCATGTCTCAAAAATAACCCACCTAACACAAATTCTTTTTCAAGTAGGCTTTCTCTGCTAGCGCTATTCTGACATCGTTCTTACTATGGCTATTAATTGTGATTTTCCTTAAAATAACATAATGGTCTTATTTCTCATAATATACTAATACTTATACTTAATCTAATGTAACTGCTATAATTCTTGTTATATTCCCTGACTTTTGTACTCATATAATCCAAATTGTCCTGCCAGTATCTTGTTCATGGCAATCGGTGATTTCTCGTTATCCTCATTCTGTTCTGCTAACAGGACAATGTCATCAGCTAATCGCAGTAGCCTTACTCCCTCCCATTGAGCATTCATGTTGCATTTAAATTTTTCATTTACTTCTTTAACTGCTTCGTATACATAAAAGTTAAATAATATTGGAGATAGAGCACTACATTGTCTCAAACAATTTTTAATTGTATTTCGTGATTCTCTACCTGATTCTTACAAAGGCCATAAGTTGTTCTTCTAAATCTTAGACCTAAATTTTATAGCTGACTTCTTCAAAACTTTGAACTTTGTTGCCTCTAACATTATAAAAGATTTTTTCTATTACCACAAATTATTACTCTCTTGATCCAGTGATAATCTTAAAGCCAGAATTCTTTCTCTTGTACTCTTTCTCTAAGCCCAGACTTTTTTTCACCTAATATCTCTTCTAATTTCCTTGTGTTCTGCTGAATATTATGATAACCAATAATTTTGAAGAATATGTTGGACTCATTGTGTGATAATTTCCACAATTGTAAGCTTGTGCTTTCCTTCTGGAGTGTAAACACTATACTTTTATTGAAATTCATCGGTATATCGCCTATTTTGTAACATTCCGTTATCACTTTTGAATAATCTCACATACTGGAATATATTGTCTCTTGCGACATAAATAATTTGTAAATTTCTTACAACTGTTTCTTATCCCATAGGCGGAAAATTTTATTTTGTTGTTATATGGTTGAACTGAAGATATGTCACGCGATCAAACCTAAAACAGTTAGGTGGACCGTGCAGGACCGCCGTAAGCGGGCGTGCAAGGTGTGCACCGCACGCGGGCGGTACGTTGAGGGGGGCGGCAAATCGAATGATCGACAGTCGCCACCCCGCGTATTATGTAGAGGGCGACCTTTTTTTTAGCTCAACCGCTGCTTCGGGCGGCCGGCGACACTCGGCGTGGCAACAATGGGGGCGGCAAATAATGTTCGAAGCGGCGGCAATCTCGCAGTTTTTTAACCCGGTTCGGAAAATTCCTAGATGCATCACTGGCTGTAGTTAGACAGGGGGGCGGCATAATCGGTATTGCACGCGGGCGCTCAAACAGGTAGCGGCGGGCCTGGGACCGTGTCTTATAGATGTAGATTGTGTATAAATTAGGCGTTTGTTAATATATATATATGTGTGTGTGTGTGTGTGTGTGTGTGTGTGTGTGTTCGTGAGAGAGAGAGGGCAGCAAGCCTCATTGGGCGAGGTGATTTGAGCACATTGTTGGCGTCTTGTACCCGATACCCGGTTAGATGGATGACAAATCAGCAGTTGCCGATCACAGCATCGACCCGAGACACGGCTTCGATTTTGAAGCTACAGAAATTCTCTCTCGCACGACGGGTTATTTCAGAAGCTGTCGAAATCCGTATATCGGAAACCTAGTAAACAGGGATGCTGGATTTCAGTTTAGTGGATGCAGAAAATAAGATTACGACTTGTGAATAGCCTCTCTATCTGCCCTGCCAACAATCAACGCCAATAATTCCACTAGTTCCGCGCGGTACATAACTAACCCCACCACCCACATCAGAAATCACTTGACAATGACGGCAGACAAAATTACCTCCGAAACGTCGTGTTACACAAACGTACGCACTCGGCTCCGAGAAAATGTCATCTATATAGAACGCTGATAAAGCCTCCACTTTTTTTAATATACTCGTTTCGATGGTTTGAGCCCTAGTCACCGTATTGCGCTGCCGGGTTCTGCTCGGTGAACTCTCGGTGTCTTTCGGATGGGTAGGTCTGAATGGGCCGACACCCTATCTCATTTTCTCCCTTCTTTCATCTCTCATCCACAACAGTACACACTGAAGACACACCCGATCACAGTCATCCACCACAATACCGAACACTGTCTCACTGGATAAGGAAACGGGAAACCATCCCAGTTCACCTCTCAGGGATGTTCGCATGGAGGGGAATTACACCGTCCGTAGTGAAGGCCTATGCACTGTTACAAGATACGGCATGCGCTTTGACTTGTATATGCCGGCAGCTGTCTATTTAACACGTTTTATTGAAATAATAATGTTTGGTTTTAATCAACTCATTAATTTCCAGCAACGACTTTTCAATAAACAACAAAAGATTAAAGTCCATCATCTCTTACGCATTAATATGACACCGCCAGATGCAAAGTTATTAACATTTCCGTGTGAATCTACATCATGTTCAAATTAATAATAGAAATAAACGTTCTTGAGCTAACAGTGTTATTGTAAGGCAGTTTGAATACTTAGAGATGAGAGGATTCGGAGGTATTCGTGGTTTAAATAAAATAAAAAAATTGGTATTAAGACGCTACTAATTTCAGTGCTATTCCATCGCTAACCTTTACTACATAAACAAAAAGAATTTAGGTATAAGGACTTTTATTTATAAGCATTGAAAATGGTTGATGTTGGAAGAAGATTCTGGCCGGGAAAGATTACATCCTGATTTCTAACGACACGACCATGTTGTGGGTCAAGCGAAGTAAAGGTGGAACATGTTTGGATTATCATGCAATAGAATATCTATGTGCCAGAACCGGAGTTTCTAAAGGATCAATGCAAGATTCTGTAAACATTCATCAATTTCTGGGCGTATAATAAGATTATACTCACCGTACACTTTTTTGTTTATTTCAACAATGTAGTAGCGTAAAAACCTTTTTCCTAGATACCTGCGCATTTCAGCACTTTTAGTTATGCTATTCGTTACTTATTAGAACACTGTGAGATAATTTGTGGATGCTGAGAATAGAAAAGGACCACGAATAGATCCTTGAGGAAGGCCACGTTTATTTGTTTGTAGAAGTTTACTTTTACCTTCTCGGCTATTTTTTTCTGCACAGTAAGGTGTCAGAATGGTTTCGCAAATCCGCAAGGGCACCTTGCGTGTAGCCATTATCTTCGATCCGGGAAAGATCACCGCTTGACCTTGCGTCTGTCAGTTCCTGGTAGTGTCCTTTTAGATCTGCCATCGCATCGGATTCGCTGAAGCCGGGAGACAATACTAACGCAACCTCGCAGGAAGTACAATACCCACCATAGGTCATTTTTATTTTGCGTCGTTTCTAAACAACAACAACTATATATGCACTAATATAATTAACATACACGATTATAGGAACAATAATCGTTAAATAAAATATTATGTTCAACAGCGATAAGATATCCCACAATGCAGTATAAATTAATTTTTTGAATAAGAATAAATTCATTGACCAAACAATTAACTTTAATGTGAAAAATGCGTGGAATGTTAGATATCAGTTGTCTTAAATTTTTTATCGCTAGCTGTTCGCAAAGGTAGAGTCATTATGAAAATTAAGTAGCATCACACACTTTTTTGTTTTATTCCCATTTTAAGCTTATCCAAAAAAAATTAAAAATGTTATTGCTAACATTGTCAACGATTCTCAAGAAGTGAACAAAATTCGAAATAATTCAGACGTGTGGAAGTGGGTGAATATTGAATTGAATGATTTCATTCAGTTCATTCATACGTGCAGGTCAAGCGAATAAAAGCGTGCTAGTAAAAATGAGCTGTCTCTATGGCTTAAACGCCAGAGGAATTTAACTTTCTTATACCAAAGAATATGAGTTAAAGTTGAAGGTAAACTTCGTTACAAAACTGTACTCTTTTCCTTATCCTTGTCATCATTGTTGTCGTCGTTAAGGATTAGAGCTAGCGGATCCTAAACTTTTTCGTCCTATGCTACGCTACTGTAAAAAGAAAAATTCCCACACCTCCTGCCACAGCACAGTTGCATTATCAGTAGAAATAAGGTAAACGCCTACTTTTCGGTACCAACAATGACATCAAAGAGCAAAACTCACTAAGTATGATGCTGCAATAAAAGGTGAAGGGACGTCTTATAGATTAGAACATTACGTCTATTCCTGAAGATGTTCGGCCTAAGTTCTTCCAGTATTTTGTTACTTCGTATCCTGTCTCGATCCAAGAACATAATGAAATAAATTCAGTCCAGCTGCTTCTGTTTTGTTTATATTAGAAGTCAATATATTGATTTTTATTACTAACCGGAATACTTTTTATTTCAGTTTATCAAATATATGATCATTAATAATATTAGATTTTTGTTTCGAAATGCGTCAGTTTTAAATTTTAGAAGAGCGACGAAAGTCGTGTGTTTCTAGGTGTAAATGTAATTTGTTTAGAGGAGCCACTTCATTGGACGGCGGATGACGAGAACATTTCGAGAAGGAAATTTTCAGCTACTTTGGAACATCCAATTATTTGTTTAATGCACTTCTCATTCAGCCAGTCGGCCGTCTGTAGGAATAAATAATAAAAAACTGTACACAGAAAATTTAATTACGAGTGGTTAGTGGTAAGGGGCTAATTTGAGAAATATTGACAGCAAATTACAGCATAATTTCAAGCAACATGTAAGTAGAGCTTGGAAAATTAAGTGCTTGAACTGTACAAGACATACTGGTAATGAATCATGTACCGATATTGGCAACAAGATTAGGAGTAATGAGAGGGAAAAGATGACCAGGAACACAACCTGGCAATCGAGTTCAGGCATAAGGGAGTGAGAAAATTTTCTTTAGGTGGTAAAGGAGTCAGGGATTAAAATGAATTGGCTGAACAATTTACCAAGAAACACTGAAAGTATGAAATTAAAGGGCAAGGGTAGCTTGTTGATAAAATAAACTGAAAGAATTTAAGATTTAAAATAATAATAAAAATAAAATGGTATATTATGTATACAGATAAGTTGCCACCGGGGCATTTCTTCCATAGCAACTGAATTATTAATTTTTAAAAAAAAAATAAAACAATACAATTAATAAAGAATTACAAATATGGAGCTTAAGTTCTTAACGCCACCTACTATACTATATAACTCACAGTACAACACGATTCTTTTCTAAGTGATTGGTAGCGGATTTAAAAAAGTTATCAAGAACGTATAGTCTAAATAATATAGTTCAAACAGTAAAAGGGTATAAAATAGACAATAATGAAAATTACAGTTGGAGAATCAGTTCCATCCAAATCAATAACGATGAGCTACATTTTACAGGGCATTTGGCTGATTATTGCATCTCAGGTGCAAATGTTCTTTGGTTTTACATCATTCCACTATCATCCTTTTCTCTCCATCACTGCTCTTATTCCATCTATCCTGCGTGTTCTATCTTCGTATTGGAGATCATTCACAGGTTAATTTTCTTTTCTTTGACTATATCAGATATTTCGTATGCTAATAACAATGTCTATTCTTCCATGAATTAATGCTGTGTCCTTATCCAAGATGTCGTTTCAACCAATTTTTATTTTCTATGTACCCTTCACGCAGTCTTATAGACCCACTATAAAAAAAATCCAATTTAATTAAGTGAGTTCTGGATTGTTGTGAAAAATGTAGCGCAAAGAAATCTTTCTTAGTACCACATCTGAAATTTGTTATTTAAAAAGAAGTGCAACATTAATTCATTCAGGCTACACGTGAAATACGTAGATTACGCCAAATCAGCCAATTATTTTAGTAACGAGACAAGATAAAGCCAAACTGAGAAGATCGATTAATGTTCGCGTTAGCAACTGCGGAGGTTTAAAATTACTTGGCGCAACGTATTAGCTGCTGTAATTATGTGCACTTAAAGTGCCCGTCCTGTTTGCCTGTTAGCGTCTCACCCTGAGTTCCTTGTGTAGTCAATTTTTGAAACTTCAGATTATAGACTCACTGGCAGTGCGAACCAGGGGTTTACAAGTTGTTTCGAGGTTACACTACCTCAGCCAAATATCCGTGAACCAATTTTCTCTTGCACCTGCACTCTTCGCTCACGTAGTTGTACCTTAATTCTAATCTATAAAAGTCAAGGGTGTATATTGGTTCCAGAAACAGGCAGAAACTACTGTGATCAGAGTTTTAAAGTTTATGATCAGACTTGAAATATGCTCTATCTGTTATGTTTCTACCTTACACGGCACCGGAATAGTAAATGAAATTCTCAAATTATCGCCAGAAAAACCAAAGATGTTATCCCCACTAGATGCTGCATACTCCACCACTACAGTAAAATTATATATTTCTTTTAAAAAAAATAAAGCAATATACGTGTTTTTTCTTTAAATTTCAGCTATTCAGATGATTTTAACCGCCTTATAAACTGTGAAGAGGAAATTAATAATTAGAAAAACACACCTGAGAATTTCTTTGCCGTTGAAGGGTACGTGACAATCTACTGTTTATTAAGCCTTTAGTGTTAACAACAAAAGCATTTTAGGAAAATAACTGTTGATACTTGATAATCAACTGTAAAGGAGTAGTGCAGATCTTAACTGTGAGCTCCAACGCCAGATAAAGCATCAAAATGAGGCATACCTGAAATTTAAAGTCGGCATTCTAATATTTGATACTGTGAAATCCCGTCAACGTCGCTTTAGCAGTTTCTACGATATTCCAGATTATTTGTAAAAAGAAATGTTCTGAAGATATTTTATTCTCCTGCCCATCGTCCTAAGACGTGCGTCAGATTTTAAAACGGACATCAAGATTTCAAACTGTGAAAACTGCGTTTTCTGCATGATGCCGGAGCAAATAAACACATTCCAGATATATGTATGTTGAATGTATGAATACACAAACGGTGCATGTTAAGATTTTCGGGAAGCCACACTAGCGGATATTGTGGTTAGGAAGAAATGCAGCCTGGTTCAGAATGACAACTGAAATTCCATATCATAAGATGTAACCCAACCCGTTCTGGGAAGGATGCGGATGAATCTACATTTGACCTTAATTCCGGAAATATCCTGGTGCGAATTTGATGAAACTCGATACGTATGTTTCTCTCTGGATGATAAAAAATACTATAGGGTAAATCAACCTTTGTAGGTACATTGCAGGTGAATCGACGTTTGGCTTAATTCCGACAACGGCTGGTGAGAATTTGATGTAAGGTGTTACATATGTTTCTCATCGGAAGGGTAAAAAGACTAATGGGGTAAATCAACCCCAACCCCAACCTCGTAGGGAGCGGATAAATCAACGTTTAGTTTCGGAAATGTCTGGTACAAATTAGATGAACCTTTGTACACATGTTAGTCATTCGCGACTGAAGCAGGTGTAGGGATTTTATTTTGAAATAAATCAAATGATGGACCTTCTTATAAGTGATTTGATTCCATTTATATACGATTTTATTCACGCAATATTTCCGCAGTCTATGAGGTTTTATTAATACGTACCTACAATTAACATCATCCTTGTAATATTCATAATTAACTACAACTCGAAGTTCTTCGATAATAAGTAAATCACTTTATTTTCACCAGTACACTGAAAATTTCCAACACTCTCCACGATTTCAATAACATCTACCTTAATAGTTACTCAGGAAGATGAAGTCGGAGATCGGCTCCGAAACGATACGAGAACTTTTTATACAATATTTACGTTGATTGTCATTAATTTTAACTCATTTATTTCAATTTGATTTGTTCCTTGTTTAACAGTTTTCAAAATGAAATCAAATTTCAGGGTCCTGTATTGAAGTATCTAATCTTCATCTTACAGTTGCTATCTCCACTCTACAAATTAATATTTACTGGATACCTGTTTGAACAATACAGTCATTTATTTTAGTTTCCATTTTCTTCACTAGATGACAGCAAGCGTACTCGAATATGTGTTTTAAGAAGCTTTGATATTTTTTTTCTAAATCACAATAAAGGGTTACAGAAACGTTCAGTGTGCTATTGGATCTAGTTCAACACGGAATCGATCATTGGTTTCCAGAAAGACACATGTCCTCGAGTGACTTGAACAACTTTTAGGTCACGCAGAACAATAAAATAAGAACGAATATAATGGGAATTGAATCTCCGCGTACTACGCAAGCATTTCTAATCCAGCATCACAAGAAAGATTTAATTGAAACCGCCGCGAGTCCAGCGAACAGCTGCGCCGTTTTCTTGCAGCTCCGGCGCGTTCGCTTTGCCGTGTCAGCTATCCTCTCCCTTGTTCGGTCACGGTAGCGTACAGCAGCCGTCGTTAAGGCTTTCCCAGAAGCTCAGGCGATCAAGCCAACAAGTCGTTGAGATACCTTCCCAGCATCACTAATTTCGGCCGTAAAAGTCATTAGCGCTGCATATAATCAATCATCACAGGTAATAAACAACACTCCAGCATTTTTCGAGAAAAACTTGTAGCTGTATGGGAGGATACGGATCTTATCGTAAGCCTTTCAAAGTTATAATTCAAATATAAGTTCGTATCTACTATATACTGTAAGGTTACACCTTACTGACTTGTGTTTTAAATGATGGGTAAATATTTGTTTTTACAAACGTGTCCTTTGAAGTGTGTTGCTAAGATAGATGGGATCACCAAAGAGAAGTTGGTACCCCGAGTGACCTCTGTTTTGTACCTAAAGTATTCATGATAATAAAATGAAATTGTATGATAATCGAGAAAACCTATAACTGAGTGACAAATAACAGAAAAATTGTCACAATTTTAGTAAGATACAGCGTATGCTGAAACGATACATAAAACATTACTAATTAGATGTTAAAACGATATACGACTAAAATCTTACAATGCCAAGATCGTTTCTGTGCCCTGTTAATACTTCCAAGATGTTTCAAACAAAACAGAAATTCTCTAAATTTTGCAGAAAGACGAATACAGGCCATGTTCGTATCTCAGCAATATCAGGCCACACACTCATGACCTGTGATTGTAAAATCTCATTTCTTGTTCCTAATACGTCGTGTTATGTCGCTTTTAGTCTCCGTGCAATGCGCTTTTGGTATAAACCAACATTGAGAGGTTTACTTTTATTTATTTCGTATGGCACAAGGATACAAAGACAATAACTACATTGAATCACAATAGATATAACCGAACACAGACTGCTGTCCAAAGATTATAGCCATTCGATTGCTTCTGTGGTTGCTTCCCCTGATGCATCGTAGCACTGAATTTCCTAAGAGGGCATTCCATTAAGAGGTTCAACAATGATCAAACTGAAGAAACTGACCATATCGATTCAAGCGGGGACAACTTGTGTTTTGTCCGCAAAAACTCAATGTTTGCCACTTATAGTCTCTGTTCAATGCATTTTGGTTTAAATCAAACTTAACAGTCGTGTCTATTTATTATTACTTAGCACGATACTAACTTAGTGACCTGGGAACTGTTATGGACTCTTCACCTTGGCCAAAACACAGTCACTAGCCAAGTGTCAAAAGTCATGGAATAGCAGGATGCCATGGTGCACATCATACCGAGAAGATGCAAATATACATATTGTTGTCAGTACTGTCAGATGAACTGGTAATTATCATGTGCAACTTTTATTAACGTGCTACTGTCTACCCTACTACAACTAACCAAGCTTTAACACGGAGCGACTTTTGCAGCCAAAAGAAATTTGGGAGTTGTTGCGAAATTTAGAATTGAATGGTCCATTGAGTCAAGAGTGATCAAGAGTACCCATTGGACGGTTTTACCTTCCACGCGGGACATCGCAGCAGACGTCTACGTTGACTAAGCGATCCAGGTCCGTTACAGGTAACCTGATGAGTTCGTACCAACAATCCAATGTTATTTCTTGAACTGACTAAAACAATCCGTACAACACATTTGGCACTGATATGGCAGCAGAAGACGACATCGCCGTCAGAGGGTTACCTGGCCTGAAGAACACACACTTTGGATCCTAGATGACTGCAATGAGGGGTTTTGTGTGATCCGGTGAATCCTGTTAACATTAAGTCGGATTCGAGTGTGCACCATGCCCGTTGAGGTCATGACTTCATCTTGTCACCAAGTGTTGTCCATGCTGGTCGTGTCTCCAAATGGAATGGGCCTTGTTTACCCGGCTTGTATTGGGACTGGTCAAATTAAATCGGTCCATGCCAGGACATCTCTCTGCTTTGCACATAGTGACCATTTGAAACCTCTTACAAACTTCAGATATGTCATTAACGGTTGGAAGTTCCACAATGATAATGATCCAAGCTAACGTGCAAGGCTTGTGCGATTGATTTGAGGAACGTTCTGGATGATTTTAGCCTGTGGCTTAGCTACCAACATCACCAGACACGACCGCCGTAGATTATGTATGCAATATGACCTATATAGTGGTACGTAAACGAGGTTTAGCACCTACCACTCCTACATAATTATGGGCAAGGAACAAGATAACATGGATGCAGATCCGACTTGTATACATCCTCCGTCTGTTAGCTCTATACGACGCCGGGTTTCTGCACTTCGCCAAACGAAAGTACGGCAATACGCGATATAATACGGCATGTCATTGTACAGATTACAACGCAATTAAAAAGTTCTAGCTCCACTAGACGGAGAAGAAAACCCATCATTAGTATAGCAGCTAAGGATATTGACCTAAGTATTCAAAATGTTAATAACTTTTATAATCATGTTCAATGGTAAAGCACTTTTCATCTCAGAACACAACCCTGTTATATGTTCATTATCTTGCTAAAACCATTTAGAGGGGGGCAAATCTCATATAATTGTATAGCAAAGAACTTTTATAACGATTTTATTAATATGAAAGCACTTTTTAAATCAATTCTAAAACATGTTTGTAAAAGACAGAAGATTTAAATAAGGTTGTTTTTCAGTCGTAATGAATTTTATTGCATTCATTTCCACTAAGAAAGCGGAGAATGACAATCACTTTAAGGTGGTTTTTGTGTGCTTTTAAAATTTATATAATGAGATATTTCAAATCAAAATAATTCGATTTTTTTATAAAAATAAGGGCTAGAAAGATAAAAATATGATTAAACGAAAGAGAAAAATTCAATTAATAACAAGCATATAACAGTTCAGAGGTAACTTGGAATTTAAAGTAAGAAAAACGAAGTTTTAGTGTTGACATGTTATAGCATTACCATGTGTGACTTTTAGAAATTAATAGCTCTTAAACAAGAATAATTATGAGAAAAGTTGTCGTGACAAAAAAGATTCCAAATAAACCAAACTATAACATAGTAAAATTTCGGGAAAATCCGAGTAAAATTAGTGTTCATAGGAGTGGGGGCTTTTTCTAATTCACTAAAGAATAATGTTTCCCCGCGGGAATACACCGGTGTTCCACGGCGATTCAGCAATAGATAAGCCTAGTCTATAAAAAGCTAACGAGTGCAGGCAGCCTCGAGCAGTCTTGAATAGTTTTTGAAGCATTCTTGGATAGTTTTCAAACAGTTTTTAAGTAGCAGTACGCGTTGCTCCGCAAGGGTAAATTTCAAAATGTAACTACTGAAAGTTCAGCTATCTCGCCTCGAACAAGTTCGTGGACTTACTCATTCACTTTAAGGAAACTTCAAGCTAAATGCAGTTAAGGAACATTTTTTACGATAGTTTAAGAAGTCAACAGAAGCAGTCTTTGAGAACAATCTTGAATCTCACTCTAATTTTGGGGTTGCAAATAGAAAATATGCCCGGGTGGAGTTGCTAGTCTCCCATCGGGCGCCTCCCCAGGTGGCGGATAGGGGAATGGCCACCAGATATGGTGGGTACCGGGGAATAAAATACCCGGGGTGGACCAAAACTAGCTAAAGGAAGAAAACCTTGAAAAAAAAAATAACCTGGTCCTCCAGGTGGGGGGTTTTGCAGTGGGCCAGCTCCCCACTCATATAAAAAATACGAAATGCTAAAAAATCGAACAATATGCCTCGGAAAAATTGGATCACTGGACAACGGAACAGCGATGGAAAAAGGAAAATGGCTTTTGGATGCTAGAATGTACAAGGTATTTCTACGAAAGTGAACATATTGCCCACAGAGCTTGACGCATTTAAGATGGATGTTACTGTATTCTCTGAAACTAAGAGAAAAGGTAGAGGAGAGGAAGAACTTGGTAACTATGTACATATTTGGAGTGGAGTACCCAAAGATGCAAGGGCTAAAGCAGGAGTTTCCATCATGATACAGAAAAAATGGAAAAAAAGGATCACAAATTGGGAATTTATCAGTGAACGAATTATAGTAGTTGAAATGACACTGTTTGCCAGGGAGATTGTGATTATTGGGGTGTATGCCCCCACAAATGATGCAATAGACCGTGATAAAAGATAAATTCTGGACTACTCTTCGAGAAACCATAGAAAAAATCCCAGGAAGGAAAGAATTGATTTTGATGGGAGATATGAATGGAAGAGTAGGAACAAGAGAATCTTGCAAGATAGTGGGAAAACACAGGAGAAGCAGAATGTAATGATAATGGAGAATGATTAATTGAATTATGTGAACAATTTGATTTAAAAATTACAAATTACATTTTTAAACACAAAGATATTCACAAATATACCTGGCAACAGAATACTAGAGAACTTCGATCTATAATAGATTACATTATCATTAGACAAACAAGCACCTGTAAGGCAAGTGATGTACGATCATACAGAGGAGCCCAGTGTGGATCTGATCACTATCTGGTAAAAATGAAATGTTTCTGGCCAGTGGAAAATCCTAGGGAGTAACAACATTGCAACAGTAAGGAATCACATCGAGAAGGATCAAATAAATGCTATAACATTCAATAGCCTACAAGATGAAAGTATAAGAAATTTATTTGTTACTAGAATGGGAAATATATTAGATGAATCATTTGATGGCAAGCACTGAAGAAATATACGAGTATATAAAATTTAACATGAATAAAAATAGCAGCAGAAGTGTTGGGAATAAAGGAAAAGAAACTAAAACCTGAAGCAGAGTGGTGGTCAGAAGAAATAGAGCAAGCAGTAAAAGAAAAGAGGAATGCTTTCAATCGTTGGCTCAGTAATAAGTCAGAAGAAACAAGAATATTTATAAGGACAAAAGGAATGAAGCGCTAAGGAAAATAAGGATAGCAAGAAATGAAATATGGGAAAGGACATGTGCAAGTTGTTAATTGTAAATTGGG
The DNA here is from genome assembly GCA_031002005.1 of Vandiemenella viatica. Lineage (NCBI taxonomy): Eukaryota > Metazoa > Arthropoda > Insecta > Orthoptera > Morabidae > Vandiemenella > Vandiemenella viatica. The sequence continues at coordinate 175,132,121 of CM061919.1, forward strand.
ATTTGGGAAATCACAAGAAGCCTGGTCTGTATTAAAAGGACTTCGACAAGGAACTAAAAGCAAAAGTAATCTGCAGCTGATAAAACCAAGGGAATGGGAAGAATATTTTCAGACATTACTGAACGAGGACAGAGAAGAATACTTAGAAGGAGGATTACGAGAAGACAATGAGCAGGAAGGTGATGACATTCAAATTTCAGAAGACGAACTGCTTAAGGCATTAAGAACAGGAAAAAATGGCAAATCTCCTGGGCCAGGTGGAATCAATTTGGAAATTATGAAATATGGTGGTGATAAAGTTGTAAAGCTTATAACAAAATTGTTCAATAAAATATTACATGGAGACCCACTACCTAAGGAAATGACATTAGGTTATATTACTACCATATTCAAGAAAGGGGACCGCAAAGTATGTTCAAATTATCGTGGGATTTGTGTTATGAATTCATTGATGAAAAGTTTTGCCAAACTAATAAAAAATAGATTAGAAACACAGTATAAGACTCAAGAAGAACAATGTGGATTTACGGCAGGTAGGTCATGTATAGACCACATTTTCACGTTACGACAAATTCTGGAAAAATACAACGAAAAATCAAAAAATATAGGATTAATTTTCATAGATTTAGAAAAAGCGTATGATACTGTCCCAAGAAATATGTTATGGAAAGCATTACATATGTCACAATAGATAACTGCTTAGTAAAAATAATACAACAAATGTACATGAATAACACATGCCAAATAAAAACTGGTCTTGGATTATCACAAAAATTTAAAACAAGTAAAGGTCTGCTGCAAGGTTGTCTTATGTCACCAACCCTATTTAAAATTTATTTAGATGTTAGTTTGAGAACATGGTCTCAAAAGTGTAATAGAATGGGTTTAGAAATAATAGATGGAAAATATTACATCAGTTACTGTTTGCTGATGATCAAGTCGTCATAGCACAAGACGGTGAGGATGCAAATTACATATGTAATCAACTGTCAAAAGAATACAAAAAATGGGGCTTGAAGATTAACTAAAAAAAAAACAGAATATCTTACAAATGATCTGGATTAATTTTACATCGATGGAATAAAAATTAAAAAGGTAAATAATTTTTGCTATTTGGGTTCAATTTTAGAAATAGAAGGAAAATCGAATATGGAAATTAATAAAAGAATTACTAATGGCCGGAAAGTAATAGGGATGCTAAATTCACTTCTATGGAGCAAGAGTGTTATGAACAGAACAAAAAGAATTATATTTAAATCATTGTTTGAAAGTATAGTCTTATATGGATCAGAAAGCTGGACAATCAACCAAAAACATATCAAGAAGCTGAAAGCATTAGAAATGGATTTCTGGAGAAGATCAGCAAGGATATCAAGAAAAGAAAAATTAGGAATATAGAAATAATAAGGTTAATGGAAGTGAAAGAAGAAATGTATGAAGTTATAGAACGAAAAAGACTGGAATGGTATGGCCATGTAAGAAGAATGGAAGACACTAGGAGTACAGAAATGGGAAGTTAAAGGAAGGAGGAAAAGAGGACGGCCCGTGTTTACCTGGCTCCAAAATGTAAAAACAGCAATGAGAAGACTTGGTGCAGAAGAGGAAGATATACACGATCGAAATATCTGGCGGAATATTTTGAGAAGATGAAGTCAACATCTATGTTCCGAATTCTTTATTGTTGTGTTGGAGAAAAAACCTCTGTAGTGAGTAAAATCTCTCTTAATAATAATAAAATAGAAAATATGTTTGCAAGAGTGAATGCTTCATTAGTGTTGTGCCTTGGAGGATAACCTGCACCTTCATATGTGATTTCGAAGTTCGATTTGCCTTAAATGATTTAAGTGTAATCTGATACCAGTGTTAACTTCAGCAAACTTTCAGAATATATTTCAAATTCGTAACTACAAGTGACTTTCTTTCATTTACTGGTATGTATGACCTATTATCCATTACGGGGTAAACTAATAGCTTGGCGACCGGTTTAAAGAATTACAGCATCTTCGAGAAAAGGTATCAGTTATTCAGGCAGCACGATCAAGTTAATGTTGCATATCCCCAATGCACGTTTCGTTTTTCGCCATATTCAACGTTGAAAAAAATTATGCTGAAGGTCAAAAAGTTAGATTCATTTGCCAGTTCGTGTTACAGATTTAATACCTGCTTCACATTTTTCATCTTATTTTGATTTACTAGCTGTTAGATTAAAATCAATTTCGATCTAATGAAATATTTTCCACTTTTTTTCTGTATTAACACTAAGAACATGTGTCAATGAAATTTGCAGTTGGTATATTAGTATTTCGCGGGTCGTATGGCTTAGTCATTAGATTAACTGTCACTCAATTGGATCCTCTCAAAGCATGACCACTTAGTTTTGAACTCACAAAATGCATTGTGGAGCGTGACGTTCTTCAGCTGTAACATATATCACTTCACTTTTCGGTGATGTATGAGTGACGTCAGTAGCTCACATTTTCAAGGACATAGTTACCTCATCCATTTTTACTCTACTCTCTTCCGTACCTTCGCACTTCGTTGGTATGGTCAGTCGATATTTTTTTAAACTCGAGAAAAAATCTGTTCTCTTATGAAGAATTCGGTAATTGTGGATTCTTACATCCGGTTTCAGAAACTAATTCCCTTCCATGCGAATCTATTGTTATTATTATTTTGAATGTTATCTTCCGGAAAGGATAGCGACCAAGGGATCGGAAGGAATTCAGTTAGGGCCATTTGAAGGAAATATCCGAAATTCTCCAAGAGCGATTTCGGGAAACTATGGAAACCGTAATGACGGCGACCGTATCGGATATCTAACCTTCTGAATGTTATGTCCAAGCGTTAACCGATCATTTACCAGGTTCGATCCGTTTAAACACAGATTTATATCTAAAATCCGTTATACCTAAAAAAAAAAAAAAAAAAAAAAAAAAAAAAAAAAAAAAAAAAAAAAATTGTTCTGTTTCATCTTTCGCTCTTATTGGTCGAATAAAATGATGCCTTTAGACATATTAAGCTAACTTAGACCGAAACCATTGCGTCAGAGCTATACAGTTAGATCCTTTCCTGTGGTACCTACAGTTTACTGTGGAATCTGAACCACGGAACTTCCTGGCGTAGCTCATATTATCAAACACAACTCTTAAAAATTCCTGTCCCCACTGGGATTTGAACCCGGGACTGTAACCAGCAGCCTTTGAAAGCAAGCGCCTTAAGCACTGTAGTGTGTACTGTTTGTAGGTGTCTGTTGTCGAGCCCACCAGGCATGTTAAACGCATTCCTGGCTAGTGACTGCAGCTGTCAGTGCACGTATTCCCACGTGGCGGCTCGGTGAACACCCTGCACTTGGCCGGCTCTCTGGTTTTCGGCGATGCGTCACCAGCCCGCTGCACTGCCAACGAGCTGAGTCAGACAGGGCCGACGTCCACCAGGGAATTCTCCGCTGCATCTTACAACCTACTCGGTACACCAACAACACCATAAGCAGCCACGTCGGGAAATCAGAACGTTTTTTCTCCTTCAGCATTTTTGTCTGCTTTCTATCTGATGTATGTAAGTCTCGTGTTTATGTGTGTTTGTTTGTGTATGTCTTTGTGTGTGTTGGGTTTGTGTGTGTATATTACGATCTTTTAAAAATAATAACCAAGATAGTAATGAATTCACACCAGTTTCTTTCTCTGTGTATATATTTATGTATCTGTATGTGTGTATTTGTTTCTATTGGTGTGTGGAGATAATGGGTCCTTTCATCACGATAAGCAAGGTTGAAATGAATTTACACCTATTTATCACTCTCTGTGTGTATGTATGTACCTGTATACAGGGAGTTAAAAAAGTTTAAAATATTTACGAGGTGATAGTATGCATCAAAATATGAAAAAAATGTCTAGTAACATTGTGTCCCAAACGCGTACTTTCGAAGTTAACAACAGGTCCGCAATGTGATGTCCATCCGTGGCAACGTACGTCTCAGTCAGCCGGATTAAGAAATCACACACTCTTTGAAACTGACTTGTTTGGTCCTGTACGTGATAACACACATTAAAGACGTACATGACCAACCAAGACAGTTTCAAAGATTGTCTGATTCCTTACACCGAAGGGCTGAGGCATGCATTCTCGTGGACGAGCATCACATTGCGGACCTGTTATTAACTCCGAAAGTATGCTTATTAGACATTTTTTCTCTTATTTTTATGCATACTATCATCTCCTAAAAATTCTACACTTTCTTTAACACCCTGTATCTGTGTGTGTGTGTGTGTGTGTGTTCCTGTGTGTAATTGCGTATTTTTGCGTGTGTGACCTTAACGATCATGATAAGCAAGGTAGTAATATAATCACACAAATTTGTGTGTGTATGATGTTTGTAACGTTATGTGTGCATATAACGACCTTGTTATAATAATAAGGAAGATAGTAATGAATTTAAGATTTCCATTTATGACTTGTTGACATCATTACATACATACTTCATTCAGTCCACATATTGGATTTGTAAAAGTGTGGAAGAGAAAATTAGTATTGCGTAATGTACTGGAAGGAATAGGTGGATTCGGCAGGGTGTTGTTTGGTAAAGGAAAGATAAAAGGCATGGTATTGGATATTAGAGAAAAGTGAAGGAGGTGGTTCTAAGTATCGTAAAATATGACGAAAAGAGTAGCAGACATTGAGGTACGTAAAAGATAATTGCACTCGTACATTGACTATACTAGTCAGCATGCAGAAGGACTAAATACATATGACACATTTGTTAAGGATAGTGTTATAATATACGTTTTGGTTGATAAATTCTCCTTTGTTCTTCGTATCATCGAGGTACATTTCATAAAGATAAGCTGCAAAGAGCTCCACGTTGCAGGTATCTTTTCAAATTCAGTAATTATTACAATGATAATTCGATTAAGTGTAACATCATAATGCATTCGACATAACACAGCTTCGAGGCGAATAATTAGAGCTTAATAGAGAAAATGAGTTAAGATAATGAATTTTGAACATTTAAACCGGGGCACGAAAAAATGTGTACGAAACCAATGCAAGGCAAAACAAAAAGTAATATAATGTTCGTTACGAGGATGCTCTAAAAAATAACGTAGATAAAATAGAAAACAAAAACTTCGCTAGTTAATACCATATAGTACCATTTCCAAATAATGTTTTTATAAAAAAGCACTAGGCGGAAAATTTGGATTGGAATCTCGACTTTTTTGAATGAAACACTTTCTTTAATAAATAGGGTACGCATAAATCAAAAATACAAAAACGAAGCTGAAACTTTTCGACTAAAGTGTAGGTATTTCTTACTCATACTGCTTAACCCCTCGTCTAGGTCGAAGTCTTTAGAAGGGGACAAGAAACTGCAGGAATTCGGCCAGAGATTTTTCAAGGAATCATCCCGGCATTCACCAGGAGTGATTTCGAGAAACCCAAACGAAAACTAAAATCGGAATGGCCCGACTGCGATTTCCTAATACCAGGTATGAGCCTTAGCGCTCACCTATATGTTTTATTATTTTGATCCCAACACAATTACAGCAAAGTTACAGTTTCGATACACATACGTCACATTCAATACACACTGTATTACTTCAGGGAAACCAAAAGAAAAACAGTGAAATTATTTCTTAGAAGAGTCGCAGGTGAAGAATGGAACGGGAAGGTAAGAGTTTTGAAGTGGAGTGTGAGTGGACTGCAGTAGAGTTATAGTTGTGATACACTTCTGTCACACTCAGTATACCACAAATTGCTTCAGGGAAACCAAAAGATAGACTTAGTAAAATTATTTCTTTGAAGAGCCGCAGGTGAAGAAGGGAATTGGAAGTTAGCAGTTTGGAGTGTCGGAACACAGACATATCTGCGGTGACAGGCAGTGGTTAGCCGTCAGCAGGCATGACGTGGCGTGCCAGGAAGGGCGCTATCAGGCTCGTAATCGCCTCCGAGCTCAATCTGTCGATCGCAATCTGCAGCTCGTAACTCGCCAGGTGCTCTGTCCACAACCAGACACCAGCCACATCGATGGGATAGGACAAAGTGTTACGATTTTTATTACTATCACTAGGGTAGCGCCCGGGACAGTTTTTTTTTTTTTTGCGCATCATCACGGGTCTAAAATTGTTCGAGTTTTTAGGATGAAAGATGATGACAGGTTTATCTGTTTAGACTAAATATAAACTTGACCTGTGTTTCAGGGTGAATAAAATCCCTTGAGCTTAAAGAACTCAGAAGCTTTAATAGAGGTAGGTATTAAAACACAAACAAGGACGATAGCGTAATCGTATAATTGTTTCAAAGGTCATAGACTCGAAATTTCTTAAATACTAACTTGACCTGGATTTGGTCCTTAAAGTTCACTCTGCAAAATTAAAAAAAAAAACCTGTTTGCTTCCAAAGCACACGTTGTTTTTTTATTGAGGCTCGCAAATACTCATAATGTAATCATTGATCATAGTATCTGTAACGGTCAGAGATCTTAATGCATATTATTAAACAGTGGATCAACTCCGAAGAAATGGATTGCCAGAATAGTCGATTCGGTAACATATATGATCTCATTTCCACTTAAAATGACATAATAACACGTATAGCAACCATTAAGAAAGACCATTAACGAAAATGATCAGTATAATACCTAAAAAACAAATAAACCGTAATGCATAAACTTTGTCAAGCAACAACATTTGTGAAAGTTGAAATTTGTTCTAAGCCTGAATGACAATTGGCATTCGTGGTTACGGCAGAAAGCATGAGTAATTTAATTTTTTTTAAAGTTTTTTTAAGTTGCTTTCATTAGCAACATGTTACAGAAAAGCACATCCGCGTTTTTTCAGCCGAATTTATCAATATTTTTTAAACTATGAAAAGCTACGAAAAGCAAACTTAATGAAGTATTATGGCTATTCATTTGCTAGCATTAAATTAGCCATAACCACCAATTTCTTCTAATGGTATCTCTGGTCGTTGTTTTGCGAACGAAGGCCAGTTCGTGATGTCACTATTCTCCAGCCAATAGCTATCGAGGTAAGTGTGTGAGCTTAGGAAATTATAAAGTAGATGAGAGGGAAGCACGAAAATTTCTAGGATCCAACCTTAGAATATCCTCAGCAACTCATTATTCTAAGAAAATACAATATAAAGAATGCGATTTAAAAAAGAAGTTTTTTTCTGTTGTTATTTATTCATTTATGTGACGTACTAGAATTTGCCGGCAGCTTCACCTTCACGGCCCTTGATGTTTCGATTTTCAAGCAGTGATATTAGCGTACTCTGTGGTTTGCAAAAATATATCCTGGACCAAAATTAATTGCTAAATGTTCCGTTGTTTGACAGAGTAAGCCATAAAATGGTAGTAAATAAGGTAAAATCTATTGGAGTGGATGAGAAAGTGATTTGCTGGGTAGAAGAATTTTTAAAAAGTAGAAAAAAGAAAGTTAGGGTAGGAAATGTAGTATCAAAAGAAGTGGAAGTAAAAATGGGTGTGCCACAGGGTAGCGTATTGGGACCATTGCTATTCATTATTCTAATGAATAATTGTGTTGATTATTTACTATCTGAAATTAGATTGTTTGCAGATGACATAATGCTGTATAAAAGAATCAAAACGATAGAGGATTGTATACAGTTGCAGGGTGATCTGGACAGGATATCTAGTTGGGTTGGTAAACATGGAATGAAGAAAGAAGAGTCAGCTTATTAGATACACAAATAAAAAACAAAAGGTTAATTATGAATATAATGTGGGGAAAGAATTCCTTGCTGAAGACTTGAAATGTAAATATCTTGGAATTATTTTGATAACAAGCTTAACTGGGCAGGACACATTGGACAGGTGGTAGGAAAAGGTTTCAAAGCTCTGCACTTGTTGGAGAGAGTGATGAGGGGATGTACGAGAGAAGTAAAGGAATTGGGTTACAAAACTTTGGTCAGACCATTGCTCGAATATGGTAGTGTAGTATGGGACCCTCATTTTACGTATCAAATACAGGAGTTGGAGAGGGTGCAAAGAAGGGCTGCTAGATTTGTTTCTGGAAATTATCGCAGAATGCAATCAGTGACGGATATGATAAAGGAGCTGGAATGGGATTCATTGCAAGACAGGAGGAGGATGAGGAGGGTCATGGGAGCGTACAGGGTGTATACTGGCGATGAGGCATCGAAAGATATTGCAATAGGTATGAAAAATAGTGCATGGAAGGGAAAAGATGACCATGACTACAAGCTAGCACTCGATTTCAGGCACAAGGGTGTGGGAAGATTCTCTTTTTTCGGTAAGTGTGTCAGGGATTGGAATGAGTTACCAAGAAAAATGATGAATAATTTACCGAAAACTTTGAACGAATTTAACGATAAAATTTGTAGAGGGCAAATGTAGGTGGGTGAAGGATAGGTGAAAGATAGGTGTGTAGGGAAATTGCCACCGGAGCCTGTGCCCCATTGTAATTAAATTAAATTAAATCACATTTCGCTGAGATAAAAAAATCTCAATTCGTGAAGTAATCCCACCATCTGTCGAAAAATCGTGTAACTTATTCGCTAACGTGTTTCGTATTGATCTCATCGTCAAATGTGTAATTTGAGGAAAACATTGTTGTTTGTTATTGCCTCTATTATGTGTTTTACATGTAAGCTAATATCGGAAATTAAAATTGTAACAATATTCGTATACAAAGTAAAAAGTGAAACAAGTCGACGCCAATACTTTCAGAATCCGAAGACCAATCATCGAAAGTCTGTTGTCACGAAAAATCAAAGTTTAATCATTAGTATCATTAATCTAACTTGAATCACTGAGCTGTATAATAATCTTTGGTGTATAACTGTGAGATTAAGAATACATCAACATTTCTTGCTTCGTCCACAGCTTGCCAGAAGTTAATATTTACTGTTTACTAACCTCACTACCAACGTTTTTTCAGTGCTAATATTTATGGATACGAACCCCAGTGCTGATATGTTATCGTTTTACAGTCTTCTTTATCTCTTATGATATGATCAACTCGCAATCTTTATTTATCCTGGTTCGCAGTAAGTGACATCAGCGACACGAAAGGGTCTGTTTAAGGGCACTATTGCGGTTCGATTCCCAAGTAAGTGACCACGAACCTGAAAGACACTTTCCAAAAACTAACCATTAGTAAATATTGAATAATAAAGGAAGTATCAACATTGTCAAAATTAAAAAACAAAATATTAATTGGACGTGTTGTTTCCTGGAGATTCGGATCTTGAAATGAGATAAGAATTCAAAATATTTTGTGTCCGTGTTCCGTGACTGGAGTATATCCGGGTGGAAATATATTTTCATCAGTTTCGATATTAACACACAAAAAAAAAACCAATCAGTTAAACATCCCTTTTAAAGGAAAGACAAGATCCCAACATTATAGGTTCACGTCACTTTTTAACAAGTAACGAGTTACCTAACATTCGAAACGAAGTCCAGGCACGTTTATTAACTCTCATATCTTAGAGGAAATATTAAATATTGGCAACAATAGGGCTTTATAGTTAAATCTATGTGTAGCTCATTTGAGATGGGTTGTTGTAAAACATTCAGAACTGAAGTAAATGTAGCGGATAAAGGAAGCCGAGAAAATAATGCAAATAGTACAAATAATTTTTTTAAAAGAAGCTACAAACGAGCTATAATTCAAGTCATGTTTCATGATGTGGACAGGAGCAGATTCTAAAAATGTATCCAAAAAATCCAAATATACCACAACAGAAAATATGTCACTGTTTCTTTTATCATCTATTTCGTATTAGACTGGTGGTTTCACTTATGAGCAACAACGTGATCTATTGACTTCCTAGACGACAAATACACAGCCAGTATTTAAGTAGCAAGTAGTGAAGCTCGACAGCGGTCTTCTGTTTACGTAAAGTTGGAAATACCCTCGACGTGGCTTCATGAAGTTAGTTGGGAAACTTAAAATCATTTCAGCTTTGTGACTGACAGGGAAATATAGTGACCAATTTACGTTTCGTCATTTTGCACATCATTAGTATCATTCTAATAAGCAGTGGTACATCATTCTGTCTTTTCTGAACCCTCACTTCTACTGGTAATAGAGCCTTTAATGTAACATTAACATATATATATACCGGTACGTTACTACATGTTAGAATTGCTAGACCGATAACGAGACGTGATTACAATGAAGATTATTCCATAGACTAGGGACAGGACAGACATAAAATATTAGAATCAAGGAACTGTACGTACACATCGACGGTGAGAATTCAGTACAGTGTGAAGCCACCATGTGCTGCAATCACAGCCTATAGACGATGTGGCATGGAATCAAGGAGGTCACGGATATGTTGCTGAAGAAAACAGTGCCACGTGGTTTGTAGGTGCGTCCAAAATGATTGACAGTGTTGCAGGATGACCGGAACGAACAACTTTCGACAAACAAAATCCCTGACATGTTTGATGGACGATATGTCAGGCGAGAGTGCGGGCCAGGGAGTAGTGGTACCCGTCGTTCTTCCAAAAAAAGCTTGCACTTTCCTCGCCACGCGTGGCCTGCATTGTCCTGCTGAAATATGGCGCGTGAAGCTGCCTGCAGAAGAGACAGTGCCTCTGGCTATAAAACCTCCCTGATGTAACCATTACTGTTCAGTTTGCCCTGAAAACTTATGAGGCGACATTTAATGTAATTTAATTGCAATGTACCACTTGTTACTTTGGCAGTTCTCCTACCCACCCATTTTTCCCCATTTGCTTTTCCCACCAACTTCTTCCCTCTACTAACTTCAACTTTTAGGGTTTTGGTTAAATC
>CM061919.1:175143907-175425706 GCA_031002005.1 Vandiemenella viatica
GAAAAAGGTTATAAGCTTTGTGCATAGAAAGGTCCGATCTCAGGTGTTCCTTTTGCCAATACAAAGCAATTTTGAGATTTCACGCTAGCAGAACACTACAAATCTATATAAAGCAAAAATATAAACATTGCAATTATTTTCGGTGAGTACACACAATTCTGAGCTAAATGTATACTGTCCAACAATAGTTTTAATCTAATTTACGGAATACTATACAATTTACAGTAAGGGTACGCGAAATACCGCTAGAACGAGGCGTGGAACGACTTGTTTCCCTTCTCATTCATCCTGGGGTATTCGCTACCTGCTAATTCTCGGAAACTGCCGGTTGAGCCACTGCTTACCTGCACTAATGAGCTCAGCTGTTCGAGGGTAACTGTCCCCAGCTCCCTCGATACCGTTACTTAGTATGAAATGATATAGCATGAAAAACTTCGATATCACCAATAATCTTATTGTTCACGTCTTCACCATCTGTGCAATTATCATATACAAAATTCCTTTTTAATTGAAGTTAGCATCAAATATAATTACCTTAACTTTGCAAAGTTAGCTGAATTATTGAATATATCCCGTAAATAAAGTTTTTCCCCTTAGCCTTTACAAACGCAGTCGCCTTTAACTTTTTGCTCTTCGACCTCCCTCTATCGTTAGCAAAATAACAGCAAGGTATTGTGAAAACTCTCCTGTTATATCTGTAATCCTTCAACTTAAGATTCCTAATTTCTGTGATGACTAATTTAAACAAATCTTTCTGGCAAGGTTTCGTGTTCTATAGGGCATTATCTATGGCACGTTAGCCACCCTTTACAGATACACAAAACAAAGAAGTAAATCGTTGACGAGATAACTTGCGATCTTCGATCAACACAGACAAAGCGATATTACGCTCGCTGTACACTTCTGCTCAGAAAAGATATAATGCAACTACCTAAGGTAAAACGTTACATCGAACTCATGCATCACAAAATGTTGAAAACCTTTTCGTTTATGTCACAAAATACATCTTAGAAAGCATATCACAATATTTGTATCGCTGTCAGATTCATTGGATTGCGAAGACAAGAAATTGTGCCTGCTAATGGCGCTTCATTTTCCGCGAGTGCGTATCAATTTATTTGGCTCAGGAAAACATTTAATACTTCAAGATTTTATCAAATCAAGTCCAATTAACAGCGTGAAAGTCAAAAGTGACTATTAATATTTCACGTGGACAAAATATAAAGTTCGGAATAGCGAAAAAAAACATTAAAAATTCCGAATATGGAAATATCCTAAGTAGCTTTAACTGTAAGTGCAAATTTGCTAACTTGAATTTCGTTTGATTTTCCGTTTATCTAATCTTTCCAGAAGAACAGACGGTTTAGACTAGCGGAACTGGCATCGGCGTTTTTCAAGCATGATTAATTTCAGTAAGGCGTCTAACCTTAAAGAATGTATACTATACTGTACATTTAATTTTTTTATATATACTGATCCAAATAGGACAATTTCATATTCAACCTTTTCGTCATCGTATTCGGCACGCTACAAAACTTGTTGAATCATGCCTACAATGTTATTGCGGCGCATCGTTTCCGGGTGCGGCCGTCCTATCGCACATATTCTTTTCTTCCTTTTGCTGGCCTTGGACTTTGGAATCCTCGTATTCTACGGCAACTGCATTAATTGCAGCCCGTTCCTTGCCAAAATGCTTTCCACCTCCGCGGTCATTTCCGTTCTGCCAAAACGAATTTCCCGGTTTCCCCTTTGTATCGCCGTTATTACGACGTGGTTCACCATCGGCATCGGGCTGTCGCTTGTTATAAAAATTTCCTCTTTGGGAATCTTTATGCGAGCGTCCCTTTCCGTGATTATCGTGTGGCCTCGTCTCTACTTGCGGTTCCAAGCTATTATTGTCGGCTTCCCGCCGCTCAAAGATACATGCTTGCCGTCCTATCCGATCTAAATTCCTTAACGTGTCCAATAATTCTGGCACAGTACGTATGAGGATTGGATTTATTAGGGATTGGACTTGTGAACCGAAATGTGCCGCGGCCATTTCCACAAACTCCCCGTCCGACATCCGAACATCGAACTGCCTAGTGAGGACTAGCAATTTATTCACATATCTCTCCATAGATGAATTTTGCTTCGGGACATATCTGCCCTGATACAATTTTATTCTCGCTTGGTTTTGGATCCTGCTAGACCAGAATGTTTCAAGAAACACTTTCCGAAACTCTTCGTATGACATTTCCGGTTCGCAAGTGATTTGAAACCAAAGACGGTCGGCTTCTGATAATGACTGCTCAACCAGGATAAGCTTCATCGCTTCGGGAACCCCTTTTATTTGAAAGTACCTCTCCATTTCGGCGAGGTATGCTTTCGGATTAATGTCTTTACGGGATCCGAAATATGGGAGCTTTAATTCAATATGGGCAGCTGCGTAATACATGCCACTACCTTGAATTTGAACATTGCCGGCATTAGAACTACTTAGTTCTTTCATTCTAGTTTCTAGCCGTAAGAGCTTAGAACTAGTGGCTTCCGACAGTTCGTCCTGTGACAATTTTAATTCGTTTTGTGCCGTCTTAACGAGTTCGACCGAACTTGCTACAGCAGTCACCTCCGAGTCAAGTTTTCGGATGTTTTGTTCAGTAAGGTCTTTGGACCTTGTGAACAAATTCCGAAATTTGTCCTAGGTTTTGGCCGTTCTCGTTTCGCATCTGTTCAATGGACAGGTCGGCGGCGTCAAGTCTTTTGGATAATTGTTTGTTGGCCGTTTGCAAAGAAGCACAGGTAGATCTTACTTCTTCCGTACCCTTTTCCAGCTTAGAAACATTTTTAGCTATCTCAGACTTGAATTCAGATATTTCTTTTGTGACCTCAGAACGTAAGGTGGATAATTTTTCGTCCAAGTTTGTTAATATCGCAGCTTGCGACTCAAAACTCTGCCTAAGCAAATCCGAATTTCTCTTATTTTCCTCCTTTTGTGAATCAAAACGCTTGTTTAATTCAGAAATTGCTGGCTTGATTCCTGTTTTTGTGAATTAATTTGCAGGCTTAAATCCTGCTTAGTTGTTGATTCGATTGGCTAAGCAAATCCGAACTTCTCTTATTGTCCTCTTTTAGTGAATTGATTGCAGTCATTAACATGTTTAGCATTTGCGGCGATGAGAGGGGTGGTGATTCTACCGGCATTTGTGATATTTGTTGGGTCTGTTCTGCATGTGCGGGCGTATTCTCTGTCATCTCACCTATAGGTGATGGAAAATTTTCCATATCTTCCTGTGGCGACAAAGTAGACTGCGAAACTATATGAGTGGGTCGGAACTTCAGAACTTACGTTCCCCTCCCCTGCAGCCAATATTTCGCTTTGTTCCGTAAAATGAACCTGATCGTTCATGATTTCGGGAGATTTTTGCCTATCAGACTGATCTTCCATATCGAAATCTTTTATCGTACGAGATCGTAGCTTCATATGAACCCACAAAGAATGAATTTACACCGCAATTGTGCAATGACGAAATCTAGATTCATTAACAACAAAAATACCGCGAATTTCAATACACACAAATACATATACCCCTCCAAAATACGGCAAGAGAAAAGCAACGATGAATCATGCAACACAACACCATTAAAGCAGACTTACTTTCAAACACATGGGCAAGACATGCGTGTCTTTAATTTTCTTAGAAGCTATCATGCATTAAGAAATCAACACTGACGTTACTCATTTAAAATTTTTAAACTGATCACAAAATTGTTACAATACAAAGTGTATTGCATCTCAATTAAAATACACAAATGAACTTCCTTTTAATGCGTTGAAACAAAATAAATTTTATGCATTGAAACAAAATGAACTTTATGCATTAAAATATAAGTGAAACATCAAAATAAAATCTTGTATGAATATCTATTGACTACAAGAATGATAAAACAGCCAAAAACCATGTGCAACATTCCATGAAACTTTCCGAATTTGGGCTCAAACTTATAATTTGAATTAGTGCCATCAATTCGCAGACATTAAGAAGTAATGTCTCATCTGGCACCAGCGTTGGGCGACATTATGTGGTGGGTGCCTTGGTGGGCAAACCACATTACAATTATCTTTCATACCTTTATGATTAATAACTGTGGATTTTTAATTTTAATTTTTACGAAGGATTGGAAATTTATTAATTTAGCAAGAATCTCGACGTTGGTTGGAATTTAGGAAAAATTGTCACAATATGACATTTATTTCTTATCACTGGCGATTACAAATCTGAGCGAATTTACCGTTAACATTAACACAAATTGGCAAAATCATAAAAGCAACGCTCAGAGTTACAATTAGCCGTCATGGGCAAGCAAACAATTGTATAGATTTACTTTTAAATATATCTCAGAATCAAAATGCAAGAAATAATGACAACTGGAAACAATGAAAAATACAAGTTATGACTACCTCAGACAAAGGCATCATAATACTGTGACTTTACAGTTAAAAAGAAAATCATGGGCGCCAGAATGAACAATATATCATTCGAAAATAACTAGTTCTGGCAAATTATGCCGCTAGCTCAGGGGTTTTTACAATTACAAAGTGAGAACATGGACCTATCCTCTCAAGGTCGCTTACGGGTTCTGTTTCACGGAATGCACAATCACATGGCTTGGTCGTAATCAATTACCATTGTAGTTCTGCGTCTGATGTCTGTGATGAGTGTAGCGGACCCACGATATGTGAGATTATCTCACAAGTCGGCTATAGGCATCTCTGGTCTGGCAATGCGCATCATCGCATTACCGGCTGTGTTGCGGTGATAACCTTGCTCCAGCAAGGCAAGCTGCGGTTAGCGAAAGAAGTCAACTTTCCAAGTCAACCTCAGACTGGTGCGATCGAAGTTAGAATCTAGAATCCCAGCTCCTCGCTCTTCGGTCCACGAGGAAACTTCTTGCTCCGCCCATTTGTAGTCTCGAAGCTCACATACAACAAAAATTCCCAGGATTTTGAGTTATACGCTCATTTTGATTGGACCTTCAGGTCGGCACCTAATGTCACGTGATATCCTCGATATGTGATTTGGCCAAAGAATCCAACAGAGGTCGGACATATTCCGCTAAGTTCGCCGGGCGAGAGAACATTCGGGTTTCGGACGGCAGGCTTTCCCCGCTCGGTGAGTGACCCATCCCCAGGGAGCAGTGTGTGTGGTCTGGCAAATCCCAAATCTGCGACGTCCTGTCGCCATGGCTCGGAAACACCAAGATTAGCTTCAAGCCTACATAGCTCAATAACTCTTTAATATTCGCTTTGCTACGATACACTGTATAAGTTCACCATTTCATTACAGTCCTCACTTGGAATCTTGCGTACTTTATAAAATTACAACAAAAATCTATTCACGTGGTCGCCCAAGATTTATGTAAATTACTCTTATATTATTACATATATAATAAAATGCACCTTGTAACGTGGCGACAGCGCGGCTCGTTACAACATCTAGCAGGCCGATACTGATCCTCACCGTCAAAACATAAACCAATCCAATGACGGCCGAGTGTCGGACTGAGGCCCGATCTTCAGAGGCCTCTCTAAAACCACTTTCGATCACCGGTGAGCAACACGTGGCTAAAATCTTGCCATATTGACTATTGAACATGAAGTAACTAAAATTGATAATTTTTAAGATGTGATTTACGAGTTTGCAGCTGTTAAAGCTAAAAAGAGAAGATTGTTTTTAGTTTATTGCGTTTTTTTAAATGAAGTTAATATTACAATTTTATTAACTATAATCTTATCTTATATCTTATCTTATATCTTTAAACAAGCAATTCTTGTATATATATATATATATATATATATATATATTGTAGCAGAATGACCAAAAATGGGTCATTCCGTACATTTTTATATATATATTTTTGCATATTTATATATATAAAAAGAATAGAGAGAAATTATCGGAAAGAGTTGTCAGTGTGTGTGTGGCACGTGAGCCAGACGCGCCAGAAGGTCGCGGCAGCCTGGCGGCGGCCAGGGACAATGGACACCAGCTACCCTTCTGACGCAGTCGGTCAGGCGTATAATCCCTTAGCTCCGGGGAAACGGTAAACTAAGGTGAACAAACTACCCGAGCCCAAGTTTTACGAACGGGGAATTTCGGAGGTCACAGGTGACGGAAATGTCCGAGGCTATCCCGAGTTCACCCGAGTCGAGGAAGACAAGGTTCGCCTATCGTGACAGCCGAAGGGAGGAGCTTAAAAATGGCAGAACCAATCGACAGAGACGTTCCTTTGCATTTTGTAACGATGGTGTATTTTTCTTCATGTACACCACGAGTGTAAGAGGAGGCTTTTTCCGGCGGACGCTAGAGAGAGGACTTGGTTCCGAGCCTTCAGAGGAGAAGGAGCGGATCTGCCGAAGCTGGAGATCGCTCTTGGCTTCGATCCTGAGGGTTAATAAGCGTGTTGTACAGTGAGGCCACTGTGCACGCATCCATTGCGTTTGCACGGACGTGGTGCTTTGTCCGCTATAGCCAAGGGGCTATAGTACTTCCGCCGTCGCGGGAAATACATCGCCGTCACGGTAATCATCCTACAAGTGCAGTGTGGTACTTTTATTCGGTCATTGAGTACAGCCCTGTAACGGCCACTGAATGATTAGGAGTTCTCGCACCCCCAAATATTGAGCTAGCTGGGGCAGACTTTCTTAAAGCCACACTTGGTGGATAATATAAATTATCCTGGCGCCCGGCATTTGAGATTGAATACAGTTGATGCCAATACTGTGTTTGATTTATGGTTCCCCTATCATTGTGAAGGGAGCTTTCATTTAAACAAATCAAGTGTGTAGCTTTCTTGCTTGCCAATTGACATTGGGAGTTTGTTTCAAGATTAATTTAAAGGTGGTTGTATTTTGATGCTTTTGTTTATTTGTTAATATGTGTTGGCAATTGTAAGAAGAGGCTTTGCACAGTTCTTTTTATCATATTTCAATGTGTCAATGTTAACGATAAATAAGCCTCGCCTGTACGCCATTTGAGTACCAAATAAATTAGCGGCCTAAGGTTTCTTTAATCATAAAAAAAGAAGTAAAAGGTTTTCACCCTTACCTCCCCACCCCGCGCTAAACCGCCACAATATATATATATATATTTCGGATTTCGGAAACGGCTGTGACGATTTGGATGAAATTTGGTATTTAGATAATGTTTTGACTTTTAAGATTACCTGAATAGTTGTCTTCCCTACTAAAAAGCGAGTTTACAAAATATGAACAATTTTGTCACTCCGTATATCGAAAACGGCACTAGCGCCATCTCGTAGACAATTCAGGTACCAGAAAGCCTACAAATAGAGTTTCTTTGATTCCAAAGAATAAGTAAACGAACAGTTCTTGTATACTGGCTGACCCGTGGAAATATTAGCACTGCAAGTTCAATTGTAAAACATTTAAAAAGAAAGATAATTAAAAATTTATCAATGGTTTTATCAGAGGTGATAACTTTACAGAAACTTCTTTGAAATTAATATTACCGGTACCAGTTATAAAGTAATCATCGTTTACTTTTTGACTATAAATAGTGGTTGTTAGTTAGCCATTAAATACTACCACCTTAATTATAAAACATCTTTCGATTTCTGTTCAATATACAAGATTTCGAGTAGAGTTTGATAATAAAGTGCATAATTAAATATTAATACATCTACAAATTCCTGAAAAGCCGCGTGCGAGTGCACATACGAAAAAACGGGTTCTGATAAATAGAATCTTGCCTTTTGAATCGTCTGATCTTGTGCTTTATTGTTTATAACGAAGGTTACTTTTTATGGGAATTGTTTTATTATCATTTTGAAATGCTGATCAGAAGATGTGAGATTACTGCGAGGTATGAGCATAGTTTTATCGGAGTGAATAAATATAGCACAGATGATGTTCTATTGACGTCACAACCTCATGATGAATTCTCATAGTACTCGATGAAACATATCGAAAATAAATAATAAATTTTCTTGGTTTTCGAGATATAGCATGTCAAAAATCAGTTATAGGTATAGTTCCTTGTGCTTTTGGCGACGTTTCTTTTGGTCCAGGCCGTATTTCAACCTAACAAAAACCACTAGGTACAAAATAAAACATTGAAAGTACATTTCCACCATATAGAAATAGTGCTTTTGGTGGATTTTTTTCTGGTCCAGGACGGATCTAATCCTAACCTCTTAACTTTTGAGATATAATATCCCCAGAACTAAGTGAGATATCAGAAAAATAAATTCCTTATTTTCGATTTGTCTCGACGAGTTTCATACGAATTCATCAAACTTGGCTATGGCGAAATTTGTCATCTGGTTCAGGTCGCATTTCAACCAACCACGTCAATTTTGAGATACGATATCTCGAGAACTAAGCGAAATATTTTTAAAAATATTTTTTTTACCTTCAATTTTCCTCATCGAGTTACATAAGAATCCATCATCAAGGGTTATCGTAGAATCCTTTGAATTACCACAAATCTCGCACCATTAATTAATACCAAACTGGCATTAAAATTTCTGTTTAACATATTAATAGAATTTTTTTTTTTTTTAAGAAATTTGTGAGGCCGTCTCGCAAATGGATCTAGCGATTTGGATGAAATTTCACATGTAGATAACGTTTTGATTTTCAAGTTTTTAACACGATATTTAAAAAAAAAAAAAAAAAAAAAAAAAAAAGGAGCAACTTTTGTATTTGGTTTCTCGAAAACGGCTCTAACCTCATTACGTAGAAGGTTCAGGTACCAGTAAGCCTACTGATGTTAGTTAAACTTCTCTTTGGTTAACTGTGCACCTCAAAACGCCTAGGAAGCCTTCAAGCCTTATACTTTAATCAAACTTTATTCGAAATCTTGGATACTGAACAGAAATCGAAAGATACCGAGCGAAGATCGGTCACCCAGGTACTTTTACTAACAATAAATGTTTATTTAATTATATTTTATTAATATGATATTTTACACTTACAAAATATTATATTTTACTTAATTTTGAATTTAAATTTTCGAGGGGTGACACCATCGATATCCGCCCCGGGTGTCACCCACGCTAGCTACGCCACTGCTCCAGTCGTCCGCGTCGGCGGGAAAAAATCATTCTACTTACTTTTGGGACAGACCTTGTAGGAGTGCACATAATCTTGTATGAACACAAATCTTTCGTATAGATCAGGGGTGGCCAACCCGCGGCCCGCCTTCAACATTTTTCCTGCCCGCGAGATTCATCACACTTTCACAAAATATTTTTTATATTTTATTTTTAGTGTTATATATTTCTTCACAGTGTGCGCTTAGTATCATTAATACTATATTATCTATGTTTACATGTAAGAATAATAGTAAACACAATAATAACTCATATTTCACTCCAAAAAAATGTATCTAACGGGGACATATATGCGGCCCGCGGAGTTATGATGCACTTCCAAAGTGGCTCGCTAGATCATTTGGTTTGGCCATCCCTGGTCTAGATGTTCTCGTTCAAGTCTATACGTCATCATTCGGCCATTTATATAAATCGTTAAGATCAGTTGAGTTACGTTACGTATTATCATTATTATTTTTGATGTGAAACATGAATTTCAGAATATGAAGCACCAACTGATCTAACTCTACAATAATTAATTATCTCTCATTCTTTATCGAGGAATTGTGTGATTTGATTCCTACCGTTATGTGTCAATTTAGGAGTACAGTTATTCTTCTTAACTACGTATTGATACTAATAATTGATGGAAAGATAAATTTGTGTAACTTTCAGTAGTGATAATTAATGTGGATCGTTGTTTTAAATTGTAGAACTAACATTTTCACCTTGGGCAAAGAATATTATTATAATAGATGTATAATGGTGATAATTTCAACGCACGACAGATTTTAATGGATTAAATAGGCAATAACAATTTTAATAAAAAAAATATTATAACTTAAATCTCCTCCAACGTACTACATCTTCCTATTTGAATTAAAGCTGTGAACGTAGGCACTTCGGAGAAGAGTTAGAAATACCAGATAAACACGGAATAAAGAACCAGATACGATAGAAGATAAAGAAAAAGAAGTACTAACAAGAAGTTCCCTACCGTTTTAAGCGGAGGATACGTTTGACGAACCAACAATAAATATTTCTATAGGGGAGGTGAAGGGACATTACACTTTGCTATTACGCAGTACGTATTGTTAGAAGTTATACTTGCTGTAAGGTCTTAATCCATATAAGTACGCAAAGCAGTGCGGTAAGTATTTAAATGAAAGTAGTTGACTTACTGGAGTTTGGACGAATGCTTCATATTGGATAAAGTTAAAAATAAAATTAAAAAAAAACCCATAGCTACATATGTCTTTATTCCGAATTTCATAAAAATGTGGGAGCCAAACGTGTCTTCAGTACATGTTATAGTTGTTCATATTTATTCCAGTCTCTAATAATATTAACAGGGGGCATCATTCTGGCTTCTTATTTCCCAACCTCATTTTGGTGATTGTAGCAGACAGGAGCAGTTCCCATTGGAAGTGAATGACAGCTCGCTATTCAATAAGTTCGGGCTGAAAGAACACCTAGCTGTCAAGCTGTCAAAAGTTAACGGCCCTATAAAATTCGTGATGTTCTCGTAAGAGCCACAGCGGAAAGTCATAAAAAGCCCCACAGTCCTTTCAATCTTTTTTCATATTCTCAATCAGTCAGTTGTTACCATATTAAGCTAGGACTAAATTCACAAGTGTTTTATATGCTAATTTCTTCCGATTTCTGATACAGTCGTTCCAAATATCCTATAAAACACATTTTGCACTTTAAATGGCCTATGTATCTATCTCGTTTTATGCCAATGTTAAAATCAATTCAAACTAGAGTTACTGAACCTGCATATCTATTCTTCATAAGAAACTGGCGTTCACTTGTTGATACAAAAATTATATTCACATTTTTTTTATATTTTTTAGATCAGTTTGTCCTTCTTCCTTTAGCAAATAATTTCATGATATTTTGACATTTCTCTCAAATTCTCTAGCGAAAAAGTTATATCTTATCACTTTGCTCATCGACTTTTAATTTAATACTTTCACTGCGTCAGAAACACTGTACGTAGTTGTGACCGCTTTTAACAAATTAACCTATCCAACGGTTCTGTTAATCCGTAAATTTCTATTAACAGACAATTAAATTATTAGACAAATGACATTTTTAAGTAACATCTAACGGTATTTCCTAAGCACGGGTTAAAAAAAAAACTATCCCAATTACATAGGAATTAAGTTATACAATAAGCTCCCTGTAGAATTTAGAGATAGGTCAATAAAATTGCTACGCAAAACCTCAAAACAAATAGCTGTGTTCTAAAACTATTTACAGTGTAAAGGAATTTGAAGAAAATCTTTTGAAGTATCATGAAGGAATAAGATAATATAACTATATATAATAGGTACATAATTATAAAATACTCGTATTTTTGTTGGAATTGTAAAAATATGGAAACAAATATTAGTGTTTTATCACTTAAAAATTAAATGTTGTTATGACTTTGGTTCGAACGTAAGGAAAAATTTAGTATTAAGTATAAATACTTGTAATTCATTGGCGCTGTGTATTAAATTCGTTGTTCAATGAAAATAAAATATTTTATATTATTTCAGGGATCGTTTTTCTGTAGGTCATTCCATGTGTTTTCTATTTTTTCTGAATTGACTAATATTTTATTTCATGTAGCTTTCGGTGGAAACAATACTGCTATCGTATACGAAATAGGTGAATCTCCATACTTCAGTGTCTCAAGTTGTGTTGCGTTAATAGATGAATTTAAATCAAATAAGAAAAATAATGCAGGAAAACGGTTCAACAATACTGCTATCGTATACGAAATAGGTGAATCTCCATACTTCAGTGTCTCAAGTAGTGTTGCGTTAATAGATGAATTTAAATCAAATAAAAAAAATAATGCAGGAATACCGTTCAAATGTCTTCTTTTTCAAATTAATGTTGTTATAAGCAATTAGAAATTTCACCTTTGGCTGAGTTCACCCTATACGTAGCTCACTGTACGTCTTCCTTGTTGTTACAGTACTACTTCAACTTAACGCTCACACCATTATGAACCTTTGTTTACTTTAATCTCTTCACTGCACAGGTAACTATCTAACTTCCTTTTGATTACGCCAGTAATCAAATAGTGGTTTGAACACGTATCGAATGTATAAATCAGTTTGTGTGTGTAGTTTTGTTTTTTGTTACCTCAATGTTGCCATCAGGAATCACTTGATCGATCGATCGATTTGACGCTGACAAATCTATTACACTTTGAGTACGTCTATTTATCTATTGACGAATAATCTAAGAAACTAACATTTTTCTGACTTAGTGTTAAGGGAAAAATCATTTAAAAAAAATTGTAAGTAGCTACATTGAATTTCACTCAATCATTTAGTCTTCTTGACTAAATACAGGTAGTTTAAATCGGCTATATCGCATTTGAGGACTATCTACATCATGAGAGATGGGGTTAGGGGCAGTAGTTGAGGTAGAAGACGAGGAGATACAAACAGTCATGAAGTTTCTCTGTTCATCAGTTAATGATTTTGATATATCGACTTATACATTGAAGACTGAGGTTCTATGGAAATTTCCTGGGAACTGAAACCATTTAGTCACTGCATCAGTAGAAATGAAGGATTTAAGGAGGTAGATACAATTATCAGGTTAAAAAAAAAAATTAAATTTCGATTCACAACAATAGTTTTTACTTTTGACTTCATGTTGGTGAAAAAATTATTTAAATATCTTTGACAGTGTGGGAATTATGCGTGATGAAGCAAAGCCCTGCACGATTGACAATCATTTAAATCTTACTGCATTTGAAGGTAAACCAAATCTTTAGCCTTAAATATCTCAAAACAGCAATTCATCAATTGATTTTAAAGATAACTTTTTTCCACATGGATAGATCTTTCTCAACTTTGCAGGACATGTTGTACATACTAATTACTACAGTCCCTACCATTGTTATTAATGCAGCTTTTCACAAATGGAAAATATGCCAGTGTTTTTAAACAAAAAAGGAAGAATTTTGATTTCTTGAATTCTTTTTATTAACAACAAATATAGAGTTAAATGTGTTATATTATTGGTTTAACTAATTGCCTCGATATTGGTTTACAAGATTAAAAAAAGATTTTTGTAAAATTTCAAATATTATGCTTTCTATCATTAAAGACCTTAATGATGACATATTTTTAACTGTCAATTTTGATGGTACATTAACATATTGTTAAATAATATTTTTATTTTAAAAATCAATTTTTGTTCAATGGTGTTACGAAATTTGAACCCTCAAATTTAAATATAGTTGGAGAAAATGAAATTTCAATTTCTACAAATATTTGTATCAGTTAGCTGTATATACACCTTTAAATGGAAAGACATCGCGTCGCTGCGACGGAAATTTTGGATAATCTGAGTTGTTTGCTGAACAACACAGAGTGACTCAGTAAAGACAAAGGGCATTTTGTTTTCGTTCAGAAGCTTGTTACAAAGCGTTTACGGCCGAGACCGGCATTTCAACCACTAGTTTGTTCTTTTACGGCCTGCAGTATACCCATAAAACAAATTGCTGACAGTAAAACTATGAAAAACTTTTCACGTCTCTAGGATTCTAGCTGATGTCATTGTAAATCATCCACCGTTTCACTCGATATGCCAATTCATTTTCTTTCTTATATTTCGTATATGATTGGCGTGAGAACTTAATATCGACTCCATTCTTTGGTTAAATTCATCCAAGTCATTTCCATCGGCTTCTTCACTGTTTAAGTTTTGTAACAGATTTATATATATATATATTTCAAAGCTTTTGTCTCTAATAATTTTTATGGATGAATGTGATACGAGGAAACAGATTTACAATAATGTGTATGCTAACAATGTATAGACCCTATATCTATTTTGTTTAAACTGGACGAAGTAAAGAAATCAAATCATAATAATGTATGAAGGATTGGAAAGAAAAGGAGGGGTAGGGTCGGAGAAAGGAGGAGGGAATCAATTTGTTGCAAGTGACTATCAAATGGCAGAAATGACTAACCACTGACTAGCAGAGGCGGCCTTTGGGGGTGGCGAACAGGGCAATCGCCCAGGGCCTCGCTCTTGGAGGGGCCTCGCGCAGCTACCGAGGTTGATTAAAGTTTATGTTTTAAATTTTTTTATCTTCAGCTGTTAGTACAACAGTAAACTTGTTTATTTGATGGTAAAGTATTTATTAATTACTAACTAATCAAAATTTCTTAGTTAGATTTATTGACTTTCACATTCGTATAATAGCAGCACAAATAGCTGATATTGATGGACAAGAACTGTATGAAGAAAACGACGGTGGTATCACAGTGATGCCATAAATAACAGAAAAAACATTAACTGAGTTACTGAATTGTACCTCACTATCGAAGTAACTTAGCCTTGAGAATTATTGCCGTCACACGTAAACAGTTGC
The DNA here is from genome assembly GCA_031002005.1 of Vandiemenella viatica. NCBI lineage: Eukaryota > Metazoa > Arthropoda > Insecta > Orthoptera > Morabidae > Vandiemenella > Vandiemenella viatica. Next base: position 175,158,396 of record CM061919.1, read on the forward strand.
GTCCGCAGAAAGAAGTTTTTTATGGTTAAAAAATATTAAAACATATTTGAGGAATTCGATGACACAAGATTAATTTTCAGCTCTTTCTATTCGTTGAATTGAAAATGAAATAGCTCATTCGTTAGCTTATTGTGCTTTTATTAAATATTTTAGATTCAGGAAAAGGCGCAAACATCATTTTTAAATCCCTGTGCGTATGTCTTCCAAGGCTTCAATGTACTTCACTTTATCCTTAATGATTTGTCATCTTTATGTTTGTTAACTTTTAATAACTCTTCTAGTATAATATTTTAAAACTCAGTTTATTTTTATAATGTTTGCATTTATCGTTGATCATCGGAAATACCTACGATTAATACACGTATTTTGTACAAAGGACCAGGGCCTCGCAAACATCTGCCGCCCGGAGCCTCGCAATGACTAAGGCCGACGCTGCTGGCTAGTATATCATGCCAGAGCTCAACCCCTCTTTCGAGATGGCACCCAACCCTTTTATGTACTGAAATAAACTAAAGAATCCAACAATTATAACCGTATAAAGAGACACACGTAGCTTAAGTACAAATTGCATACACATAAAAAGAGAGGTTCTGTAGGAAGTGTAAAATACAGCGATAGTATGATTACGTCTTTGATGCTTAGTACCATCCTTAACGTGTTAACATATTTATCGTTGTATTCGATGTATTTATCGATGTATTTAATACGTTACATCTGATGAACGCACTCGTTTTTGGACGCGACAGTATTAGTTTTAAAGCAAACCAAAAACGGGAAATTGTATCAATACACGTTATTTTTGTCACTTACAAAATCACATCACATTTTTGCTTTTAACTTCGACAAAAGACCAAAAAACTACAATTTACCTGAAATTTCCTGCACCTGTATGGCGGGCCTAAGTGATACGACATTCGCATAGACTTGTCTGTATAAGTGTATTGCCTTTGCTTGCTATATGAGCTCATAAAAACGAAATAAAATAATGGCCGACCGGTTAGTTAGAGTTTACGTAAGAGCCTTTTTCTGTTTATTGTGAAATTAAAAGTAATAGCGACTATTCTATTAGTGTGAATTAATATTACATGAAAGAGTTGTTAAGCGACGCGACATGCAGGTGAATTTGCTTTATATTGACTGATAAAATTGGCAGTCTTGTTTTTCGTAGGTTACATATATTTTTTATTTTTTTATTTCGTCTAAATCTAACCTAAATTATGCTATTTCGATAATTATTGGAAGGATTAAGTAAGTAAGAATTTAGAACTAAGAAATAACAAACCAAGCAGTTGACGTATTTTAAAATTTTTGATTCACTTTGTTATTGTTTATTATGATTAGACGACCCGTGCGAAAATTTCGAGAATACGATAAATTGTAAGGTTCGTGGTTTGTAAGAGGACGAAAGAAGAACCCCCTCATTTGTATCAATTGTTTATTTGTTTAGTGTAATAGTATTGTAACAAAAGACAACGCCAGTGAAGCAGATTGTTAATATCTCTGTGATATGTGCTGCTGCTATCTAAACTGTCCCACACCCGCGATTTTCACAGTTATTACTTTTGTCCTTCAAGGGTCAAATAAGGTAAAATTTTGTTCTTAATGTATAATTTGCCCGAGTGGCGACATAATCTTTTAAATGATACCTCATTTATCGATTTTGGTTAGGTATCGAGGGTTATAAATGGCTCGCAAAAAAAAAAAAAAAAAAAAAAAAAAAAAAAAAAAAAAAAAAAAAAAAAAAAAAACACGTTATGGAAATAGTGATACTTTTGCCCTTTAAGGGTAGAATTCCGCACAATATGGAAATAATGATACTGTTGCCCTTTAAGGTTCAAATTTCGGAAAATCCCTATCTTAAAATATGGCATGACCAAAGTGGAGACTCTAGACTTTAAAATAATACCTCATTTCTCGATTTCGGTTATACATCAAAGGAGATAAATACCTTGTGACACAAAATACGTTATTGAAACAATGATACTTTTGCCCTTTAAGGGTCAAATTCCTAAAAACTCTTTTTTTAAATATGTTATGACCATAGCGGAGTGCTTAATCTTTAAGTTGATACCTCATTTAACTATATCAGTTAGATATCAAGGGAGATAAACGGTTCGTGGTACAAAAGCCGCATTTAGAAACATTTAGATTTTTTCCCTTTAAGGGTAGAACTTTGAAAAATTACCCTCTTAAAATATGATGCGGCCAAAGCGGATACTTAATCTTTAAAATAATACCTCATTTATCGATTTAGGAATGAAGGGAAATAATATCTTGTGACAAAAAAAAAAAAAAAAAAAAAAAAAAAAAAAACCTTATAGAAATAATACATATGATATCTGTTGATAGTGATGAGGCACATATCTTTGACTTTCTATTGATTTAATATCGATGACTCAACTCCATTTCGTTAAAACAATATTTTATTTTACAAACATAATTTATGTTTCAGATTTATTTCATTGTTGGACCTAAAAAAATATATATATATTTGGAATTATTATGAGAAAATTGATGATATAACTGCTAACTATACCAACAAAAATATACGATCGGCTGTGAACACTACAGATTTAATGGGGTATATAAAGAACGTCCACAAAACTATTAATTTAGTATTAAAAAACTAATAATGTGCCAAAAAAGTCACATTCTGATCTAGCATGCCCAGGCACTTCAACAAGGGAACCAGCATTAGCAACCCAAAATCAAAAGCCTTCTACATCAGCAGACCCGACTATGGAGACTGATTGCGACGCAGAGTTAAATTCAAAGTCTCTAAAGTTTCAGAAGTCAGTAAAGACTAGTTTTGAAGAAATTTACACATATACTTCGTCTACTGGTAATAAAGCGATGAAAATTTACAATGCTATATTGTACAAGATTTATAAAGACAATCAGCCGTTTTTGATGGTAAAGGATAAAGACTTCAAAAATTTCCTTAAGGTTACTGCTCCTCATTATAAAACACCCAGCATAGCTACTGTGACACGGTGGCTTTATGATAAGGATGACGTCTTGGCAACATTAATAAAATAAAATCTCTCCAATGTTGAACTCCTCACATTAACAATTGATATATGGTCAGACATGCAGAGGTGCAACTTTTTGGTTGTCACAGCGCATTTTGGTCTAGACACCGTGTTCGAATCAATGACATTGGGAGTTTATCAACTCGATAAAAGTCATACAGCGGATATATAGCACATATGCTCCTTAAAACCTGTAATGATTGAAGATTTGGCATGGACAAAGTCACTGCGGTCTTTACTGATAACGCTCCGAATATGGTAAAAGCTGTGAAATTAGCATTTGAAAAGAAGAAGCACATCTCTTGTGTCACTCACACACTAAATCTAATTGCTGAAAATTTATTCAAAATTCCTGAATTAGAAAATATATTGTCAAAAATAAAGACCATTGTTACTTTCCTTAAGCATTCTGTGCGACAATTGACGATATGGGAGTGAGTGATGAAACAAAGTTATTACAAGACGAGTCAACAAGTCGGAATACCATATATTATATGATTAAAAGATTATTGGAGCTTAAAAATGTTGTAAGTGACATATTTATTTGCCATAAAACAGCACCTCAAATGGTGACTGGTTTGGAATTAAATATAGCGTCATCTCTTCTTAACATATCGCTCCCACTTGGAGATGCATCTAAAGAAATATTTGGGGATAATATTGAACCAGCAGTAAAGTAATCCCTTTAGTGCAATGCAAGCTTCCAAAACTCGAAGCAGTTGAGACTGATGAACCCTTAGTTAAGGAAGTATATAAAATCATCCTCAAAGAAATTACCAAACGGATGGGTGCTATCGAACAATTTTCGCCTTAAACTATCGCGACATTGTCGGAACCACGGTTCAAAAAACTTTATTTTGAAGACCCCGTAGCTTGGGCAAATGCTGTTCAAAAGATCAAAGATATCATGAAGAGGGAACTGGAAGAAAAGCGATAAGATAGTTCGGACAAAACATTGAAAGATTTCAGTTTTTGGACACAAACTAGTTCTACGAAACTGGAAATCAAACAGGATCGAAGAAAGTGTATGTGATGGGCTGTCTTTCTGCTTGGGGACCCCGGTTGGCTGTCTTAGTGAAAGTATGGTCCGATTATAAACAACAGTTTCGAAAACTGTACAAAATCTGTACTAATATTATAAATGCGAAAGTAATTCTGTCTGTCTGTCTGTTTGTTACGTTTCTTGGGTTAAACGGCTAATCCGATCGCAATGAAATTTGAGAAGCAGATGCTATTAGGCATTACGACGGACATAGGATACTTTTTTCTGTGTAAATAATATATACTGTCATGTAATTTCGAAAATTACTGAATGGCGATAGACAGACACATAAGATGCGTACGTGTTAGTAGTAGTTTCCGGTGAAGCGGTTTCATAGCGCAGTGCTTAATTCGCTTGTTTACTGATGTTTGGAGCGTGAGCTCTGGTTCAATTCCCGGTGGAAGGGATTTTTTTAAAAAATGATTTTATGAGCCGCACCAGTTCATTTTGTCTTCTTTTTTGACATGCCTTGCGGGTGTAAACCTGTCCTAAGCTATAGCTCTTGAAGAGCACGAACAGTTAAGTTATTAGAACACAAGAATCTGATGCTTGTGCTGAAGAAAGAATAAAAGACTAAGCTGAAATAAATCTGCCCCCAGTTAAACCCCTCCACATCCCCGCACCTTCGTTTGTTTTTCTGTTTTTAAATAAGTTAGAAATTGATTCTCCTCATGAGACAGGTTCAACGGAAGAATGACATAATGATGGCTTTCCTGTCATATTATGCCGAGTCGGTGTTTTTTGGGACAAATCTTACATTACTAACAGCTTTCTATATCCAATTTTGGCAATGAAATTCCAAGTTGCGGGTAGCAGCTAATAGCGTATAAATATTTCACTGTGGTATCCAGCTTAGTACCATCAGAAAGGCTTTGAAAGATGCACAAGTTTTAAATCAACAATGTAACAGAATACAAGGAAAGCGGGTAAGCGGGTTAATAATATTTTATTTATGCAAAGTTTACGGAGAAAATATTGGGATTTCTAAATTGGGATTAGATTAGAATCCCAATACTGACTTTCTTTCATCGTTTACTCACTTTACTTGTATTCTATTTGTCTATTTGGATTTCAAATTTAGAAATCCAGACATATATATGAATGTTTTTATTCCATGCATCGATGTGTTTTTTTTTTATGTATATCGTGAAACATCGATGCAACGTTTCTATTGATCACATCGAAAGAAACATCGACATATTTCCTGCATGAACACCCCTACCATATGCCCCGTCCAATTTCTGTGCGCTAATGACCTCGCTGTCGACGCGCCCTTAAAACAACAACAACAATTTCTGTATTCGATACTCAATAATGTAGCTTCCATACCAATCCAACAATACTCAAGAAAGTAACAAAATACTGTTGTTTTCTTGCTTAATGGTTCATCCTCTCATTACTATTTGCAATTTGTGATACTTTAGACTTCCTTAGGCACAATTACAAAAAAGCCTCTTGGCGCTTAATTGCAACAAATAAATCCAACAAAGATATTGTAGAGTAATCCACCATGTTAAACGTATGAGCAGTATATCTTATAATAGATCATACAAAACTTGCCTGCGAGAAAAACAAAAATCATAAATTTACTGCTTTATCTTCTAATTACGTAACTTACCGGCGTAAAAGGTGATATAAGGTATTGCTATATCCTATATGACATTTTGTTGAGATGCTTTCATTAGTTCTTACATGATTCGCACTCAGACAGTAAGACATGGTTCCACTCTGAACTGATCCTCAGTACGGAAATGTTCAGGAAATTAATTATATTCGATATGGAACAGTGACATTCATTTCTGATCAGGTACTGCATATCGCCTAACAGCGATAATTCTTTTAATAATGAAATGAACTGCAGTAAGCCCTGTACTGGCGAGAGATCAAACTAGTTACCCATGCCACTGCTCCGCCTGGCAGTATGTCTTAACTGGCAGATGGACTCGGGTGTGCGCCGTATGGGATTTAGTCTGTACAAAGGTCTTTCACAAACATTAAAGTACGAACGTTTGCCCAGGCAATAAATAACCCTGTCTAGGTGGAGAATGCCAGAAAATGTTTGTAAAGTGTGTGTTAAATGCAGTGACTATGGAAATTTGGTGGATTGGGAATACGACTGTTGTTATTTTGTTTGCATGTGCTGAAATAGGCTTTTTTTTTTTTTTAAGAAAACATCCTGGCCTTCGCCTTATAATGTGAAGCGTTTCGCCACATTCTAAGGCGCATTTTATTATGTAAATCATAATGCTAGATTAATTTTCATAATAAATCTTGGGCGACCACCTAGTAGTTTTTAATAATATCCTAAAGTACCCATGATTCCATGTGAGGACTGTAATGCCAATGGTGAACATTCAATGTATCTTGTTTCAACGAATATTAAACAAGTATTGAGCTGTGTAGATAATCGTGGTATTCCCGAGAGGCATTCACTGGTACAAGCATTAGCCACGGAGACAGGATGTCAGGGATAAAGGGTTTCACGGAGACCACTTCCTATCAGCTTGGGGTGGGCAGTCAACAAGAGACCGCTGACCTCGTGTATAAACCCGCCACCCGAATTCGCTTTCACCCAGCGAAGGCGGTCGAATATTTCCGACCTCCGTGATATGCACGCGGGGCGAATATGGCATCGACGATATCACGTGACATCAGGTGGACAAACTCAGACTCAATCAAGTGCTGCGTATAACTAAAATTCTGGGAATTTTCGATTGAATCTGATCTTCGAGACAGCAAGGGCGGAGCCAAAGTTTACCTCGGAGATAGAAGAGCGGACTCCAAAAATTGGCTGTTCTTACTAACTGCTGAAGGCCGACTCCTGGTGTCGGCTTGCATAGCGAAGCGTTTGCTTAAGCGTCTTTGAGAGAATAGATCCATGTTCTGACTTTGTAACTGAAAACCCCCTGAACTAGATGCATAATTTGCCAAAACTAGTTATTTTAGAATGGCATATTGTTCATTCGTGGTGCCCTAATTTATTAAAATTACAAGTCACAGTATCATGATATCTATGTCTGAGGCATCATAACTTGTATTGTACATTGTTTGCAAGTATAATTCTTTCTTGCATATTAATTCTGACATAGAATTAAAGTAAATTACAATTGTTTACTAGCTCATGACGGCTAATTGTACCTCTGAGCGTTGTTTTGTGATTTTGCCTACTTTTCTTAATATTAACGGTAAATTCGCTCAGATAAATGTCATATTGTGAGAGTTTTCCTATATTCCAAATAACATCGAGATTATTGCAAAATACATACTTTCACTCCTTCATAAAATTATTATTATTACTATTATTATTATTATTATTATTATTATTATTATTTTTGTTACTGCTTAACGTCTCCTATAACAACTAGGTCTTTAGAGACGGGAAAGGATGGGGGGGCAAGGAATGGGAAGGAATTCGGCCATGGCCTTTTTGAAGGAAGCATCCCGGCATTCACCTGGAGTGATTTGGGGAAACCATGGAAAACCCAAATCTGGATGCCCGGAAGGGGATTCGAACCGCCGTCCTCCCGAATGCGAGGCCAGAAAGCTAGCCGTTACACCACCACGCTCGGTTTCATAAAATCGAAACTAAAATCCCTTTTATTAATGATAACAATAATTTTATGAATGATAACCATAACGTATTCGTCCACAGGGACACCCCCACTACAGCCTGTAGTGATTTGAGGAAACCATGGAAAATCTAAACCTAAATACCCGGTCGGGGATTCGATCCAACGTCCTCCTGAATACGAGGCCAGAGCGTCACCCACCACGTTCAGTCCACGGACTGGATGAGGGAAGGAAGATCTCAATTCATATAGCGAGGACATGTTCTTCAGAGATCGATGATGAGAAGTAATTCGAAAGTTTATTTCACGTCGGAAATTTTTCCCTGTTCGCAGATGTAATGACAACTATCTGCACTAGTTTGTTGGCGCAGTCAAAGAAGTGTTGTTAAAACCCTTCCGTTACTGGGATTTGAACCGGGGATCTTTCTATCTCCGGCCATACACCTTAACCACTGAGCCACTAGACCGATTATGCGTTGATACATTTTATGTAAATAATTGATTTGCTGTATTGTTTGAGCTTACTGAATAAATTGTCTTTTTAAACATAGACTTAATATTAACAATACAAGAAGTTTATTCCATCACAATTCCAAAAAAAAAAAATATATTCAATAATTTTCAATTTGATTGTTATTAATAACAAAATATAGTAAATAATCTCCCACAACAAATAAGTTAATGTTACAGTGGTTGTTTCTCTAGCAGAAAGTTTATATACGACTTGTTGATTATTATTCTAGCCACGCCTTTGTTCACTCACTGTAAACTGTATGATTGGTATAAGAACAAAACAGTAAATTATTAAATGTTTATGTTTGTGTACGCATCATTGCCGTGTGTTCAAATAAGTGAAAAGATTGGCTCTGCGATACTTTAGGGATTTTATATAGTAATTTATACAAGTAGTAATAAAAGAATCTGTCCATAGAAATGCCAGATATGATCAGTACAAATATTATTTACAGAAAAGCTGTGTGAACAATAATGAACTGTGCCTGTAGCTCATCGACAAAAATAAAATAATCGGAAATGGTGAAAATTTCATGTAAGAAGAAGCACAAACGAAGTGTACTAGTGCTCTTAAATCATTTACGTACAACTTAAGTCGGAAGCATGGGTGTAGAACTAAGGAATAAGGTAAAAAGGGTTGCTCTCTAGCTTTCGTTCCTAGACAACATTCCTTTGATTGTTTATTAGTGAATTAACAGTGGAAATCTAAAAAATACACACGGACGAAGTTGCCGGCAGATGTAGTCTTCAATAAGTGGTTTGATTGCACCAATCTCATTTCAATAAATAAATGCAGCTGGCTGACAGAAAAATTTGCACTTATTTTTTAAACATCCGTATTAAGAACAGCTTTAAGTCGTTACGCACCTCTGGTGTACATAAATTTGTGAATAACTGACCGCTACGTAAATTCTTATCAGTTCTGTGTTTTTAACGGTTCTGTTTTTTAAACGCCAAATAGTTATTTTATTTTGTGATTTACGACTTTATAACAGCCTTTACACCCATCCCTTGTATGAAATGTTATTTGAAGAATTATGTATAGCAAGCTGGAAATTGATTAATTAGGTATTTCTATATATTTTGTGTGATTAATTGTGAATTTATGTATATTTGTCTGTACGTTAACCAAGTTATATGGAGAGAAACTATGCAAATACTATGTAATGTATTCAAGGACAGTATTACGTGTGAATCATTAGTTAAAAGTTTGTAATTGTAAGTGTTGATGTGAGTTACCATGTTTGGAAGACAATTTGCGACGATTTTGACTGGTTTACGTTGATACTTTTGTGTGTAAATTCATGTAAACAGTATTAACTTTCATTTGAAGATGTTTTATAATGACTGTGAGTGATTTTGTACAATTTTTAATTATTTTTGTATGGATTTAATTGTTAAAGTATTGTTGGAATTCGAGAAACGTCGGTCGAAACTTTTTTGAATTATTCTGGATCTTTCTGTAGCGTCTATAAAAACAAGCGGCATAGAGGAGTTAGTTAGTTGAGCAGTGAGTTGCAAGTTAATTGAAAGTTAGAATCACTGGGATATTAATATCTTCGGTCGAGTCGATGCCTGTTCTGTGTACTATGTAATGTTGTCGTAGAGCTCGCGAAAAAAATAAACCTAAGTGAAAAGTGATTCTTCGGAGTAGTAATTTGAAGCAACCAAATACTTTCATGCCCTCCGCGACAGGACTAGACATCAGGAAATAGTAATAAACGAGTTACTTATCAACTTGCCGACGAAAAAGTTGTTGTAGTTGGATTTCACTAACATATAGAAAAACTATCAAGTCCAATTTATTTTATTTATTTGTCATTAGACAAGAGAGAGGAATGAAACAAGAAAAGGGAAGGAATTCTACCATGGTATTTTTAGGAACCATCCCGGCATTCACGTGTAGCGATTTCGGACGGGGATTTGAACCCGCGTCCTCACGAATGCGAGGCCAAAGCGTTATCGCTCACCCACTATGTTAGCTTCTTATTAAAGAACTTTTTCCAAGAATTACTATGAATCTACTTGAGAAGCCATTGAAATTTTTGCGACTGATCTGGAATTCCTCATTTGTATTTACAAATATGCACCAAATTATGTGACAGTTTCCATCTTCATACCTTCAGTAGACTTTTGTCATTCTATTTTGGAATAGATTAAAACCAGCAATGAAGAGTGGCAAGGCAGTCTGTTGAACTGGTCCCACTGAATTGGTGCTTCTAAATTCACATCGACTATACCCGCATCAAGACGTGCCTGTTTCACAATTAACCGCATTAATAAGAATCAATATTGGAGAGTCTAATGGGGAAGACATTACAGTAATCGGACGGACGCAGTAATGGAATCTGCAGTAATGCCGGACATTACGTCTTAATGGGACGTCATCAGCCGACGTTTAGACGGCATAAATTATACATGCGTGCTGATCACCGAGCGAGGCCCCGAGTTGAATAAACCTATAGACCTGCCGGCGTGCCCAGGGCATTGTCTGTCCCGCTATGCTCTGCCGCGCATAAGATATCGGCTTTTCCGCAGGAAAGTCGCTCTCCTCTGGAGAGAGGAACGCTCTCCCAGGTTATCGACCCCACATAAATCCTCTCAACTGGAAGCAGGCATCTCCCGATCGGTTCGTGATTTCAGTTCCGAAACTACCAGACACCAAATAGTTTAAATCATCGCTTAAATCAGTACAACTAATTGTATACCTCATCTCCAAAAATTACGACCAACGTCCCCAGAAACAGTTGCAAGTGTTTTAATGAGATACTGTTGGCGTCAATAAACAATATTTGTTTCATATTTCCATTTAAATAAGTGGCAGATTACCTATCTACAATATAAGAGGACCAAATACTGATCCTTATGGAACTCCATTTTACACAGTCTCCTATCGGAAGTTCTACGGTATACTTCACATGAAAACGTTTTTTGTTTGTTTTTATTTTTTCGCGTTCTTTCCAGAAGTATCATCTTCGATTTATCTGTTGATTTTACTAACTCTGTTAAGAATTTGAGACTTTTTCAACCAAAAACTACTTAGAACGTGAGCTTTCCGGATTTTATGCTATAACCGTCTTGCAGTGATTATACACTTTATTGAACTAAAATCCTTTTTTTTTTGCTGTGAACTCATAAAATGTTTTGACTGATTTCTACCCTAATTTAATCGGGTTGTAACCTGTATTAAATAGATTCTATTGTCACAAATTATGCTAGCAAGAATTTTCAGCAGAGTTAGTACTATACAAAGAGATATTATTTTTATTTTTTGTCTGTCTTCAAGCTCTCGACTGGTTTGTTGCAAACCTTGACCCACTCCTATCTTGAGCCAACCTCTTCACCCCTTCAACATACCCATTACAACCTGTACCCTCAGTTATCTGAATAATTTATTCTAACATTTGCCTCTCTCTATAGTTCTTGCTTTCGACTGTGTCCTCAAATAAAACATGAACCATTGCCGCATGTCTCAAAAAATAACCCACCTAACACAAAATCTTTTTCAACTAGGCTTTCTCAGCTAGCGCAATTCTGCCATCGTTCTTACAATGGCTATTAATTGTGATTTTCCTTAAAATAACATAATTCTCTTATTTCTCATAATATGCTAATAATTATACTCAATCTAATGTAATTGCTATAATTTCTGTTATATTTCGTGACTTATGTAAGCATATAATCCAAATTGTTCTGCCAGTATCTTGATTATGGCAATCGGTGATTTCTCGATATCCTCATTCTGTTCTGCTAACAGGACAATGTCATCAGCTAATCGCAGTAGTCTTACTCTCTCCCATTAAGCATTCATGTTACATTCAAACTTTTCTTTTTCTTCTTTAACCGCTTCGTATACATAGAAGTTAAATAGTATTGGAGATAGAGCACAACGTTGTCTCACACAATTTTTAATTGTATTTCGTGGTTCTCTACCTGATTCTTACAAAGACCATAAGTTGTTCTTCTAAATCTTAGACCTAAATTTTATAGCTGACTTCTTCAAAACTTTGAACATCTTGTTGCATCTAACATTATAAAAGATTTTTTTCTATTACCACAAATCCAGTGTTAATCTTAAAGCCAGAATTCTATCTCTTGTACTCTTTTTCTAAGCCCAGAATTGTTTCTCTTGTACTCTTTTTTCTAGGCCCAGACTGTTTTTCACCTAATATCTCTTCTAATTTCCTTGTGTTCTGCTGAATATTATGATAACCAATAATTTTGAAGAATATGTTGGACTGATTGTGTGATAATTTCCACAATTGTAAGCTTGTGCTTTCCTTCTGGAGTGTGAACACGATACTTTTACTGAAATTCATCGGTATGAGTGTGTATGTGTGTGTGTATTTGTGTTCATGAGAGAGAGAGAGAGAGAGCAGCACGGCTCATTGGGCGAGGTGATTTGAGCACATTGTTGGCGTCTTGTACCCGATACCCGGTTAGATGGATGACAAGTCAGCAGTTGCCGATCACAGCATCGACACGGGACACGGCTTCGATTTTGATGCTACAGAAATTCTCTCTCGCACGACGGGTTATTTCAGAAGCTGTCGAAACCCGTATATCGGAAATCTAGTAAACAGGGATGCTGGATTTCAGTTTAGTGGATGCAGAAAATAAGATTACGACTTGTGAATAGCCTCTCTATCTGCCCTGCCAACAATCAACGCCAATAATTCCATCAGTTCCGCGCGGTACATAACTAACCCCATCACCCACATCAGCAGTCACTTGACAATGACGGCAGACAAAATTACCGCCGAAACGTCGTGTTACACAAACGTACGCACTCGGCTCCGAGAAAATGTCATCTATATACAACGTCGATAAAGCCTCCACTTTTTTTAATATACTCGTTTCGATGGTTTGAGTCCTAGTCACCGTATTGCGCTGCCGAGTTCTGCTCGGTGAACTCTCGGTGTCTTTCGGATGGGTAGGTCTGAATGGGCTGACACCGGATATCATTTCCTCCCTTCTATCATATCTCATCCACAACAGTACACACTGAAGACACGCCCAATCACAATCATCCACCACAATACCGAACACTGTCTCATTGGAGAAGGAAACGGGAAACAATCCCAGTTCAACTCGCAGGGATGTTCGCTTGGAGGGGTATAACACCGTCCGTAGTGAAGGCCTATGCACTGTTACAAGATACTGCATGCGCTTTCACTTGTATATGCCGGCAGCTGTCTATTTAACACGTTTGATTGAAATAATAATGTTTGGTTTTAATCAACTCATTAATTTCCAGCAACGACTTTTCAATAGACAACAAAAGATTAAAGTCCGTCATCTCTTACTCATTAATATGACACCGCCAGATGCAAAGTTGTTAACATTTCCGTGGACATCTTGTCAGAAACTGAGGAAACTTCAATCACCAATCCATTTCCTTGTGAATCTACATCATGTTCAAATTAATAATAGACATAAACGTTTGTGTGCTATCAGTTTCATTGTAAGGCAGTTTGATTACTTAGAGATGAGAGGATTCGGAGGTGTTCGTTGTTTAAATAAAAGGAAAAAATTGGTAGGCCTACTAAGACGCTACTAATTGCAGTGCTATTCCATCGCTAACCATTACTACATAAACAAAAATAATTTAGGTCGAAGGACTTTTATTCATAAGCATTGAAAATGGTTGATGTTGGTAGAAGATTCTGGCCGGGAAAGATTACATCCTGATTTCTAACGACACGACCATGTTGTGGATCACGCGAAGTAAAGGTGGAACATGTTTGGATTTTCATGCAATAGAATATCTATGTGCCAGAGCCGGAGTTTCTAAATGATCAATCCAAGATTCTGTAAACATTCATCAATTTCTGGGCGTATAATAAGATTATACTCACCGTACACTTTTTTGTTTATTTCAACAATGTAGTAGCGTAAAAAACCTTTTTCCTGGATACCTGCTCATTTCAGCACTTTTAGTTATGTTATTCATTACTTATTAGAACACTGTGAGATAATTTGTGGATGCTGAGAATAGCAAAGGACCACGAATAGATCCTTGAGGAAGGCCACGTTTATTTGTTTGTAGAAGTTTACTTTTACCTTCTTGGCTATTTTTTTCTGCACAGTAAGGTTTCAGAATGGTTTCGCAAATCCGCAAGGGCACCTTGCGTGTAGCCATTATCTTCGATCCGGGAAAGATCACCGCTTGACCTTGCGTCTGTCAGTTCCTGGTAGTGTCCTTTTAGATCTGCCATCGCATCGGATTCGCTGAAGCCGGGAGACAATACTAATGCAACCTCGCAGGAAGTACAATAGCCACCATAGGTCATTTTTATTTTGCGTCGTTTCTAAACAACAACAACGATATATGCACTAATATAATTAACATACACGATTATAGGAACAATAATCGTTAAATAAAATATTATGTTCAACAGCGATAAGATATCCCACAATGCAGTATAAATTAATTTTTTGAATAAGCTTAAAATAAGAATAAATTCATTGACCAAGCAATTAACTTAAATGTGAAAAATGCGTGGAATGTTAGATATCAGTTGTCTTAAATTTTTTATCGCTAGCTGTTCGCAAAGGTAGAGTCATTATGAAAATTAAGTAGCATCACACACTTTTTTTGTTTTATTCCCATTTAAGCTTATCCAAAAAAAATTAAAAATGTTATTGGTAACAATGTCAACGATTCTCAAGAAGTGAACAAAATTCAAATAATTCAGACGTCTGGAAGTGGGTGAATATTGAATTGAATGATTTCATTCAGTTCATTCATACGTGCAGGTCAAGCGAATAAAAGCGTGCTAGTAAAAATGAGCTGTCTCTATGGCTTAAACGCCAGAGGAATTTAACTTTCTTATACCAAAGAATATGAGTTAAAGTTGAAGGTAAACTTCGTTAGAAAACTGTACTCTTCTCCTTATCCTTGTCATCATTGTTGTCGTTGTTAAGGATTAGAGTTAGCGGATCCTAAACTTTTTCGTACTATGCTACGCTACTGTAAAAAGAAAAATTCCCACACCTCCTGCCACAGCACAGTTGCATTATCAGTAGAAATAAGGTAAACGCCTCTTTTCGGTACCAACAATGACATCAAAGAGCAAAACTCACTAAGCATATGATGCTGGAATATAAGGTTTTAACTTCAAGATGCGATGAAGGGGACGTCTTATAGATTAGACCATTACGTCTATTCCTGAAGATGTTCGGCCTAAGTTCTTCCAGTATTTTGTTACTTCGTATCCTGTCGAGATCCAAGAACATAATGAAATAAATTCAATCCAGCTGCTTCTGTTTTGTTTATATTAGAAGTCAATATATTGATTTTTATTACTAACCGGAATACTTTTTATTTCAGTTTATCAAATATATTATCATTAATAATATTAGATTTTTGTTTCGAAATGCGTCAGTTTTAAATTTTAGAAGAGCGACGAATGTCGTGTGTTTCTAGGTGTAAATGTAATTTGTTTAGAGGAGCCACTTCATTGGACGGCGGATGACGAGAACATTTCGAGAAGGAAATTTTCAGCTACTTTGGAACATCCAATTATTTGTTTAATGCTCTTCTCATTCAGCCAATCGGCCGTCTGTAGGAATAAATAATAAAAAACTGTAGACTTCTTCACTTTAGACAGAAAATTTAATTACGAGTGGTTAGTGGTAAGGGGCTAATTTGAGAAATATTGACAGCAAATTACAGCATAATTTCAAGCAACATGTAAGTAGAGCTTGGAAAATTAAGTGCTTGAACTGTACAAGACATACTGGTAATGAATCATGTACCGATATTGGCAACAAGATTAGGAGTAATGAAAGGTAAAAGATGACCAGGACCACAACCTGGCAATCGAGTTCAGGCATAAGGGAGTGTGAAAATTTTCTTTAGGTGGTAAAGGAGTCAGGGATTAGAATGAATTGGCTGAACAATTTACTAAGAAACGCTGAAAGTATGCAATTAAAGGGCAAGGGTAGCTTGTTGGTAAAATAAACTGAAAGAATTTAAGATTTAAAATAATAATAATAATAAAATGGTAAATTATGTATATAGATAAGTTGCCACCGGGGCATTTCTTCCATCGCAACTGAATTATCAATTTTAAAAAAAATTAAACAATACAATTAATAAAGAATTACAAACATCGAGCATAAGCTCTTAACGCCACCTACTATACTATATAACTCACAGTACAACACGATTATTTTCTGAGTGATTGGTAGCGGAGTCAGGAACTGAAAAAAGTTATCGAGTACGTATAGTCTAAATAATATAGTTTAAACAGTAAAAGGGTATAAAATAGACAATAATTAAAATTACAGTTGTAGAATCAGTTCCATCCATATCAATAACGATGAGCTACATTTTACAGGGCATTTGGCTGCTTATTGCATATCAGGTGCAAATGTTCTTTGGTTTTACATCATTCAACTGTCATCCTTTTCTCTCCATCACTGCTCTTATTCCATCTATCTTGCGTGTTCTATCTTCGTTTTGGACATAATTCACCGGTAAATTTTTTTTCTTTGACTGTATCAGATATACTGTTTCCTCTCTACGTATGCTAATAACAATGTCTATTCTTCCATGAATTAATGCCATGTCCTTATCCAAGATGTCGCTTCAACCAATTTGTATTTTCTATGTACCCTTCACGCAGTCTTATAGACCCACTATAAAAAAAATTCCAATTTAATTAAGTGAGTTCTGGATCGTTGTGAGAAATGTAGTGCAGAGAAATCTTTCTTTCTACCTCATCTGACATTTGTTATTTAAAAAGAAGTGCAACATAATTTCATTCAGGCTACACGTGAAATACGTAGATTACGCCAAATCAGCCAATTATTTTAGTAACGAGACAAGATAAAGCCAAACTGAGAAGATCGATTAATGTTCGCGTTAGGAACTGCGGAGGTTTAAAATTACTTGGCGCAACGTATTAGCTGCTGTAATTATGTGCACTTAAAGTGCCCGTCCTGTTTGCCTGTTACCGTCTCTCCCTGAGTTCCTTGTGTAGTCAATTTTTGAAACTTCAGATTATAGACTCACTGGCAGTGCGAACCAGGGGTTTACAAGTTGTTTCGAGGTTACACTACCTCAGCCAAATATCCGTGAACCAATTTTCTCTTGCACCTGCACTCTTCGCTCACGTAGGTGTACTTTAATTCCAATCTATAAAAGTCAAGCGGTATATATTGGTTCCAGAAACAGGCAGAAACTACTGTGAACATATTTAGGCGAAGTTTAAAGTTTTAATGTTTATGATCAGACTTGTAATATGCTCTATCTGTTATGTTTCTACGTTACACGGCACCGGAATAGTAAATGAAATTCTCAACTTATCGCCAGAAAAACCAAAGATGTTATCCCCACTAGATGCCGCATACTCCACCACTACAGTAAAATGATATATTTCTTTTAAAAAAAATATATACCAAGCAATATACGTGTTTTTTCTTTAAATTTCAGCTATTCAGATGATTTTAAGCGCCTTATAAAATGTGAAGAGGAAATTAATAATTAGGAAAAAACACCTGAGAATTTCTTTGCCGTTGAAGGGATAACTTATGCAAAGCTGCTGGTGTTTACGCGACAGTCTACTGTTTATTAAGCCTTTAGTGTTAACTACAAAAGCATTTTAGGAAAATAACTCTGGATACTTGATAATCAACTGTAAAGGAGAAGTACAGATCTTAACTGTGAGCTCCAACGCCAGATAAAGTATCAAAATGAGGCATACCTGAGATTTAAAGTCGGCATTCTAATATTTGATACTGTGAATTCCCGTCAACATCGCTTTAGCAGTTTCTACGTTATGCCAGATTATTTGTAAAAAGAAATGTTCTGAAAATATTTTATTCTCCTGCCCATCATCCTAAGACATGCGTCAGATTATAAAACGGACATCAAGATTTCAAAGTGTGAAAACTGCGTTTTCTGCATGATGCCGGAGCAAATAAACACATTCCAGATATATGTATGTTGAATGTATGAATACACAAACGGCGCATGTTAATATTTTCGAGAAGCCACAATAGCGGATATTGTGGTTAGGAAGAAATGCAGCCTGATTCAGAATGACAACTGAAATTCCATATCATAACATGTAACACAACCCGTTCTGGGAAGGATGCGAGCGAATCTACATTTGACCTTAATTCCGGAAATATCATGGTGTGAATTTGATGAAACTTGTAAATGACCATTTGTAGGCTACCGTTAAGAAAACGTGAGTTGCCAAAAACGGGAGGGGGGAATTATTAATATATCCTGAAAATTGAAAAACATATAAATATGCTAATTTATAATGATGCTATAAGGGGATCTAACAGGTTACTAACTAGAACCATGAATTTCAGACACAAAATAAAACCTCATTTATTGAGTCTTATGGCCTTACAAGGTCGGGTAGTAATTAACGTTACGTTAAACACAATTAGATCAGCAAAAACAAGCAATACCCGACGTTTACAATTCGCCGGAGTAAGCAAACAAAACTGAATGAAATATCTCAAACAAGTAATAAAAACAGCAAAGTTAACATTGAAATAACGTGGCAACACAGGCCATCAAATTGAAGCTAACATTTTACTGTACAAAGGAAAATCCCAGGGGGCGCCGTATAAAGTGAATGAAAAGCATCAAAATTGACTTAACAAACAGCAAGATGCTTAAGAAAAAAATTGAATCGAAATATAAAATCAGCTAGCTCAGAATTTAAGTGACGGGAGCAGAGTCTTAACCCAGGCGTCGCTTAAGGGCTCACAAGTCTGTTAAAATCCACTGAATAGTGACCGTCGTTTCTGGTACATTACCATAGAATCATCGCCGTGATGGTGAGCGACAAACACAATGCCACTGCAGCAATGGAAGCTAAATAAGCGGCTACGACCGCGTTATTAGCATAACTTCCAAATAATGGCAAGCATGCCACTCAACATCTCGCTTTCCCAAAGCAAGAAATGATCAACCACAACGATCATCAGAGAGCGTGCCGGCTGACACGTCTGTTCACCAGCTCGTCTTGGACCCAAGTGAAGTCTAAAAATGGCTCCTTCTTCTTCCTCCGCTAGTTGCACTCCACATGTAAAAGAACGGAATTAGTATTGTAGATCCCAATAAATGTTCATGATTGGCTATCTACACATTTCAGTCGTCACGTGTTTAATATCACGAATCGCATTCGCCGTCTCCCTCCGCGCGTTTCCTACGTGGCCTTCGGGGTAGCGGCAAGGTGGGGTAGGTCGTTGTCCGAATTCGAACGGGACTCAAGCCGGGCTGGCCCGGCGCCACCAAGTCGCCTCGCCTGCTCCATTGTTCCTCCCTCAACCGCCGAAATGGCAGTTCCTAGCCTTCGAGATTCAACCGTTCTGAGCCATGCGTTTACAGAAAAATTGATTTACAATAAACTATACCTTTGGCCGCCCTGGTTTTAAACATACATTCAACCTATTCAGACAACCCTCATTATTTACAATTATTTACACGTTGCAAGATTAAACAATTAATAAACTTGAATATAATAAAAGAGAAAAAAGAGAATTATGAATATAATTAATAATAATTTAATTATATTCATTGTGGGTGACGCTGTCACACCACAAACTCGATATATATGTTTCTATCTGGATGATAGAAAATACTGTAGGGTAAATCAACCTTTGTAGGTACATTGCAGGTGAATCGACGTTTGGCTTAATTCCGACAACGGCTGGTGAGAATTTGATGTAAGGTGTTACATATGTTTCTCACCGGAAGAGTAAAAATACTATTGGGATAAATCAACCCCAACCCCAACCTCGTAGGGAGCGGGTAAATCAACTTTTAGTTTCGGATATGTCTGGTACAAATTAGATGAACCTTTGTACACTTGTTAGTCATTCGCGACTGAAGCAGGTGTAGGGATTTTATTTTGAAATAAATCAAATGATGGACCTTCTTATAAGTGATTTCATTCCATTTATATACGATTTTTTCACGCAATATTTCCGCAGTCTATGAGGTTTTATTAATACGTACCTACAATTAACATCATTCCTTGACAACATGTAATATTCATAATTAACTACAACTCGAAGTTCTTCGATAATAAGTATATCACTTTATTTTCACCAGTACACTGAAAATTTCTAACACTCTCCACGATTTCAATAACATCTACCTTAATAGTTACTCAGGAAGATGAAGTCGGAGATCGGCTCCGAAACGATACGAGAACTTTTTATACAATATTTACGTTGATTATCATTAATTTTAACTCAATTTTAATTTCAATTTGATTTGTTACTTGTTTTACAGATTTCAAAATGAAATCAAATTTCAGGTTCCTTTATTGAAGTATCTGTCTTCATCTTGTAGTTGCTATCTCCACTCGACAAATTAATGTTTACTGGATAACTGTTTGAACAATACAGTCATTTATTTTAGATTGCATTGCCTTCACTAGATGACAGCAAGTGTACACTAATATGTGTTTTAAGAAGCTTTGATAGTTTTTTTCTAAATCACAATAAAGGATTACAAAAGCGTTCAGTTTGCTATTCAATCTACATTAGTTCCATATGGAATCGATCGTTAGTTTCCAGAAAGACACATGTCCTCCAGTAACTTGAACAACCTTTAGGTCACGCACAACAATAAAATAAGAACGACTATAATGGGAATTGAATCTCTGTGTACTACGCAAGCATTTCTAATCCAGCATCACAAGAAAGATTTAATTGAAACCGCCGCGAGTCCAGCGAACAGCTGCGCCGTTTTCTTACAGCTCCGGCGAGTTCGCTTTGCCGTGTCAGCTATCCTCTCCCTTGTTCGGTCACGGTAGCGTACAGCAGCCGTCATAAAGGCTTTCCCAGAAGCTCAGGCGATCAAGCCAACAAGTCGTTGAGATACCTTCCCAGCATCACTAATTTTGGCCGTAAAAGTCATTAGCGCTGCATATAATCAATCATCACAGGTAATAAACAACACTCCAGCATTTTTCGAGAAAAACTTGTAGCTGTATGGGAGGATACGGATCTTATTGTAAGCCTTTCAAAGTTACAATTCAAATGTAAGTTCGTATCTACTATATACTGTAAATTTACACCTTACTGACTTTTGTTTTAAATTATGTGTAAATATTTGTTTTTACGCACGTTTCCTTTGAAGTGTGGTGCTAAGATAGTTGGGATCACCAAAGAGAAGTTGGTACGCCGAGTGCATAACGAGAGAGGAGTATCTTTGGAGGAGAGAAAAGAGAAGATTATTACGGAGATGTGGTAGAGAAAAAAGTATTGGTGAGCTCAGTTTTGTACCTATTTATGTTAATAAAATTGAATTGTGTGATAATCGTGGAAACCTATAACTGAGTGATAATTAATTTTAGTAAGATACAGCGTATGCTGAAACGATACATAAAACATTACTAATTAGATGTTAAAACGATATACGACTAAAATCTTACAATGCCAAGATCGTTTCTGTGCCCTGTTAATACTTCCAAGATGTTTCAAACAAAACAGAAATTCTCTAAATTTTGCAGAAAGACGAATACAGGCCATGTTCGTATCTCAGCAATATCAAGCCACACACTCATGACCTGTGATTGTAAAATCTCATTTCTTGTTCCTAATACGTAGTGTTATGGCACTTTTAGTCTCCGTGCAATGCGCTTTTGGTATAAACCAACATTGAGAGGTTTACTTTTATTTATTTCGTATGGCACAAGGATACAAAGACAGTAACTACATTGAATCACAATAGATAGAACCGAACACAGACTGCTGTTCAAAGATTATAGCCATTCGATTGCTTCTGTGGTTGCTTGCCCTGATGCATCCTAACACTGAATTTCCTGAGAGGGCATTCCATTAAGAGGTTCAACAATGATCAAACTGAAGAAACTGACCATATCGATTCAAGCGGTCACAACTTGTGTTTTGTCCGCGAAAACTCAATGTTTGCCACTTATAGTCTCTGTTCAATGCATTTTTGGTTTAAATCAAACTTAACAGTCGTGTATATTTATTATTACTTAGCACGATACTAACTTAGTGACTTGGGAACTGTTATGGACTCTTCACCCTGGCCCAAACACAGTCACTAGCCAAATGTCAAAAGTCATGGAATAGCAGGATACCATTACGTCGAGAAGATTCAAATATGCTTATTGTTGTTAGTAATGTCAGATGAATTGGTGATTTTCATGTACAACGTTCATTAGCGTGCTACTGTCTATCCTACTACAACTAACCAAGCTTTAACACGGAGCGACTTTTGCAGCCAAACGCAGTTCGGGAATTGTTGCGAAATTTAGGACTGAACGGTCTATTGTGTCAAGAGTGATCAAGAGTACCGGTTGGACGGTTTTGCCTTCCACGCGGGACATCGCAGCAGACGGCTACATTTACTAAGCGATCCAGGTCCGTTACAGATAACCAGTTGAGTTCGTACCAACAATCCAATGTTATTTCTTGAACTGACTAAAACAATCCGTACAACACATTTGGCACTATTATGGCAGCAGAAGACGACATCACCGTCAGAGGGTTACCTGGCCTGAAGAACACACACTTTGGATACTAGATGACTGCAATGAGGGGTTTTGTGTGGTCCGGTGAATCCTGTTAACATTAGGTATGCGACTGTGGTCGGATTCGAGTGTGCACCAAGCCCGTTGAGGTCATGACTTCATCTTGTCACCAAGTGCTGTCCATGCTGGTGGTGTTTCCAAATGGAATGGGTCTTGTTTACCCGGCTTGTATTGGGACGGGTCAAATTAAATCGGTCCATGCCAGGACATCTCTCTGCTTTGCACATAGTGACCATTTGAAACCTCTTACAAACTTCAGATATGTCTCTAACGGTTGGAAGTTCCATAATGATAATGATCCGATCTAACGTGCAAGGCTTGTGCGATTGATTTGAGGAACGTTCTGGATGATTTTAGCCTGTGGCTTAGCTACCAACATCACCAGACATGACCGGCGTAGATTATGTATGCAATACGACCTATATAGTGGTACGTAAAAGAGGTTTAGCACCTACCACTCCTACATAATTATGGGCAAGGAACAAGATAACATGGATGCATATTCCAGTTGTATACATCCTCCGTCTGTTAGCTCTATACGACACCGGGTTTCTGCACTTCGCCAAACGAAAGTACGGCAATACGCGATATAATACGGCATGTCATTGTATAGATTACAACGCAATTAAAAAGTTCTAGCTCCACATACATTCAGTAAGAAGAGTCTGTTGTATACCTATTATCTCACCTATACCGTTCAGCAAGAGGCGAGTAACATATAATGCATAGCGAATAACTTTTATAATCACGCTCAATGGTAAAGCACTTTTCATCTCAGAACACAACCCTGTTATATGTCCATTATCTTGCTAAAACCATTTAGAAGGGGGCAAATCTCATATAATTGTATAGCAAAGAATTTTATAACGATTTTCTTAATATGAAAGCACTTTTTAAATCAATTCTAAAACATGTTTGTAAAAGACAGAAGATTTAAATAAGGTTGTTTTTCAGTCTTAATAAATTTGATTGCATTCATTTCCACTAAGAAAACGGAGAATGACAATCACTTTAAGGTGGTTTTTGTGTGCTTTTAAAATTTATATAAGGAGATATTTCAAATCGAAATAATTCGATATTTTTATTAAAAAATAAGAGCTAGATAGATAAAAATATGCTTAAACGAAAGAGAAAAATTCAATTAATAACAAACATATAACAGTTCAGAGGTAACTTGGAATTTAAAGTAAGAAAAACGAAGTTTTAGTGTTGACATCTTTTAGAAATTAATAGCTCTTAAACAAGAATAATGATGAGAAAAGTTGTCATGACCAAAAAGATTCCGAATAAACCAAACTATAAAATAGTAAAATTTCTGGAAAATCCGAGTAAAATTAATGTTCATAGGAGTGAGGACTTTATCTAATTCACTAAAGAATAATGTTTCCCCGCGGGAATACACCGGTGGTCCACGGCGATTCAGCAATAGATAAGCCTAGTCTATAAAAAGCTAACGAGTGCAGGCAGCCTCGAGCAGTCTTGAATAGTTTTTGAAGCATTCTTGGATAGTTTTCAAACGGTTTTTAAGTAGGTAGTTTTGAAGTAGCAGTACGCGTTGCTCCGCAAGGGTAAATTTCAAAATGTAACTACTGAAAGTTCAGCTATATCGCCTCGAACAAGTTCGTGGACTTACTCATTCACTTTAAGGAAACTTTAAGCTAAACGCAGTTAAGAAACTTTTTTACGATAGTTTAAGAAGTCAACAGAAGCAGTCTTTGAGAACAATCTTGAATCTCACTCTAATTTTGGGGTTGCAAATAGAAAATATGCCCCTGTGGAGTTGCTAGTCTCCCATCGGGCGCCTCCCCAGGTGGCGGATAGGGGAATGGCCACCAGATATGGTGGGTACCGGGGAATAAAATACCCTGGGTGGACCAAAACTAGCTAAAGGAAGAAAACCTTGAAAAAAATAACCTGGTCCTCCAGGTTGGGGGTTTTGCAGTGGGCCAGTTCCCCACTCATATAAAAAATACGAAATGCTAAAAAATCGAACAATATGCCTCGGAAGAATTGGATCACTGGACAACGGAACAGCGATGGAAAAAGAAAAATGGCTTTTGGATGCTAGAATGTACAAGGTATTTCTACTAAAGTGAACATATTGCCCACAGAGCTTGACGCATTTAAGATGGATGTTACTGTATTCTCTGAAACTAAGAGAAAAGGTAGAGGAGAGGAAGAACTTGGTAACTATGTACATATTTGGAGTGGGGTACCCAAAGATGCAAGGGCTAAAGCAGGAGTTTCCATCATGATACAGAAAAAATGGAAAAAAGGACCAAAAATTGGGAATTTATCAGTGAACGAATTATAGTAGTTGAAATGACACTGTTTGCCAGGGAGATTGTGGTTATTGGGGTGTATGCCCCCACAAATGATGCAATAGACCGTGAGAAAGATAAATTCTGGACTACTCTTCGAGAAACCATAGAAAAAATCCCAGGATGGAAAGAATTGATTTTGATGGGAGATATGAATGGAAGAGTAGGAACAAGAGAATCTTGCAAGATAGTGGGAAAACACAGAGAAGCAGAATGTAATTATAATGGAGAATGATTAATTGAATTATGTGAACAATTTGATTTAAAAATTACAAATACATTTTTTAAACACAAAAATATTCACAAATATACCTGGCAACAGAATACTAGAGAACTTCGATCTTTAATAGATTACATTATCATTAGACAAACAAGCACCTGTAAGGCAAGTGATGTACGATCATACAGAGGAGCATAGTGTGGATCTGATCACTATCTGGTAAAAAATGAAATGTTTCTGGCCGTGGAAAATTCTAGGGAGTAACAACATTGCAACAGTAAGGAATCACATCGAGAAGGATCAAAATAAATGCTATAACATTAATAGCCTACAAGATGAAAGTATAAGAAATTTATTTGTTACTAGAATGGGAAATATATTAGATGAATCATTTGATGGAAGCACTGAAGAAATATACGAGTATATAAAATTTAACATGAAAAAAATAGCAGCAGAAGTGTTGGGAATAAAGGAAAAGAAACTAAAACCTGAAGCAGAGTGGTGATCAGAAGAAATAGAGCAAGCAGTAAACGAAAAGAGGAATGATTTCAATCGTTGGCTCAGTAATAAGTCAGAAGAAACAAGAATATTTATAAGGACAAAAGGAATGAAGCGCTAAGGAAAATAAGGATAGCAAGAAATTAAATATAGGAAAGGACATGTGCAGTTGTTAATTGTAAATTGGGATTTGGGAAATCGCAAGAAGCCTGGTCTGTAT
Organism: Vandiemenella viatica; assembly: GCA_031002005.1. Taxonomy (NCBI): domain Eukaryota; kingdom Metazoa; phylum Arthropoda; class Insecta; order Orthoptera; family Morabidae; genus Vandiemenella; species Vandiemenella viatica. The sequence continues at coordinate 175,184,357 of CM061919.1, forward strand.
TAAAAGAACTTCGACAAGGAACTAAAAGCAAAAGTAATCTGCAGCTAATAAAACCAAGGGAATGGGAAGAATATTTTCAGACATTACTGAACGAGGACAGAGAAGAATACTTAGAAGAATGATTACGAGGAAGACAATGAGCAGGAAGGTGATGACATTCAAATTTCAGAAGACGAACTGCTTAAGGCATTAAGAACAGGAAAAAAATGGCAGATCTCCTGGGCCAGGTGGAATCAATTTGGAAATTATGAAATATGGTGGTGATAAAGTTGTTAAGCTTATAACAAAATTGTCCAATAAAATATTACATGGAGACCCACTACCTAAGGAAATGACATTAGGTTATATTACTACCATATTCAAGAAAGGGGACCGCAAAGTATGTTCAAATTATCGTGGGATTTGTGTTATGAATTCATTGATGAAAAGTTTTGCCAAACTAATACAAAATAGATTAGAAACACAGTATAAGACTCAAGAAGAACAATGTGGATTTACGGCAGGTAGGTCATGTATAGACCACATTTTCACGTTACGACAAATTCTGAAAAAATACAACGAAAAATCAAAAAATATAGGATTAATTTTCATAGATTTAGAAAAAGCGTATGATACTGTCCCAAGAAATATGTTATGGAAAGCATTACATATGTCACAAATAGATAACTGCTTAGTAAAAATAATACAACAAATGTACATGAATAACACATGCCAAATAAAAACTGGTCTTGGATTATCACAAAAATTTAAAACAAGTAAAGGTCTGCTGCAAGGATGCCCTATGTCACCAACCCTATTTAAAATTTATGTAGATGTTAGTTTGAGAACATGGTCTCAAAAGTGTAATAGAATGGGTTTAGAAATAGTAGATGGAAAATATTTACATCAGTTACTATTTGCTGATGATCAAGTCGTCATAGCACAAGACGGTGAGGATGCAAATTACATATGTAATCAATTGACAAAAGAATATAAAAAATGGGGCTTGAAGATTAACTACAAAAAAAAACAATATTGTACATCGATGGTATAAATTTTAAAAAGGTAAATAATTTTTGCTATTTGGGTTAAATTTTAGAAATAGAAGGAAAATCGAATATGGAAATTAATAAAAGAATTACTAATGGCCGGAAAGTAATCGGGATGCTAAATTCACTTCTATGGAGCAAGAGTGTTACGAATAGAACAAAAAGAATTATATTTAAATCATTATTTGAAATTATAGTCTTATATGGATCAGAAAGCTGGACAATCAACCAAAAACATATCAAGAAGCTGAAAGCATTAGAAATGGATTTCTGGAGAAGATCAGCAAGGATATCAAGAAAAGAAAAATTTAGGAATATCGAAATAATAAGGTTAATGGAAGTGAAAGAAGAAATGTATGAAGTTATAGAACGAAAAGGACTGGAATGGTATGACCATGTAAGAAGGGTGGAAGACACTAGGATACCCAAACTAGTACAGGAATGGGACGTTAAAGGAAGGAGGAAAAGAGAACGTCCCGTGTTTACCTGTCTCCAAAGTGTACAAACAGCAATGAGAACACTTTGTGCAGAAGAGGAAGATATACACGATCGAAATATCTGGAGGAATATTTTGAGAAGATGAAGTCAAGATCTATGTTCCGAATTCTTTATTGTTGTGTTGGAGAAAAAACCTCTGTAGAGAGGAAAATCTCTCTTAATAATAATAAAATAGAAAATATGTTTTCAAGAGTGAATGCTTCGTTAGTGTTGTGCCTTGGAGGATAACCTGCATCTTCATATGTGATTTCGAAGTTCGATTTGCCTTAAATGTTTTAAGTGTAATCTGATACCAGTGTTAACTTTAGCAAACTTTCAGAATATATTTCAAATTCGTAACTACAAGTGACTTTCTTTCATTTACTGGTACGGGGTAAACTAATAGCTTGGCGACCGGTTTAAAGAACTACAGCATCTTCGAGAAAAGGTGTCAGTTATACAGGCAGCACGATCAAGTTAATGCGAATGTTGCATATCCCCAATGCACGTTTCGTCGTTACAAGGCCTTTTTCATTAAAGTTGTTTCGCCATATTCAACGTTGAAAAAAAATATGCTGAAGGTCAAAAAGTTAGATTCATTTGCCAGTTTGTGTTACAGATTTAATATCTGCTTCACATCTTATTTTGATTTACTACCTGTTAGATTAAAATCATTTTCGATCTAATGAAATATTTTCCACTTTTTTTCTGTGTTAACACTAAGAACATGTGCCAATGAAATTTGCAGTTTGTATATTAGTATTTCGCGGGTCGTATGGCTTAGTCATTAGATTAACTGTCACTCAATTGGATCCTCTCAAAGCATGACCACTTAGTTTTGAACCCACAAAATGCATTGTGGAGCTGTGCGTTCTTCAGCTGTAACATATATTACTTCACCTTTTCGGTGATGTATGAGTGACGTCAGTAGCTCATATTTTCAAGAACATAGTTACCTCATCCATTTCTAGTCTACTCTCTTCCGTACTTTCGCACTTCGTTGGTATGGTCAGTCGATATTTTTTTAAACTCGAGAAAAAATCTGTTCTCATATGAAGAATTCGGTAATTGTGGTTTGTTAAATCCGGTTTCAGAAACTAATTCCCTTCCATGCGAATCTATTGTTATTATTATTTTGAATGTTATCCTCCGGACAGGATAGCGACCAATTGATCGGAAGGAATTCGGTTAAGGCCATCTGACGGAAATATCCGAAATTATCCAAGAGCGATTTCGGGAAACCATGGAAACCGTAATGACGGCGACCGTATCGGATATCTAATCTTGCGAATGTTACGTCCAAGCGTTAACCGATCATTTACCAGGGTCGATCCGTTTAAACACAGATTTATTTATATCTAAAGTCCGGTATACCTTAAAAAAAAAAAAAAATTGTTCTGTTTAATCTTTCGCTCTTATTGGTAGAATTGACATAATAAGCTAACTTCTAACTTAGACCGAAACCATTGTGTCAGAGCTATACAGTTAGGTCGTTTCCTATGGTACCTACAGTTTTCTGTGGAATCTGAACCACGGAACTTCCTAGCATAGCTCATATTATCAAACTCATCTCTTAAAAATTCCTGTCCCCGCCGGGATTTGAACCCGGGACTGGAACCAGCTGCGCCTTAACCACTGTAGTTGTATGCTGTTTGTAGGTGTCTGTCGTCGAGCACACCAGGCATGTTAAACGCATTCCTGCTGCTGTCAGTGTACGTATTCTCACGTGGCGGCTCGGTGAACACCCTGCACTTGGCCGGCTCTCTGGTTTTCGGCGATGCGTCACCAGCCCGCTGCACTGCCAACGAGCTGAGTCATACAGGGCCGACGTCCACCAGGGAATTCTCCGCTGCATCTTACAACCTACTCGGTACACCAACAACACCATACGCAGCCACGTAGGGAAATCAGAACGTTGTTTCTCGTTCAGCATTTTTGTCTGTTTTCTGTTTTCTGTCTAATGTATGGATGTCTCGTGTTTATGTGTGTTTGTTTGTGTATGTCTTTGTGTGTGTTGTGTTTGTGTGTGTATATTACGATCTTTTAAAAATAATAACGAAGGTAGTAATGAATTCACACCAGTTTCTTTCTCTGTGTAGGCCTATATATTTATGTACCTGTATGTGTGTATTTGTCTCTCTTGGTGTGTGGAGACAATGGTCATTTTATCACGATAAGCAAGGTTGAAATGAATTTACACCTCTTTATCACTCTCTGTGTGTATGTATGTACCTGTATACTTGAGGTTAAAAAAGAGTAAATTACTTTAGGAAGTGATAGTATGCATCAAAATAAGAAAAAAAGTCCAGTAAACATTGTATCCCAAACGCATACTTTGAGAGCTAATAACAGGTCCGCAATGTGATGCCCGTCCATGGTAATGTATGTCTCAGCCCGCCGGATTAAGGAATAACATACTCTTTGAAACTGTCTTGGTTGGTCCTGTACGTGATGACATGCATTGAAGACGTACAAGACCAACCAAGACAGTTTCAAAGAGTGTGTTATTCCTTACGCCGAAGGACTCAGGCATGAAATGCCGTGGACATGTGTTATATTGCGGACTTGTTATTAGCTCCGAAAGTATGCGTTTGAGACCCAATGTTTATTAGACATTTATTTTTATGCATAGTATCACCTCCTAAAATATTTACACTTTCTTTAACACCCTATATCTGTGTGTGTGTGTGTGTGTGTGTGTCTGTGTGTGTGTGTGTGTGTAAAGGGGGGGGGGTTACGTGTTTCTGTTGTGTGAGCATAACGATTTTTTTATCATGATAAGCAAGGTACTAATATAATCACACAAATTTGTGTGTGTACGGTATGTGTTTGTAACGTTTTGTGTGCATATAACGGCCTTTTTATAATAATAAGAAAGATAGTAATGCATTTAAGATTTCCATTTATGACTTGTTAACATCATTACATACGTACTTCATTCGGTCCACATATTGGATTTGTAAAAGTGTGGAAGAGAAAATTAGTATTGCGTAATGTACTGGAAGGAATAGGTGGATTAGGCAGGGTGTTATTTGGTAAAGGGAAGATAAAAGACATGGTAATGGATAGAAGAGTAAAACGAAGGAGGTGGTTCTAAGTATCGTAAAATATAACTAAAAGATTAGCAGACATTGAGGTACGTAAAAGATAATTGCACTCGTACATTGACTATACTAGTCAGCATGCAGAAGGACTAAATACATATGACACATGTGTTAAGGATAGTGTTATAATATACGTTTTGGTTGATAAATTCTCCTTTGTTCTTCGTATCATCGAAGTACATTTCATAAAGATAAGCTGCAAAGAGCTCCACGTTGGAGGTATCTTTTCAAATTCAGTACTTATTACTATGATAATTCGATTAAGTGTAACATCATAATGCATTCGACATAACAGAGCCTCGAGGCTAATAATCAGAGCTTAATAGAGAAAATGAGTTTTGAAATGAATTTTGAACATTTAAACCGGGGCACGAGAAAATGTGTACGAAACCAATGCAAGGCAAAACAAAAAGTAATATAATGTTCGTTACGATACCGTAGATAAAATAGAAAACCAAAACTTCTCTAGTTAATACCATTAGTACCATTTCCAAATATTTAAAAAAAAAAAACACTAGACGCAAAATTTGGATTGAAATCTTGACTTTTTTGAATGAAACACTTTCTATAATAAATAGGGTACGCATAAATCAAAAAAAGAAAAACGAAGCTGCAACTTTTCGACTAAAGTATAGGTATTTCTTACTCATAGTGCTTAACCCCTCGTCGAGGTCGAAGTCCTTAGAGGGGACAAGAAACGGGAAGAATTCGGCCAGAGATTTTTCAAGGAATCATCCCAGCATTCATCAGGAGTGATTTCGAGAAACCCAAACGAAAACCAAAATCGGAATGGCCCGACTGCGATTTCCAAATACCAAGTACGAGCCTTAGCGCTCACCTATATGTTTTATTTTTTGATCCCAACACAATTACAGCAAAGTTACAGTTTCGATACACATACGTCACATTCAATACACACTATATTACTTCAGGGAAACCAAAAGAGAAACAGTGAAATTATTTCTTAGAAGAGTCGCAGGTGAAGAACGGAACGGGAAGGTATCAGTTTTGAAGTGGAGTGTGAGTGGACTGCAGTAGAGTTATAGTTTTGATACACTTCTGTCACACTCAGTATACCACAAATTGCTTCAGGAAATCAAAAATATAGTAAAATTATTTCTTTGAAGGTGAAGAAGGGAATTGGAAGTTAGCAGTTTGGAGTGTCGGAACACAGACATATCTGCGGTGACAGGCAGTGGTTAGCCGTCAGCAGGCATGACGTGGCGTGCCGGTAAGGGCGCTATCAGGCTCGTAATCGCCTCCGAGCTCAATCTGTCGATCGCAATCTGCAGCTCGTAACTCGCCAGGTGCTCTGTCCACAACCAGACACCAGCCACAGCGATGCCATACGACAAAGTGTTACTATCACTAGGGTAGCGCCCGGGACCGTTTTTTGCGCATCATCACGGGTCTAAAATAGTTCGAGTTTTTAGGATGAAAGATTATGACAGGTTTATCTGTTTTGACCAAATATAAACTTGACCTGTGTTTCAGGGTGAATAAAATCCCTTGAGCTTAAAGAACTCAGAAGCTTTAATAGAGGTAGGTATTAAACACAAACAAGGACGATAGCGCAATCGTATAATTGTTTCAAATGTCATAGATTCGAACTTGCTTAAATACTAACTTGACCTGGATTTGATCCTTAAAGTTTACTCTGCAAATTTTAAAAATTCTGTTTGCTTCGAAAGCATCACGTTGTTTTTTTATTGAGGCTCGCAAATACTCATAATGTAACATTGGTCATAGTATCTGTAACGGTCAGAGATCTTAATACATATTATTAAACAGTTGATCAACTATGAAGAAATGGATTGCCAGAGTAGTCGATTCGGAAACATATTTGGTCTCATGTCCACTTAAAATGACCTAATAACTCGTATAACAACCATGAAGAAAGACCATTAACGAAAATGGTCAGTATAATACCTAAATAACAAATAAACAGTAATGCATAAACTTTGTCAAGCAACAACATTTGTGAAAGTTGAAATTTATTCTAAACCTGAATTACAATTGGCATTCGTGGTTACGGCAGAAACCATGAGTAATGTAATTTTTTAAAGTTATTTTAAGTTGATTTCATTAGCAACATGTCTGAAAAGTATATCCGCGTTTTTTCAGCCGTAAAATTTATCAATATTTTTTTTAACTATGAAACGCTACGAAAAGCAAACTTAATGAAGTCATTATGGCTATTAATTTGTTAGAAGTTGGCTTAGCCATAACCACCAATTTCTTCTAATGATATCTCTGGTCATTGTTTTGCGAACGAAGGCCAGTTCGTGATGTCACTATTCTCCAGCCAATAGCTATCGAGTTGAGTGTGTGAGCTTAGGAAATTATAAAGTAGATGAGAGGGAAGCACGAAAATTTCTAGGATCCAACCTTAGAATATCCTCTTCTTCTCATTATTCTAAGCTTTAGAGGCAAATACAATATAAAGAATGCGATTTAAAAACGAAGTTTTTTTCTGATGTTATTTATTGATTTATGTGACGCACTAGAATTTGCCAGCAGCTTCGCCTTCGCGGTCCTTGATGTTTCGATTTTTCAAGTAATGATATTAGCATACTCTGTGGTTTGCAAAAATATATCCTGGACCAAAATAATTTGGTAAATGTCCGCTCGAGCATCACATTTCGCTGAAAAAAAAATCTCAATTCCTGAAGTAGCCCCCACCATCTGTCCAAAAATTGTGTAACTTATTCGCTAACGTGTTTCATTTTGGTCTCATCGTCAAATGTGTAATTTGAGGAAAACATGGTTGTCGGTTATTGCCTCTATTATGTGCTTTACATTGTAAGCTAGTATCAGAAATTAAAATTGTAACAATACTCGTATACACAATAAGAAGAGAAACAAGTCCAATACCTTCAGAATCCAAAGACCAAAAATCGAAAGCCTGCTGTCACGAAAAACCAAAGTTTAATCGTTAGTATCATTAATCTAACTTGAATCCCTGAATTGTATTAATAATATTTTGTGTATAACTGTGAGATTAAAAACACATTAATATTTCTTGCTCCGTCCACAGCTTGTGTGGAGTTAATATTTATGATTACTAACCTCAGTATAAAATTTTGTCAATTCCAATAGTTATGAATACGAACCTCAGTGCTGACATGTTATCGTTTTGCAGTCTCCTTTATCTCTTATGATATGTTCGACTCGCGATCTTCATTTATCCTGGTTCCCAGTAAGTGACATCAGCGACACGAAGGGGTCTGTTCTAGGGGCACAATTGCGGTTCGATTCCCAAGTAAGTGACAAAGAACCTAAAAGATACTTTCCGAAAACTAACCATTCGTAAATATTGTATAAAAGAAGGAAGGATCAACATTGCCAAAATTAAAAGACAAAATACTAATTGCACGTGTTGTTTCCTGGAAATTCGGATCTTGTATACAGAAAAGAATGAAAAAACATTTTGTGTCCGTGTTCCGTGACTAGAGTATATCCGGATGGAGATATATTTTCATCAGAGTCGATATTAATACAAAAAAGTCAGTCAAACATCCCCTTTAAAGGAAAAAACAAGCTCCCAACATTATAGGTTCACGTTACTTTTTAACAAGTAACGAGTTGCCTAACATTCGAAACGAAGTCCAGGCACGTTTATTAAATCTGATAACTTAGAGGAAATATTAAATATTGGCAACAATAGGGTTTTATAGTTAAATATATGTGTAGCTCATTTTAGATGGGTTATTGTAAAACATTCAGAACTGGAGTAAATGTAGTGGATAATGCAAGCCGAGAAAATAATGCAAAAAGTACAAATGAATGTTTAAAAAGAAGGTACAAAACAGCTATAATTCAAGTCATCTTTCATGATGTGGAGCAGATTTTAAAAATGTATCCAAAAAATCCTAATATACCACAACAGAAAATATGTCACTGTTTCTTTTTTCATCTATTTCGTATTAGACTGGTGGCTCCACTTATGAGGAATAACGTGAACTATTGACTTCCTAGACGACAAATATACAGCCAGTATTTAAGTAGCAAGTAGTGAAGCTCAACAGTGGCCTTCTGCTTACGTAAAGTTGGAAATACCCTCGCCGTGGCTTGAAGAAGTTAGTTGGGAAACTTAAAATCATTTCAGCTTTGTGACTGACAGGTAAATATAGTGACCAATGCATGTTTCGTCATTTTTCACATAATTGCGATGTACCGCTTGTTACTTTGGCAGTTCTCCTACCCACCCATTTTTCCCCTTTGCTTTTCCCACCAACTTTTTCCCTCTACTAACTTCAACTTTTAGGGTTTTGGATAAATCATTCCAATCTCTGACTCTCTGATCTACGATAGAAAATCTTCTCAGGACCTTACTCCTGAAATCGAGTACCAATTTGTGGCAATGGTCATCTTTCCCCTTAAATACACCTCTTCTAATTCTTCCACCAATACCTTTCCGGGCCTCATGACCAATATACGCCTTGCACACTCTCGTGATTCTCTTTACCCTCCTCCTGTCTTCCAGCTCCTTTATCATATCGCTTATTGTGTTCTGCAGTAATTTTCATTGGGACATCTAGCAGCCCTTCTTTGCACCATCTCCCATTCCTTCATTTGATACCGAAACTGTGGGTCCCATACTACCCTACTATATTCAAGCAATGATCTGAACAACGTTTTGTAACCCAATTCCCTTACTACCCTAGTATATCTCCTCATCACTTTCTCCCACTACCTTTTCCTACTACCTGACCAATGTGTCCTGCCAAGTTGAGTTTGCTATCAAATGTTAAGCCAGAGTATTTACATTTCAAGTTGTTAGGTTCTTCGGCAGTTTAATTGCAGTAGTAATTAATTAAGTAGTCCATCAAAGTTCAGTTTGGGTTTTTTTTTTTAAAAAAAAAAAAATAACGTCAGTGATATTGTTTACATGCAAAGATACAATCCACAGATACTACTGACGCATTTCCAAAGTGAATCTGTACCAACTAACTGTAAACAAACTATAAAACTAACTAAACTGTCCTGCTGATTTCTTTATATAGGCTCTATCGAAATTTCTGGAATTCTTCAAAAGCTTACGCGAGATATTTCTGGAACATTAACAATTACTCAAACAATTAAACATATTAAAAAACAATTAGAAATAGTACTTAATCACTTAACATCATTACAAAATGGTCAGAAATGGAAATTAAAGATACTTAAACACAAAATTATTTACAGAAATAATTTAAACTGTAGAAAATTGTCCTGTAGACATCGTAACTTGCATTAATACTTGGAATTACACACATTCAAGCAATTTTCTTGTACAGTTCTGTTCTTAAACATATTAAATGGCCTTTAAATAATTTCTTCTCATAAAATAGAGTCTATATACATTGACTTACAAGAAATTGCAAAACAACCATACCAGATCATATTCAAGCAAACTTTAGCTCACTACAGATACTTCATTAAATACAATTCTACTTAAAGTTCAGGTACGAGGGCTGTTACAAAGTCTTTAACAAGCAAGTCTTTCCCCACCTTATAACCACGATCAATCTTTAGTTTTATATCTTTGTGCCTAATAACCTGACTCTTCTTTGCATTTATCATCATCCCGTGTTGACCTTCCCAGGTAGATATCATGTCCAGATCACACTGCAACTGTTCTCAGTCCTCTACCGATTTGGTCCTTTTATATATCATTATGTCAACTACAAACAACCCAGCTTCTGGCAGTAGACGGCTTATTACAGCCAGTGGTACCGTAAACTATCACACCTGACGTTTTTCAGCTATGCAGGTAGTGTAGGGAAGGTGGTGGTGATGTACAAATTGTGTACCACGGTCCAGAGCAAATTCCAAACCGCTCTGGATTGCGTATGTACTGAGAGAATACGACACCGTCCATGGGGATGTTAAGCTTGGCGGTCACGTTATGTAAGGCCAGTACTGGTTTTTGTTCCCTTCCTTTCTTCATGTTTGATTCATTCACAACGCAAACAACACATAAACACAAAACATTTACACGAACATACAATTTCATCAATGGAGAGGGAAGGGGAAACCACCTTATTTAAATTTCCCAAGAAAGCTACCATTGAGAAATAAGCCAGCCATCATGACTGAAAATTACTCCTCTGATAGCTTGCGCGTTTGTTGTCGAATTTAAGTCCGTACTTCCCCTTGTCGAATCCTCCAAAAGCTTAATGGTCCTCGATCTATTTACTACCAGATTACTTAAGTCAACGATCTTCCCGCCCAAACGATCCTGTGATGACCACCCGTAAAATGCCTGTCGGAAAACAATCAGCACTCAGTAAATAAAAGTGCACCGAATCGCTGTTGATACAGACAGGTAATTAAGCGCAGCTCCTCGCTGCAAACTTCGGTTTTGTGTCTATGTTCTTTGACCGGATCGGGCAGAAACAGCTGTGAGCTTTAACGCTACTGCAAGCCCGGTGGTGTTGTACGTCCGGCAGAACGGCTAGTCACGGCCCAGCGGCAAAACTCCGGGCTGCACCGGCTGCCAGGATATTGTAATTGGAGTTTTTATCGACTTCCTGCGCGAGAAGTGAATACCTGGGCGGCGCGCTCCAGGCTGTGTGAGGAACGGGCGAGCGCCTAAAACTATCCACGCCAAGCACACGCGGCGAGACTTCGACCGACTTCGCCCTCCTGATCATTCTCACCACGGGGCTTAAGTGGGTTTCATTTAAGGGAATGCTGCCATCGACTACGCCTCCCGACTGTAAACTACACACGACCACCGAGAGTGGTGGTGTAACGGTTAGCATTCTGTCCTCGCATTCGGGAGGACGGCGGTTCGAATCCAGATTTGGGTTTTCCATGGTTTCCCAAATCACTCCAGGCAAATGCCGGGATGCTTCCTTCAAAAAGGTTGTGGCCGAATTCCTTCCCATTCCTTGCCCCCCATCCTTTCCCGTCTCTAAAGACCTCGCTGTTAGAGAGACGTTAAGCAGATAAAAAAAAATGCACACGAACAAAACAACGCAAAATACAAATTACTAAAGTGCCACACATCAAAAGATAGTGAAAGGTACAAAGTTTTACTGTATACTTCAGACATTAGAATCGTTCAATACCTTCATTTGATGTTCGAGAATGGCCATTACTTTGACCTTGGCATATGCACCCATCTTCTACGAATTTTTTATGCCAATCGTAAACATTTTTATGACCTGGTGGCACTTTTTTGAGCTTACGATGGAATGGAGGCTGCTCGCCAGCAATGGATTCTCTTTTTACATGCTGTAGCACATACAATGACTTCTTATGTGGCGTCTCATTTTCGCAACAAACAGACCAAAGCGCCGCTGGCGGCAGCGAATGGAGCTAATAGGCAGGGATTAGAAACTTTGATCCAGTAATGTGTGTATCTTTTGTCGTTTGTGAGAAATAAAAAGCAAAATATGTTACTTATTTTTGAATAACCCTCTATAGTAGCCCACCCGAGAGACGTAGTTTAATACCATTTGCAACCCGTTTGATCTCCATCCTTGGGTTCTGCTGTGCATGACACAGAAATGATTTTTGGGGACGTAATCCATGTCCAAGAGAGAATTGCATAAGAAATACTGTATATGCGAAAGCATTTCAGACATACTCAACATCTTCATTTGAAGTTTGATGATTAGCGAGTTTGCATAAACTACGTGACTCGGTCTAGGGGAAGGGCGCGGGGGGGGGGAGTGTTGGCTGGAAAGCTACGCTGGGCTACGTGGTAGGGGGGGGGGGGGTTCCGAGCAGACCACGTAGCTTTTAATTCATATTATTTGTCACAGTTAAAATGAGGTATAGAACACAGAACATTATATGAATATTTATTTCCGCCATTTAATTATCTCTGTATGTAATTTACGATAGTCTAACAAGAGAAAATAGCACAAAATGACCTCTGGAATCAATAGGGATAACAAGCTACGTGCTACGTGGGGGGGGGGGAAGGGGGGGGGGGGAGGTTCACAGGAGGCCAAAAAGGAGTTACGTGATTTATGGACATTCCCTTACCAGAGCTTTTCCCATAGTATATTCACCAATCTTCAAAGAATTTCTTATAACAATCGTAAATATATTTATAACATGAACTTACGACACAACGCCAATGGATTCACTTTTTGCATACTTTTCCTGTGGTGTCGCATTTCCGCGTAAACATAGAACAGTGGCAGCGAATGGAACTAAAAGGCAGGGGGTTAAAACATTGAACCTTCCTCTATCCAGAGATGTGTGGCACGTATATAATTTGTGGGAAGTAAAAATGAAAAATCTTCTCCTTCTTTTTTTAATAACCCTGTACATTAACACAGAGCTTACTTGATTCACAGGTAAATAGCAATACTCGTTACCCTCAATTTCTTAATGGCAAAGTCGTATAGAGGATTTAAAGTTCGAGACTGCTACTGTGAAGTTCTGATCTGATGTTAGGTAACGGTCCGGTCCGTATATAATGTTACAGTCGATTAATTAAGCGATTTATTTGTACTGGCACTAATCGCAAGTGAAATTAATAAATGCATCCTTAGTTTATTAAATCACTATCCTCCGTGAAGTTAACTTACTGAAAGAGTGGGATTGTTAATTCGAATTCAATTCTATGTTAAACATTAACGTTTCTTCTATGAAATTCTCTGATGAACAACCGCAAATGGACCAAAGAGTACAACTGACAAAATTTTATTAAAAAGTATCTCATTTTACCATGCTATATCTACTGAAAGTAAACTAAGAATCAGGTTTCCTATGATGTTTGTTTTCAGATCAGAAGCCGTGAAACTAATGCAGGTTCGTTGCATATAAATACTTCAAAGACGAATGTATTCATACTTTATTGCTTTACGGGCTATGCCGCGTCGTTTATTTGATTACCTTAGCTTTCGGCTGCTATACTACAGCCTTCTTCAGACATACTGTTTTTATTTAGGTTGACATAGCAACCGTCGCCAAGCATCACAGAGAAAGAGACCGCTATCTTCGTTGATGTTGTTTGAATTCTTTAAGAATTCTGCTGCCTCTTTCACACGTCGAGGCCACCACTGGTCTTCTCTCCACAGTAGCCTCGTATCTTGAAATTTTATTTCATGCCCGGTGTTAATAGCATGGCGAACGACGGCAGATTTGTCGCTGTTGTTGTATTTGTAGTGGCGGATATGTTCTTTAAGTCTCTCCGCCACTGTGCGACCTGTCTCTCCGATGTATACACTGCCACAGCTGCAGGGGATTTCATAAACACCCGTAAGCTGGTGTGGGTGTAATTTATCTTTCACTCTGGATAATGATTGGCCGAGTTTGCAGTGAGCTTTGTATATGATTCGCACCTCCACCCGCTTAAACAGTTTCCCAATCTGGTCAATGATGCCACGTATGTATGGAAGACAGGCGAATTTCCTTGGCACATTGGTCTCATGCGATAAGTCTTAAGAACGAATGTATTCAGTTGCACCTGGATGAGTAATTTTTTTTATTTTACTTATTTTTTATTTTGCTTTTTTTTCGTCTCGTCCACGTTGAGGTCATTAAAAGCGGGAAAGCATGGGGGCTTGCAGCGGAAAGAATTCAGCCATGTCTTTTTGAAAGAACCATCCCGGCATTCGCCCGGAGAGGGAAACCCTGGAAAACCGATATTTGTATGGTCGGACGGGGATTCGAACTCATCTCCTTTCGAATGTAAAGCAGTATCTTTTCCGCTCACCCACCACACTCTGTCTGGATGAGGAGGGGGAAAAATTATCTGTGATTAGTATGCGAACATTCCGGACAGACAACCTACCACATATTGTGAATGTAGTGACGATCTCCATCCGATATTATTATTCGGTGAGGCTCTCTCAGGTTGGCAGACTTGTTCCACAGGAAAGAAATTATTTTCGCAACCTGCGTGGGACATGCAAAGTTGGTTCCGTGACTGCAGTCCATAAATCTTTATCTCTATCAATTTACGCGGGTCCTGGAGATAATTCGAAGTAGTAAAGTTTACAAGACTCAAATAAAACCAAATAACGTTCGCGACTTAGGAAGATATCTTAATAATTTCACCCGCAAATTTTGTAAAATTATACTGAAACTTGTTTCCGCTTTAGCATTTAGTATTAACCTCAACGAAAAATTGGAAAATATGAAGACAACAAGTTTACGAATACAGGTGGTTAAATTCTGTGAAACTAAAACATCTCAGATATATTTGTTTGCAATTTCATCTGTTTTTTTTTTTTTTTTTAACATGAATGAGAAAACTTTTAACATTTTATTAGTATCATGATAAATGTCATATACGTAGCAAGCTTTTTTTGTATTAGGTTGTAGTCACAAAAGAGATGATATTTCACAGCTGATAACAACCGTTCAAAACTATAACGTTTTGGTACGATTTTAAATATATGATGTTTTACGAAATTAAATAATCCTCATGTTTTTTGAAGTATGACTTAACGCCTAAATTAGTAGTTAAGTGTCCAGTTTGTATGAATGTCTGTAAACTTTTAGCGTCCAAACCTTCAGATACTTGAGTCAATAATCAAATAGTAATGAAGCTACTTGTGATCAGACATTAATATACATATCAGACATCAAATTTTAATTTATAATCGTGATAACACAGAGCTCTTGAAGTATAAAGAAAAGCAAATGATAGTTGATATAGGTTCTTAAAACACTAACAAATGTTTCAGATTTGAACTATAACACTTTTCAGATGTTCAGTATATGGAATATGGAAATATAGGCGAACCTTGACGAACTCAAATGCGGCATGTTCGATACTCATTCAAGAATGCTTCCAGCTTTCTAATATTAACAAAAGATCTAGGACTTAAAGCATGATGTTTACGGAAGTCTATATAAAGTGGTGTTAAACTAGTAATCAGGATGGAAAGCAGGAAAGCTGTGTACTGCATTGAAATACTTCTTAGGCTTTAGTCTGAAGTTATTTGGAAAATAGAATACGTATTTTCTATGTACTGGAAGAGGATAATCCAAACAATGTTTACTAGTACATAATTTATTTAAAAAATAGATATTAAGGGACTAAAACGCATTAATTTGAGCTATTAAACACGTGGCACATTATCGCATAATCCTACTTTTAATGATTAAATTATGCACGTAAGTTCCTAGTAACGACACTTATTAGAACAGATTCAAACTAACATTACTTCATGCTGTTAACCTTACAGATATCCACCGAAATCTCAAAACGAAGTATTTCAACTGCTAGAAACACCTGCTTTAGTTGATATGCATTAAAATGTAGCGTGTTGGTTGAATGAGCAGATCTTATGAAATTTGATATATCACTTGTTCAGGAATAACAGACAGATAAAGGATGGTTAAGAACAATTGATGAACTGGTGTAAGACACAAGATGAAAGACAATGGTTAATTGTATACAGGATGATAATGTTTTATGAAGAAAGTGTAATCGACTATATCCGATTTTAATGGTGAAGTGATGTAAAAGATGTAATAAGATTTACAGAACTTTTTGAATGTAAAATTTGTTAGTAAAGAAGTATTTAAAATTGAACTACAGAATGAGCATAAGCAATCAATAACAGTAACGCTAGATTACGATATAAATTAGAAGGATATATATATATTTATTTGTAGGTGATTGAAAGTTGAATTAGTATAAAGCAAGCTAATATTCGACGTCCTTGGGATAAGACACCGTTGTAAGGCAATACAGAATATATACTCTTATATTTGCGTCTTATATTAAGGGATGGCTGGAAGTAGGAAGACACAAGCGTACTATTGTGAGTACGTAAAGTAACTCTCCTTGGCTAGCAGCGATTCATTATAATTCTTAAATGTTTACGAGGATTACAAGTGTTTCTTTTCTCTTTAACGTTCTTAAATGGCATTGTTCTAGATACAATAGACATAGATGGCTGATAAATTTCCTCCTGCCGAATTTTCTTTGACTAATTTCTGTCTTAATCTGTCAAGCCGAACTCGCTCTGTAGTTGGTAGTGGTTTTAGTTTACTTAGGGGCTAATTTTCATATACATTAGCAAATTTCCACTTCTTAGCCCTCGAAATTTATATTACTTCTATATTTTTGGCTCTATAGTACTCCATCAAACATCGAGGTTTGACTATTACTGAAATTCACAATGTTCAATATTCATAAGCTATTATAACGAACGTCATTGAGATGCAAGAGCAAATTTCCATGCGGCGAGCAGTGGACACCCACTATAAGAGCTAACTTAGACATGACGTCACCGAAAATCCGAGATGTTGCGTGGAGAAAGGTTGATACAAAACATGCGGTCTACTGTCCTTATACAACGGTACCTTAATTTTCCTTTCAGTTAAACGGTTCGGGAGCCATAGTTATTTTTAGGACACTTCGTTACAGAAATTCTGTTGAAACGTATACATCGCTTGTCGAGTTTAAAGGCGTTCATTATACAGTATTTGCGTCAAGAAATTCTTGGCGTGCTGTCATTCTCTGTAACCAAGGAGTGATTATTTTAAAGCATCTTCCGTGTCTTTACTCGTCTGTTAACGCAAACACAAAAATATGCCAAAAGTGTCTTTATTGGAAATGAAATTCCAATTTCTTCAGTCATACAGCATAAATTCGTATCTTGGAAGTACAAATAACACGCTACAGAGGAACTAAATAACACCACATGTTGACTTGCAAAGTACAAATAGATTGATCTACTGCAAACAAATATGGGAAAAAAATATCGCTCATCTAGCTTTTTTAATGGAATAATCGTGTCATCAAGTAATGCTATACCTATTAGTTGGCTATGTTTAGGAATTATATTGCATCTGACGCAACAATAATTCCGAGATTTCAAAAAATCCTGAAAATAGAAAACGAGTTAACAAAGCCGTGCTTGATTATTGGTGAGATTCGTCGCAGCACCGTTAGAGAGCTGTTGGCTGAATACTCGCCCAGCCCCCGCTGACTCGTGACGTCAGAACTATCTGTCGACACGTGTTCTCCCCCGCAGATTCGAGGAAGTGCCCGCCCCCGGACCGTAGGCTGCCCGCTGCACACCGTAGAGCTCACAAACTGAGTGAAATAGCTTACTCAGGCGTGTGCTAAAATTGGAATCGTCTGGAGATGAACTGCTGTGATCTCCGAGTGAGCATCAGAACAAAACTTTTAACGATCCACTCTTTTATAAATAAATGAGAATAGCAAAACGAGAAAAAGAAAGGAAAGTGGGATGGAATCTATCACAGGATTGAGAGATATCCACATTGAATCCCTGTCGCCGGTGACAGTTTTACAGGTCCTTCACTTCATTTTCACTACCTCTTTACTACCATGACGGTTAGCAAGGAACCGTTACAGTGTGTGAAATTTATTTAATTTTTTTAATCATAAATAGAATACCAGCAAAGAGCGCTGTGTCTTGATATGACTGTTATTTAGAGCCATTCCTCTGTTTTCATTTTGCTTGAATTTATTGCTTATGTATCTATTCAGAGTTGTAAAAAAGCTGTAACGATTTCCAAATGCTTGGAAAATGGATATTTAATGCCTGTATCGATTTTTAATAGCTATAAACAGGTGTTAAAGACATTCCAACGCGACATTTATTTTTCTGTCTATTATTTAAAATATTTTAATTATTTGTAAACGGATACAAACGTAATTCAAGGATACCTCTTTTGACTTTTTGCGGAAGGACGCAAGTTCTAATCTCCATCCGGCCGTTGAGATTTCGTTTCCCGAAATCACTTAAGATGAATGATGTGAATGTTCCTTCAGAAGGTCATAGCTATTTCCATTCTTGTTCCTTGCCATCAGTTCATTCCTGCCTCTACTGTCATCGACGTCGACTTGGCGAAAACAATTGGAAAATAGCTGCGCTCAACTCAATTATAAAGTTAGAGCTATCGATTATTTTATTGCTATAGATCACGGTAACTGACAGGGTATCACATAATCAAAATTACAACCATCGCTTATTTTATTGTTACGCCAAAATATCCATTTCATAAAATTTCTGCCTGTCTATTACGTCCAAATCTTTTTCGTTGTCAACAAAGATTATGCTCGTTTCCAGACAGAGTTTTGCTTAATTGCTGTCGTTCAAACTTATTATATTACCACCAAAGTCTATCTATTTTCACTGAACCAATGAATATAACAGGGCATCTGCTATTATTCGGACCCCACGACTTAATATTGTGGCATATATTTTGTGTCTTACTCTTTGGTTAGTAGAAAAGCGATCACTGACCCTTGAAAACTGAAATTACATTTGTTAGTCTCCATTCTTATATTATAACTAGCTATTCCCCGCGACTTCGTACGCGTGGGCTTAGAATTTTATTTCTAGGATTGGACACATAAAAACGAAGATAAAATGTATTGATGCCAAAAACTTTTAGGTAAACACAAAACAATAGTAACGAACAGCGCAAATCCACATCTGTTCTATACTGAATAATATGTTGTGTCTGTACCTGAAATTTATGAACAGATCATACACAAGCTGACTGTGGCAGAAACAATGCCTGAGTGACCGATATAACATTATGGAGAGTTACATATGGTATCCGTCTGTCTGTCACCATTCAGTTAGTTTTTAAAAAATCGCGACTAAATATATTATTTATTCCAAAAAAAAAGTATCATATGCCCTTTCCAACGACACATAGTATTTCCTTGTCAAAATTCATCAAGATCATCAAGAGAGGAACAGTTACCCTCACATTTATAATATTAATGTAAATTCTCATAATCCGTCAGATATAGTACAGATTAAAAATTAATGCTGTCGGAGCTTTATATAGCAGTTCTATTATGTGGGAATTATAAGATAGGACGAATCAGGACAGTTGGGCTGGTTATGACGGTAACATGCGAGTCGGAGTCCTGCTCCAAGCTGCTGAATAATTCAGACGTCAAGTCCTCCCCTGGGAGGAGGGAAGGGAATCGCACGTCCTCCAGGGGCCGACTGCCTCACAGCGCAAATTCCTGCGCTTCGCTGAACTCAGTTCAAATCCTAGAGCTGCGCAGATAAAGGTAAAATGCACGTGAGAACCAGCGTAGTGCTGAACTATAGAAATGATGCCCTCTTGGTTTATAATCATAGATCTCAACACTTAAAAGTTTAATAGTTCACGAAATTTTTAAAAAAGTAGCAGTGGGGCATTAAGAAAGCTGCAGTTTGGCAGATTTCATAAATATCGAGTAAACGTCGCTCAAAGAGAGCTCACACCAATAGGAACACAGAGGAACATCTTGTTGATGTTGCTTGTTTCTGGCACAATTTTGGATACTGATTGTTTCGAGATTCGAAATAGGTATATAAGAGTAGTATATGAGTCTCCATTAGTTATAACTCTTAAAGTCAGTAGTACACGTTCCATTTGAGATATTGTAGCCCTGTCGTTTGTATTTTGTTTTGGAAAGTAACCATTCTAAATCAGTGATTCTCATTCAAATAAGGTGTTTGATGTGTCGATCCTCATCCTGATAACAGTTAGTCTTTTTTTTTTTTTTTTTTTTTTTTTTAAATATCTAAGCCATCTGGTAGTGGTTAAGGTGCTGAAGCATATCAATAATAATGTGATGAAAGTGTAATATTTGTTTATGATTGTAGCATATAAAAAGATATAACAATATAATGATTAATCGTTTTAAGGCCACTTTGGTCATTATACTGGTCATGCGGCTGGCCATCTAGCCAGTCGATGGTGCGCGAAGATCTCTTCACTTTATTCTCCGAGCATAGTTATATCCTTTATTTTTAAAGGTTTTTTTTCACATCTTTTCATGTTTAATCATAAACTAATTACAACCTCCATTTTTTCGTGACTTATTAGACCGTCACCGTAAACACTTTATTATATTCAGTAAACTAGTAGTATTACAAAGCTGTAAACAGGCGGTGGACAAAAATTAAAGATACTTCACAAAGGCGGCAGCAAACATTTTTATCTCGTCCTATGCGACTACGTGAATGTAATTAATTACAAGGTCCGAAAAATGATATGCGAACCAAAAGCTGCATAAAAACGGAATTTTTCATATTTATAGGAAAATAATCGAATTCACAACACTATCCTATAACTTGATTACAATTCCCATCTTACAAACCCTATGTATACATGTGGTGATAATTTCTCTTATGTCGGAAGTAAGTGTTGTAGTTGAAACCAATTAAGTAAGATGCATGAGAGAACTGTATCCTTCCAAGGCAGAAATCAGAATAAAATATTTGGAAGGAATTATATGATGAAAAGTGAACTGAGTAACTTCTGAGTAAACTCTATGAAGATTTCCAATATATATATATTCGAAGCTTTTGTCACTGGTCTCGGATCTATGGACATAAATCTAAACGTTTCTAAATATGACAAAGTACGAGCAGACAATCGATGTACTGAGTTCGTTTTCTACTGCTGTGAGCAACAACAGTGTTATCAATACTTATAACAGCAACTGAACGACCGAGCGTGGTGGGTGA
This sequence comes from Vandiemenella viatica, assembly GCA_031002005.1. Classification (NCBI taxonomy): domain Eukaryota; kingdom Metazoa; phylum Arthropoda; class Insecta; order Orthoptera; family Morabidae; genus Vandiemenella; species Vandiemenella viatica. Next base: position 175,205,387 of record CM061919.1, read on the forward strand.
GCGGTAACGCTCTGCCCTCGCATTTGGGAGGACGCGGTTTCGAATCCCCATCCGGGCATGCAGATCATCATTTTTCATGGTTTCCACAAATCGCTCCAGGTGAATGCCGGGTTGCTTTCCTTCAAAAGGACCATGACCAAATTCATTCCCGTTCCTTGCCCCCAGTCCTTTCCCGCCTCTAATTATCTCAGCGTCGATGAGGTGCAAAGCTATAAGCAAAGAAGAAGCTACTGAACGTTCCCGGTTCAGCCCGGGAGACGGCTTTGTATAGAGTCTCAAAAACTCTTTTCAAACAACTTAATGTACCGCTCTCCACATTGTAATAGCATCGTATTTTGTTTTATTTATATCCTAGGCCTGGAAGGAGCAACTTACATTTCATTGATCGCGAGTCTGTGTGTCGGAACACCGAGATTCATGGAATAAATAACGCTCGTATTTTGATGAGGTTTACAATATTGTTCAGCCCACAGTCCCGGTAGTAAAACAGAATCTCTTTCGATTTGATGTGAATTCGGACAGCTGAGAAACTTAATAAGTATCCACAAAGCAGTATCCATTTTTTTTAATTGTATTTATTATTATTTTAGCGTTTGGTTTACGCAAAAACTATGGGCTCATCTAGTAACTTCTGGCAACAGGAATGTCTATCGTGATCTCAACGTATGAGCGGAATTGTATTAATATTTGCTCTCTCTAGCGATGAGTTAACTGTGACATATTGGGTTTGAGAGAGATGTCTGTACTTCAACACTTTACGTGAACGAAATTGTGGGCAGCAACCAGTCTTCAATAAATTTTCCCCTCCTGTCTTGCATGGGGCTCTCTGTACTGCTCTTACAGAAGCAAGATGATGGTATCCAAAGATATTAAACACGGTAGTTGGCGTGCAATATTTTACTCTTCTTCCGAGCTGCGTACGCAGCAGCCTCGAGGTCATCCTCGTTGACGGCGAAAAAGAATGGTCTCGGAACTGTGCCTTGAGGCTCGCTATAATTCAGTCGCTGGCTGCTCCGTGCGCCTTATCTGAGCGCTCGTTTGCCAAGACAAATGTCGCGCTTGTCTGGATCATCATGCTGCTCGCCGATAACCATCTAATTGCCGCAGGGTACACCCTGGACCTCCGTATCAGATGACGGTTCCCGGGCAATTAGAATCCAGCACCAGTCTCTGTTCTTCCAGACAGCGACTTAAAGTATATTCACTCTAAGGTTTCAGTAAGATTCAATCAAATCGACGTAAGGTTGCTGCTCTCATGAAGAGATAAATCAAGAAGAATGTAAGTCCTCCAACAAATTGCACAGGATGTTTAATTCTATTAATTATTTTGTTTTTCGATGAATTAACTGCAAAGACTGGAACCACAGCAACAGTTCTGGTTGTAAAAATGTGCAGACAGAGCTGTTCCCGACCATCATGTAACTGTCTTAACCATAATTCATAAGTGGATTGTAGTTTGTTATTACACAGACGGAAAAAAAAATCCCAACACCAAGAAAAAATTATTGTAGAGTAATGAAATTTGGACAATGCATTTGTCAAGTTAACATGTTTAATTGATTAAATTTTCAAGATCACAGGTTAATTTAAGCTCAAGAAAATGCATTTCAAATGTGAAATACTGTTAAATTAATAGCCGGTGTAACCTCCAGAATTTTGAATGCAAGCCTGCAAACGTGAATGCATTGTGTCATACAGGTTTCGAATGTCACTTTGTGGTATGGAGTTCCATGCTTGTTGTACTTGTGCTGTCAATACTGGGACGGTCAGTGCTGGCTGTGGATGATGCTGGAGTTGTCGTCCAATGATATCCCATACGTGTTCAATTGGAGACAGATCTGGTGATCTCGCAGGCCAAGGTAACATGTCGACACTCTGTAGAGCACGTTGCGAGACAACAGCGGTATGAGGGCGAGCGTTATCCTGTTGAAAAACTCCCCCTTGAATGCTGTTCATGAATGGCAGCACTACAGGTTGAATTACCAGACTGACGTACAAATTTGCAGTCAGTGTGTTTGGTATAACCACAAGAGTGCTCCTGCTGTCATAGGAAATTGCTCCCCAGACCATGACTCCAGGTGTAGGTCCAGTGTGTCTAGGCCGCAGACAGTTTGGTTGCAGGCGTTCCCCTGGCCTCCTTCTGACCAACACTCGGCCATCACTGGCACCAAGGCAGAACCTGCTTTCATCAGAAAACACAACAGATCTCCAGTATTGGTCAGAAGGAGGCCAGGGGAACGCCTGCAACCAAACTTTCTGCGGCCTAGACACACTGGACCTACACCTGGAGTCATGGTCTGGGGAGCAATTTCCTATGACAGCAGGAGCACTCTTGTGGTTATACCAAACACACTGACTGCAAATTTGTACGTCAGTCTGGTAATTCAACCTGTAGTGCTGCCATTCATGAACAGCATTCAAGGGGGAGTTTTTCAACAGGATAACGCTCGCCCTCATACCGCTGTTGTCTCGCAACGTGCTCTACAGAGTGTCGACATGTTACCTTGGCCTGCGAGATCACCAGATCTGTCTCCAATTGAACACGTATGGGATATCATTGGACGACAACTCCAGCATCATCCACAGCCAGCACTGACCGTCCCAGTATTGACAGCACAAGTACAACAAGCATGGAACTCCATACCACAAAGTGACATTCGAAACCTGTATGACACAATGCATTCACGTTTGCAGGCTTGCATTCAAAATTCTGGAGGTTACACCGCCTATTAATTTAACAGTATTTCACATTTGAAATGCATTTTCTTGAGCTTAAATTAACCTGTGATCTTGAAAATTTAATCAATTAAACATGTTAACTTGACAAATGCATTGTCCAAATTTCATTACTCTACAATAATTTTTTCTTGGTGTTGGGATTTTTTTTTCCGTCTGTGTAGTTAGTTATGAATATTAATAATACAAATTGCTTAACACCATCCGGTATTTACATTAACAGCCACTGACGATGCCCCGTTCCATAAGGGCGAAACGCGTCTGGGTATATATATATATATGAATAAAACCAGTTGCTAATAGACGGTGTTTTCATTTACAATTGTTAAACAGTGTTCTTCGAAACTTGCCTACTTTTTCAAGCTAATATTTTTCCGGTCAACATGAAATTGTTTTATCGCCTTCCGATAACAGCCACAGTATCGACAGCGTATGCAGTGCCTTTCCCATGCAGGGTAACCTACCTGGATCTCCCTTTTCGCTGTGGTTCTATTTGACGTAATTATTCCTGGTTAGGAGAGTAAGTAAGAAAATCATTAGCTTCATGTAATCGTTTGTAGCTATTTATCATTTTAGGCTAGATGTGATCTTTCACGTTTTTCTAGGATGTGTTAATCTAACAGCAGTTACAATAGACTTCTTTGGTACTTTTATTCAATGTTCGCTCTGCTCTTCAAGTCAGTTTCTTGTAAGCTGTGTTGTTTAAAACTGCGCCACCTTGTTATCTTTTTCAGTAAGTCTCTCCTTTCTTCACTACCTTTTCTGCGACGTGTTAATTTCTTACAGCCTCTGTAATTTCTTCATTCATCAATAGCACCACAGCCAAATATCGAGCTTTCTCTTTTAGCACTTTCGAAAGTCTCGTGCCGCTAATCAGGTTATCATACAGAAGGTATCTCAGATTAAGATACAGTCTTTTTGATATGCTAACCTGTTTCTAACGATTTGCCTGCTCGGTCATTTCATTTCTTGCAGTTTTTCCACCTAGGTGACAATATTCGGTTATGTCTTCAGCAACAATTTTTTCATATTTCGGTACTTCCAGTTTCTTTATTCTTCACAGTTCTCCTATGAATTTGGATACCTACCCATGTAGTTACAGCACCGTTCATAATACTGTGGACGTCAGATAGTGCCCTACACCAATACTCACATTGATCCAACCGACCCGCCAGTCGGCTTAGTGCAGTAAAGCACCGCACACTGCGTCGAGGAGGTACTGTGAGTCCAGGTCCCCACGTACCGGCCAACCTCATTGCGAAATCAACAAGGCCGATACCGGGACGATCCACTGTCTCAGCTTCATACACTTCAAAAAATACACTTAGCCTACACAGAACATAGTTACACGTTTCGCAGATAGAGGGCTACACAACTCTCCTCCCCGGTGACGTCAGACTCAGCGTGAAGCCGGTCAAATCACAAACACGTCGCATTGTAAAAAGTCTGACCATGCAATAGCGGGATAAGTCAAGAAACAGATTTACGTTGATCCAACAAATAAATATCTTAAGGTATTTAATTCCTCTGATCTTAATTCTCCTGCATTGACAACCTGAATAAGTTTGCGACTTGTGTACTCCATATGGTCTATTTCCAATAACATTTAGAGATCTCTAAATGAGAAGTCCCAAGTGTAAAATATAATCAGACAATCATACAATGAAACTAATAAAACCGTTTTCATGACATGATAAAGGAGCTGTAATGGGATTCTCTGGAAGACAGGAGGAGCGTTAAGAGGGTCACAGGAGTATACAAGACGTATATTGGTGATGAGGCGTAGAAGGATATTGGGGAAGAGGTGCATGGAAGGGTAAAGATGACCATGACCACACACTGCAACTCAATTTCGGGCATGAGTTTTTTTTTAATTGCTTTACCTCTCTCAACAGTGAGGTCTTTAGAGACGGAAAAGGATGGGGGGCAAGGAATGGGAAGGAATTCGGCCATGGCCTTTTTAAGGAAGCATCCCGGCATTTGCCTGGAATGATTTGGGAAACCATGAAAAACCCAAATCTGGATGCCCGGACGGGGATTCGAACCGCCGTCCTCCCGAATGCGATGCCAGAATCGGGCATGAGGGCGTGGGAAGATTTTATTTCGTGGGCAAGGGGAGAAATGATAAATAATTGAGCAAAAACGCTGAAACGATTTAAGGATGGCATTAAGAGTGCGAAAAAAAATAGATGGGAAATGGAAAGGGGGAAAATGGGCGTGCATCGCAGTTTAATTAAATTAAAAGAAATCTTTGTCTGACATGAGATTAAGTATTTCGAATAACATGTTAGGCAAATAGCTGCACATACAATGATGTGGGCGTGAGTTGTAGCAGAATGTGTTTGCTCACATTGGAATTTGTGTTGTATTTGGGATTAACGTCACGAAGACAAATGAATGGTTATAGACGATCTGAATAAGCGTAATGGTACTTTGTTTCGCGAAACAATATTTTCCAGCCGTAGTTTAGAAATCCTTTGCTACATTTGAAACTGTAATTACTGCGAAGAGCGTAAAAATCGTAATCACAGTGGGAAATATAACTTAAAATACACAGGTAAACTGCCTGTAGCCGTTTAGATCTTGAAATTATGGGAGCTGGGCTGACAAGGGATAAATATTGATTTTGAATATTTGTTTTGTGGTCAAACGTTTAATGCTAGTAAATAAACTAATTAAACTTACTTAAAGTTTTTTCTTGAAACTATCTTAGTGTCTTCGAGTCTAGTGGCATTCGGACGCGGGTTCGAAACCTCGTCCAGCCATTCTGATTTTGGTTTCTTTAAATCACTCCTGGTGGATGCCAGGATTGTTCCTTGCCCCATATCCTATCACGCTTAGAATAACGTCGACGTTGACGAGGCCTAAACTAATAAAAAAATATGATGCATGGATCAGTGTGTACAGGCGGAAGAAGTGAAACGTCTATGTATTTTTTGTGCATATTTCCTATATAATTTTTTTCGTGTATTTTTTTATGTTTATTTCGCACTTGAGTGGACGAACGGTCGTACTACATTGCATTTGGATAGTAAATAACTTTTTCCAAGTTATTCTCATAAACAAATGAGCACACTTCGCTAAATTATAGGACATTGCATCTAGCCTTAGTCTGTATCTCGTATTTATAGTTTTTGCATCGGAGAACGTGTGGGTCATGTTTGAATGGACGAACGATGATACTGTATTGCATTATTTGTATAATAAAAATGAACGTTGTCCAAGTTATTCTCGCAAACAAATGGGAAATATTTAATTTTACACCGCGATATAGTGAACGTATTATTGGGCTAGTTTAGTACAGTTGCAGTTCATAGTGAAGGTGTATAATGAAATTATTTGTGATAATTTATATTATGCGTACTAGAATCCAAATGTAGAAAATGTTGTCATTTCACGAAATGTAGTTTGCTATACATTTCATGTGTTTATGTGTGTCTACAGTGTTTGATTTTGTAGCGGCAATGTTAGCGGAGATTGTGATTAAGTTAAAATGGAACCTGTACTAGAATATTCTTGTTACAGCATAAAGCACAAACAATTTAGTTATTATCAGTAATTAATAAGCTGCTTTAATGAGCACCATGCTAGTCACGACTTACATCACGATGTAAAACTACTAAAGAACATCTTCTTCTTCCTGTCCAGTATTAGGCCTGGTGGCCTGTTACGGTCTCAGTCCATCTTCCTATATATCTCCTGCCGCGGGGATGGTATTCCTTTTTCTTGCCATTGTCGTCATTATTGTTATCCGTCGTGCTATTTCTTTTTTGAGACTTGAAAGCAAAACAATTAGTCCCACCAATTGATTGCTAGCCAAGAGGTAGCAAGTCTGGCTGTGGGGCTGCCACAGCAGATTCCCCTCACCTGTTTTAGCCAGTGGACAGTGGAGCTACCAAGTGAGAGCTTGGATAAAAATACTAGATAATTGTTCTTGCAATCAGCTTCCGTTTGAACTATCTTCTAAGCCTGAAAAAAATGACGTTTGGAATGCAGGATTTCTGGCTCATAACAAAAAAAAAGAACTAAAAATACTGGTGCATGTATCAGTATGCAAAATTTTTCGTTAATAACTAGCTTTTAAGCCCGTCATAAATAACGGATTGAAGGCAGATTCCTGGCTCCTTAATTTTTTATTTTTTATTAAACTTAAATAACACGTTCCATCCCTTATAAAGACAAATGCTAATATTTCTGCTTGAAACTGAAAGCTTTTATCGCAACAAGGATCAGGTAATATGATGAAATGATCAACATTGGATACAGATAGACAAAAAGTTACTAATAAACAAAAAAGCCAATTAAAAAACTGGAACATGTGTCACTGTTAAATAATGGTGACTCCTTCAGATGTGAATATCCTGTCTGATGTCGTCACGTGATTATCAACGTTCTACGCATGCGCAGAACGTCGCAGCGCATGCGCACTGATCGCATAAATCATAACACATAATTCGTAACGCATAACTCGTAATGCGGAACTCTTAACGTGTCAGTCATAAAGCTTAACGCCAACAAATTCCTCCCTATCGCGGGCAAATATTTTTCACTTTTAAAAAAAAGCAACTCCCTTATATTTTCCTACTTTGACTGGCTTATACAACTGTTATCATCTAATGGAATCATTTGAAGTCCGCCTGACAGTGGAATATTGGTTCTTGTTTCGTCCTAGCTACCCACGGTCTACTAGACTTAGTCTCAGATGTCATTGTTCATATTACGAGAGACAAATTAACGTCGTAAATGGAAGTCTCTGGTCTGCGTGACAGAGAAAAAACAAAACAAACATGACACGGAGGCAGCTCACAGCATTAGTGTGAACCTCTCCACCTGTTCAGTATTAACATAGATAAATACCTAAAAACAGAGTCAACTACTTGTAAGCTGCATGTTTTTCGATTTAAATAAATTTCTCCGATAAGGAGCGCGGCTCAGACAGCGGAATACTAATAGCAGCAGCGGCGGCGTTCATTAATTCGACGCCGCAAAACGTACATACTCCAGGCGATGCTATCTCGACGCTCTCAGGGCAGCGTGGGGCTTATCTTTCCTGTAAAAGAGGCTAATTTCACCTTGTCGCGGATAAGAAACGAGCTGAGCTTTTGGCTCTACTTTCTGTTGACTCTGACATCTCAAAATGGCAGTGTTTGTGACCCGGAAACAGATCATCCAACATGATGCAGGGAGGCCAGGTTGTTGAAACATTACACGCTGTCAGAAATGTCAAAACTGTTGAAAACTTTTTTTAAAAAAAGTAATAAAAACACTTGTACCCGCAGAGTGCGGCTTCGTTCAACGACCCAATAGTATTACTGCTGAGTGCATCTACCTCGCATAAAAAAAATATTAATGATTTCTAAAAGATATTTTCTTGTCACAAGCAATTATTCCCTTTCATACCTAATCGAAATCGATGAGTTATCACTTTACAGAGTAAAGTCTACGCTTTGGTCACATTAGTAATTTTTCGGAATTGGGTGCTTAAAGTGCAAAAGCATCAGTATAACTACAACTTTTTTTTTGTTACGAGACTTTTATCTCCGAAGATAACCAACCAAAATCGAGAAATAAGGGATCATTTTAAATATTGAGGTCTTCTCTTAGGTCACATCATATTTTAAGAAAGGAATTTTTCTGAATTCGTCTCTTAACGGGTAAAGTAATAATTATAAATGTTTGACGTATGAGTTAGTTCAGAGACAAGCACATATAGCAGAGATATTAATAAACTGCTTCACTGACGACGACAAGGATTGATCGCCTTACCAATAGACAACAGCACTAGATATCACAGAGATATCAATAAACTGCGTGTGTGTGTGTGTGGCTATGATCGCAACAACACATAATCACAGGGATATTGATATGCTGTGTATATTTTGTTCAGGACAGTTTTTTTCCGTTAAGGTCAGTCATATATATTTTTTACGTGTCAAAAAGTTTTTCCTAATTGTTTCGTAACATGTTGTAAGTATTTTTTATGCACCTATTACACTAAACAAATAGCCAACTACTACCAAGGAGGCGGTTCTTCTTTAATCCTACTGCAAACCATAAACCTCAGTATTCATCGTATTATATTAGCGAAAGTTTCGCACGGACCATCCGGTAATATTAATAATACTTTATTTACTTAAGTGCTTGACCAAACATGGTTCTCTACTGGCTGAAAAAATAATATATATGGGAACCGCAGAAGCGATTATGCCATACCTCAGCTTTTTATAAATCAAGCTTGACCAAGATGGGGCTCCCAGTAATATTGGTTATGATTTTTGTAAAGTTTTCCCTAATCTCCAGGTGAATGCGAGAACCACCTGAAAGATACATATTTCCCTCACACATTGCAAAAATATTTTTCGTTCCGTAGATATGTGCCTGTACCCGCTCCCCTCTCTTAGAGCAGGATGCCCTTGATGACCCTAGTTGTTCGTAATGAGACTGAAACACAGAAGCTTCAACATGTGAACTTAAACATACAAGTCGATTTGCTATCACATATATAAAATCAAAAAAAGTGTTGGAACTATTAAACGAACATAGAAGCGTCATGATTTCATTCGTCTGTTGTAGGCTGAATGTAATCTTAATTTGGTGATCACTCTACTTACCAAGACGTTATTCTTCTAATATTACAGCCGCTTCAATTTCTTTACTTTTATAATATTTAATTTCTACCATCACATTATCACTCGTCAGCTCGTACGGAGAGTTAATGATTTAGTACATAACTTTAACGAGTATTTGGTGCTAATTACTTTAGTCGGCATTAGGAAGTTTTTTCAGTAACACGTAAGAAGATAAGTCTATATGGCCGAAATCAATTGTATATACGAACATATTAGTAGTAGCTAACCACAGGGTCTCAATTGTTGAGAATGATTTTCCTTGTCGCTAAACAGGAAGAATTTGTTTCTTTTATACCGCACTAATCCGAAATACACAATAATGGTTATATTTATTTCCCCTAATGGATAAAAAACAATTACTACCTGATTATTAAGACACGTGTAATAGTTCTAATTGATTTTTTCCTTCACGTTGTTAGTATGACAAGTTCCACATTTGATTAGAACCATGCATCTTTATACCTCACATTTCAGATATAAGCAATAGGAATAATTGTACAGATTAAAAGAAAAATACAGCATACAACAACAAAAAGTTCAGTTAACGAACATACATAAATGAGTTTCTGGTCCTGCACGATCAAATGCAAAAACTCTTTTCAATTAGAGAGTGGTGGTGCTGCATATTGTAATTGGCCTCGTTCAGTGTTGATTCCAATCAAACTCCTCGCGACACTGCCGACTCCAGCCAGCGCACTCTAATTGCCACGGTCTAGCAGGGGGACAACGCAACATTACAAATCTGCTCCACTCTCTAGCCACTACCAGCAGTAACAGGTACACATTAAATTAACAAATTTTTCGTATTTGCTTCTACTGTTTCATTGAGAATTTTTTTAAAAAAATTCTTGTTGCTTTACGCCTGGTCGATGTCGAGTCAGGAAAGGATTGGGGGCAAGGAACGGGAAGGAATTTGGCTATCGATTTTTGAAGGAACTATCCCGCTAACCGCCTTGAGTGATTTGGGCAAATAATATAAATCCAAAATTTGGATGGCCGGACGTGGATTTGAACCTGCGTCATTTCGATTGGAAAGCCAGATTGCTATCACACATTCTACGTGCTTGGTGAAAATGTCGTAATTAAGTGTTTTAGTGCAATTTTTTTTCGCTGTGTGCTCACATTGTACTCAAAATTCTTCACCACTGAACTCACTTTACAGACCGGCTCAACAGAGTTGTTTATAAAGCGTCTTTATAATGAACACAGTGATCTGCAAAACACTCAGTTCCTAACCTCTGACTCGTCGTACCGGCCGAACGAATTACGTTTTTGAAATGGTATCAACCATTAATCTAGCACTACCTCCTATTACCACGTCATAAAGTATATTATATAGAAAGGAATCGACTAGTAACAATAACATAGAGAATACAATTTACACTATCCGCAGAGAGATGGTGACTATCAGGTTTCAGGTTCAATCTAGATGTTCATTACTAGGATAGAACAAATATTCACGAAACTTCGTCACTTAGCATCTTTGGGTGAAGAATGTAATAGGATAAAAAAGGTCAAATGTAAATGAGCTTCGAAAGGTGATACCACCGTTCTAGACATATCATTCCATTTTATCGAGCCTGGTGCATGAACGGTAACCTTCATGACGCTGATCCATTCAAGGTTCGGTCATCCAAATTTTGACTTTCAACGGTTTTCCGGTACCAGACCAGGATGGTTCCACCAAAATGCCATTTCTGAATTTGTTACATTCCCGTCTCTAATTACCTCAACTGGCAATAAAACCCTAATAAAAAAAGTAAATCATTCGATTCCATGAGAGTCAGTGTGAAGAGAGAACACCTAAAAACTTTCACTTTTTTCTCCGATTTATCTGGTTTGTACCCCTCCCATCTCCTCTCATCAACACACTTTCATTGACGTATATAATTAGCAAGAGGATTTCGTTATACTAATCGATAACGAAATAATGTAATCATTTTCTTTCCTAGAAAATTTTACAACAGCTCCGAGGTATAAATTCTAAAGACTTGCTCGACCAAAACGGTTAATCAGATTCGAATCAATTTCTTGAGCGGTGTGGTGACAGTCACACATTGGCTCATCACGCCGTAGAACTTATCTCTGCATACTCTCTTCTGATAATGGCCACCAACACAAGGATTATATTACAATATAATTTCAAGCGTTGGCTTCATATTGAGCTATGTCAAATGGTTCTTTCTTGTGAGTTCATAGTTCGTGGGGGTACACGTAGAAGGACAATTTGGGCAGACGAGCAGGTGTTCCACGCTCTGTGCAGTTTCATGGTCGTAGTCTACAGTGTGATTCAGAAGAAATCGTAAATATTGAAGCGGGTGGTAATGTGAACAACACTGATTTAAAAAGTTCATGTGTGTACATGTGTGCGATTTCCATTTGCTTTTGAGATAAAGATGTTGGAATTTTATGCATAAAAACCTCATAAAATTATCAAGAGCACACAAATAACCTATTGGAGTACTGCAGTCATGCAAAAACACGCGTATATTTTACAACAGTTTAAATGTTCGAAAATCCAGCCACCGAGACGTACTCGGAAGACCACACGTACTGTTGCGAAGAAAGCTGCAATGTATGGTGGGATTTTCGAACATTCAATTTAAACTTTTGTAAAATATGCATGTGTTTTTGCATGAGTAAAGTACTTCATTAAGTTATTTGTGTACTCTTGATCATTTTCTGAGGTTTATTTTATGCACAACATTTCAGCCCCTATATCTCTTTCTGTGTTAGTGCGCGATTGTTTTTGTCATTTTATTTTCAGACAATAAACCATAGAGTTGGTCCCATTTAAGACTAACAATGTTGGGTTCTTGTCCCTTTCGCAGTGTCGTTTCTATGTGTGACACACAATATGTGTAGAGCTGACCAGTCTCTAGGTAAATGGAAAAAGGATTCGGTCGAAGGTTTCTGTGACCAAAGTGCTATCCGGGTGAATCCGCATTCTAGTATAGAATTTCCGAAGTTTCGTGCGACATGATTTACCTTACGCTGCATGTAGAGCATGCGGAAGAGATTGCAGCACAGTTCTGACATTGAAGAATGCTTAAATTACGATAGTTCATACTATAGCCCGTTCAAGGTCACTCTGCTCTATCCCTACATGCGAAGGGGAAAGAGTGCCCACTGACAAATTTCTTACACGCTTGAAAGCGGTCTGCTCTGAGGGGTAAGCAAAAGGAGTAGGGCAAAGGGAACATGACTTTATGCAGCCAGTTGAGGCAGAACGTGGTGTAGGACGCGATGCCACCTGGACAGCATAAAAACTATTGCTCCAATAAACTGAATTTGTGACACTGGACTAACTTCGGTAGTCTCTTTCACCTAAACCGAGCCTGCAGGTGAGCGGTATCGTGCTGGCCTGTTATTCGAGAAGGCGAGAGTTCAAATTCCAGTCCATGTTTCAGTTTTTCATGCTATGTTGAAATCACTCCCTCAAAATATCACTGCCAAATTCCTTCCCTTTCCTTGATACCTATTCTCTTCCTTCCCTACTGCTCTCGAGGTAGACGAAGAATAAAGTCGAAGTAAATAATAAAAAAATTGACTTTCTGTATGTTGCTAATAGCTTCTAGCATGCAGCAGTAAGGTTCTTAAAGCTCTGAAACACACAAGCAAGAGGTGTATTGTTTTCTGTGAATCGCAGATAGTGTCAAAGGATGCTAAATAGATACTAACACGCAAGACTCCTGTAAAGTACATCCCTTTAAGTATATGGCACATACGTCTGAAAATCGTTGAGAGCGTGATATAAACTTCAAGAGATGTCTCTTAAGATGCCTGGGCATCCACAAGGTAGCGGGGTAGACTGACTGCTTCGAACAGTAAGATTTGGTTAATTTAAATCACCGACTCTGTTTTCAATGCCAGTTTAGTGGAAATACTGTGTCTGGAACGTAACAGTCTCCTCTATCCACGAACCAGCGCCAAAACATCGTAACCACTGACCTTTCCGAGATCGATCTGGAGTCATTATACCGACGATAAGTGTTGAAAATGGCAAAATCCACTGACATAAAACACTATGACAAAGGGAGATTGTTACGGCCCGGCGCCTGGAAATGAGCATCCCTGATAAGGCGAGTCTGGTCGGCTATTCGCGTGCTACTGTAATGAGCATCTATAGAGAATGGTTGAAGGACAACGAAATCCAGGGCATGTGAAAAGGTAGTGTACGTTCACTCCTCATCAAATAACGTGGATTTCGGTGGCTGCTGTAAAGCAGGATACGGGGCGATCAGTGGTATATCTGACAGCATAGTACAGCGTTGGTGCAGGCACAAGTGTTTTGGAGCAAACCATTCAGCGCACATGGGACTTTGCACCAGACGGCCCCAACGTGTTTTGTTGTTGACCCAACGACATCGGTATTGATGACTGCAGTAAAGACGAGATCATTAGGTTTGAAAGAAGGATCAATGGAAACGTGTGGTCTAGTTGGTTGAATCGCTTTTCTTGTAACACCAGATCGATGGTTACGACTAGAAGCGTGCAGCTGTTCAACACATGCACCACGCCGCGGAAGCTGGCTGGTGGGGGCAGTAGACAGTCACTTAGGGTTTCATGGGACATGTAGTAATGATCTAAGGCACTCTAAGAGCTGTGGATTACCAGAAAATTATTATGGACCACTGCAACCTTTCATGACGAGAATGCAGGATAACTGTTCGTATCGCAATGCCAGAATCATGCTATAGTGGTTTGAGAAGCATGATAGTAAACTCACGTTGATGTCTTGCCAACAAATTTGCCTGATCTCTAACCGATAAATCACTCCTTGGATGCTATAAGTCTCCAGCTCGGTGCCCTGAAACCAGCGGCAAATAATTAAAGGGAATTGGGTGATTGTGCGTACACGTCTGGTGTTGATACCTCCGAAAATCTACCAAGGACTTGTAGACTCCATGCCTAGCTGAATAGGTGGATCACCACGTTATTAAGCAGGTGGTCATAATGTTTTGTCACATCGGTGTATATGCGACAAGTATTCATGACCGATTATTGTGTAAATCCCTTGAACGCCTGAGACAAAACTCTTGTGATTCCACATTATTCAGACACTAACTTAATTTGTTTTCCTTATTTGCAAAGCGTTTTGATAAAAAGTACCTTGGTGACCGAACTTTGTTCGGCGTATTTCGACTTATATTCGTTTTCGTCAAAATCGTTAAGAGACGCTGAAGATTGATTAAAGCCGGCCTCGGTAGCGTAGGGCCGCGGGCATGGATGTTAAGTGTTGTGTGTCTGTGTGTGTGTCCTGTCCGTCGTGTGGCGTCCGCACTTTGAAGACTATATAAAACACTGGATTTAACTGATTCACTGGAAGCTTTAATATAACACATGGAGCTGGCTGTATGGCCTCAGCTGCCAAAAGCCATTTAGAAAAAAAAGATTGATTAAAGCTAAACGTTTTCCTTGAAGTTTTCCTAAGCATTTTTAAGCGCACAGTTCCTTGTTCTAACCAAAGAGAAACTTGGCTAACGTCAGTAGGCTTACTGGTTGCTCAAATTCTATAATGGCATAGCATTAGAATTTTTTGTTAAAAATGCGTTTTTCCAAGGATGTCACCAATGTTATTAATTTTTTTAGATGGGATTTTTAGATGAGTTTTGACTAAGCTTAAACTTTATCTTGAAGGCTTGAAATGCATTTTGAAGTGCACAGTTTCTTGCTCTAGCCAAAGAGAAACTTAACTTACTGAGTACCTAAAACTTCTACGAGATGGCGTTAGCGCCATTTCCGAGATATTAGATACAAGAATTGTTACTTTTTTTTGTAAAATCGCGTTTTATTCAGGGAAGACGCCTATTTAGATCAACTTGAAAAGCAAAACGTTATCTACATATGAAATTTCATCCTAATCGTTAGAGCCTTTTCGAAGATATCAAATATATGTACAATAATTGCTCGTTTTAAAATAAAAGATTATCTCCGTGAATTAAAAAAAAAAAAAAAGAATCCTTCCCAGTTACTTTAGCTATCACATTCCCTTTTGTTTCCGTGATCCAGAAAAACAGTAAAAAAATTATATAATCGCCACTGCAATCCTCTGTATTCGCAAGTGTTTCCTCTCTGCTATACAGCTCTCTGAGTACAAACACTTTAGGTATTTAGCCGCAGTTAACATGGATAGTATTGTTATGGTTTGTTAGCTTTGTGTGTATGATGCCGCCGAGTTTATTGCTGTACGGAGCATAAACCTGACAACAGAACAGCAGGTAGTTGAAACCACGGAAGCGGACGAGGCTGTCGGGCGCACAGCTCATTGAGATGGAGTTGTCGGTACTTGCGACTCAGGTGTGGCCTCGTCTTTTGGGACGACTCTTGGTCACGATCGTCCGGCTGCAGCAGTTTCCTGAAGTGAAGCCACTCTCGGACCATTTCTCGGGTGCAGTTCTGGAAACTGGGGCGGAAAACAGTTGCAAGGGACCGGACCGGATCGGCGTGACTGAAAGAGATTGTAATAACAAAGAAAACGTAACCCCCAATGTGTTTTACACCCGCAAACCGTTTAGGAACCTTCTATCAACTGTTGTGATGTTGGCAAGCGTGTGAAGAATACTTTCTTCTTCGGTATATCTGTGACGTAGTCAATATGAATACTTCATAAAATATCAATGAGAACACTTATTTTGATGTTTTACGTCAGCGATAATGATGTGGTTACTGTTAGGTCGAAATGCGACTGCCCTTTTTCTTCGTGCTCAGGTGATATGGAACGTCCATTTCATTTATTTATTATTGTAATTTTTTTTTTTTTGTTGGAGGTCTTTGCAGTTGGAAGTTTCTGTAAATTTTTTAGTGTCTCATGTACTTTGTGGAGATAAAACTCTTGTATCGTCGTTATGTTTCACTGTCACACATTATAGCCTCTCATTAGAGATATTAAACTAATTACAACGCATATTGTATTCATCGGATAGTTAAAACATTTGGAAATGCTACAAACACAAAGTTCTGGAAATCTGTGTTGGACTTGTTAGAAATCTGCCGATTTCAGGAACAAAAATTTAAATAATTTAAAACTGTGATAGAAACTGAAACACATATTTAGACAAAGAATATATTACAGTAAAAAAAAAAGTTAGTACCAGTTGAGGGAAATTCTAATACCGTTGCTCAGACCGAGTGTGGTGGGTGAACGGTTAACGTTCTGGCCTCGCATTCGGGAGGACGCATCCACATTTGGGTTTTCCATGGTTTCCCCAAATCACTCAAGGCGAATGCCGGGATGTTTCCTTCAAGAAGGCCATGGCCAAATTCCTTCCCGTTCCTTGTCCCCAGTCCCATCCCGCCTCTAATGACCTTAGCCGTCGACAAGGTGTTAAGGACTAAGTAAAAAAAAAAACGTTGCTCAGGGTACAGTGTTTATTATTTATAGTGAGTATACATTCAATAAATATATGTGATTCAGTTCTGGAACACGTTCATTCGGAGTTAATATTCAACACTTAGCTGAAATCTGCAAAATTCAATTCACGATATCCTCTTCCGCAAGGCCGAAATGCGAATAAAAATAAACAACTTTCATCGAAATAGCCGAATGGTCGTACACTCAATTCAATTTATCAGTTCATCTGTTATCTTTCAAAATATATCCCTCAATTATGAGAGACATCTGAACGGACATACTGACCATCGCAATTGAGGGTTTCAAGCAATCTTCTGTACTTCATTTTGTCTTTGAGCTTTTCTGTCGAGGTCGAGATGATTAAGTGGGAAAGGACTGAGAGTTGGTGGAAAGTTGGGTGGGGTGGGGGGGTTGAAGATAAGGAAGGACTACTGTAGTGATATTTGGAGGAACCATCCCGGCATTCTCCAGTAGCAATTTCAGAAAACCACGAGTAAAACCGATATCTAGATGGATGGGAAGTCTTCTCTCGCATATGGCTATTGATGGCGTGATTAGCGTTTGAGCCCTAAAATACTCGTTTTCAAAGTTCCATATCTTCTGACTGAAAGATGAGACCCTTCTGGAATCACGTTTTTGTTCGTGTCTCTTCATCTAACATAGTCTCATAACTTCCAAGCCTTTCAATTTCGAAATTTTTAATTTTTCTGTGCTTTAGTTCTTTCTACCACATGCACGATTATGACGTAACATTTGGAAAATTCAGGGATGATAGGGTTTAAAGCAATTATAAGGAGCTTAGTAGAATGTTGAAGGTAATGTTTTTTATGTATTTTCAGGTGTATTAAATAAAACCTGGCAACCGGCCTACTCTAAATGTTTCCTCTTTTTTATATTCCATGATATTTACGATTGCTTGGAGAAGAACCACAGAAAGATATAATTCCTTGGTTCTTCGGTAGGTTACATATCTAAAAATTCTTTCATAATTTACAACTATTTGTAGCTATCGGGAGACTATAGGAAACAAATATCGATCTTTCGCAAGTTTTCGGTTTTGCAGAGTAAGTAAATGAGTAATGAATTTCAAGAACTGGGTAATAAAAATGTCCTGAAAGGGCCTTTTTTGTTCTGAAACTATTTTTCTCAGGTCAGTTGTGAAAGAAACAAGAAAAATAAAATTTTATAGATCCTATTGGGAAACCATTTAACCATGGAGTACAAGACACGTCGAAAGCTTAATCTTTTTTTTTTTTTTTAACTGCTTTTACGTCTCTCAACAGTGAGGTCTTTAGAGACGGGAAAGGAGGGGGGCAAGGAATGGGAAGGAATTCGGTCATGGCCTTTTTAAGGAAGCATCCCGGCATTTGGAGTGATTTGGGAAACCATGGAAAACCCAAATCGGGATGCCCGGACGGGGATTCGAACCGCCGCGCCGTCCTCCCGAATGCGAGGCCAGAACGCTATCCGTTACACCACCACGGTCGGTACGTCGAAACCAAGTGCAGCAATATACAAAGGTTCACATGGTGACGCAATGAAAGTTGTAAATCTGTTTGTCGTCAGTCTCCATATGGCGACGAGGCAGTGAAGTTAATACGACCCTCGCCAAAGTGGCCTCAAACCGTGAAACGTAAACCGCGCCAAATGAACGCCAAGTGCGAGAGACACGCCGTCCAAGCCGCCTAGACGAGTTTAATTACAGCTCTTGGTAGAGCTTCAGCACTTTGCTAATCTGCGCCTCATAACCTTGTTGCTCAGTCAATAAAACTTCCCGAGCACGTTACACAAGCCTTTAGAACGTATCTGCGTTCAAATGGCATACCACGCAACAGGTTGTTCGTAAAGAAGACGCCACATACGCAGTCCACTTACTCCAGCTTCTATCTCGCGTCACACCTGAAAAATGAAACGTTAATATTTCATTCGTCTGTAGGAATATGGGACATTTATCCTATACTGCAAAGACACTACATAAAGAGCAAATTAATATTTTCAATATGATTCTCCGGTTCGTAGCCAATACCGTGGTGGTGTAACGGTTAGCGTTCTGGCCTCGCATTCGGGAGAACGGCGGTTTGAATCCCCGTCCGTGCATCCAGATTTGGGTTTTCCATGGTTTCCCAATTCACTCCAGGCAAATGCCGGGATGCTTCCTTTAAAAAGCCATGGCCCCATTCCTTGCCCCCCATCCTTTCCCGTCTCTAAAGACCTCGCTGTTAAGAGACACTAAGCAGTTACAAAAAAAAAAGTATCTGCGCCAAATTTTTGTTTCAGGTTTTGACGCAACTTTATTAACTGCCTTCTTGAATCATTGCATCTCCTGCATCATTTTTGTTTGTGCAAAGTTTCTGAACTTAATAATTCAGGAAATAATTTTCATGAGATTTCACACAAAATTTCACTAGTATGAGGTCGAATAAATATTTCAAATAATTTTTTAAACTATTTTTCAGCCACAGAAACATTTCACTGTACTCAGCTTTGAAACTGATTTATAATTTAAACATTTATTGACCTTACGAAAGACCTGGTTTTCTGCTGTCTGAAATTCATTTGATTAAAGTTATGCCGAGCACTAGGGGAATACAGCTTCATTAGAAGTTGCTCTATTTTTTCTAATAGAAAATTATTTGGTGAAAAAGGGGCAGAAATGAAAATTTCTACACTCGTCAGCAAATGGTTTAACTTTTGAGGAAATACTAAATTGGAAATAGCACGAACATTTTTTGATCGCCTATATCTGCAAACTAAGACATTTTTCTTACAATACGAGTATATATATTTATCAACCTAATCATAGAGTAATTAATTATTTATACCTTTCTCTGCTTCGTACTTCTGTTTATTTTTTATCTACTCATTTGAATAAATACGCATTTATCTATTTACGTTATACGTGTGATGGACAGATGTATATTTCAAGCTTTTGCGTTGTTATAAGTTAGAATATTGAATTTTGGTTTAAGCAATAATGATAACAATCCATCAACGATTTGCTGCTTCTGAGATTTTATCAACCTGATATCATTCCAGATAGGACTGATAGTTTGGTTCGTATGTATGCTATATATAAAGATGACTGTGGAAACTATATTTACTGTGGAGTATTGTTGAGTTGTCCAAACAATAGAGTCACGCACTTCGATGGCTATTTGCTTCCTTGTTCATAAAAATATATAGAAAACGTAGAAAAAGAAACAGAGATATTTAGTAGGAGAAATCAGAGAAACTGGCTTTGATTATTTCCAAAGTATGACCATTTGTTTATTTTTTAAAGAAAATGGACACTATAGTCCGAATGACGTGTCCAAAATTAATTAAAATGACAGTAAATGTTGTTTGACGGAAGCCGTCAACCAGCGTGTTCCTAGTGAAGAAGAACGCCTGCCGCAGCGTGGGTATACAGCACGCAGCGCATATCGTGTGTGAAATACGAAGACAGTTACGGGCCGATCATCTGGCTAATAAAACACAATGATACGCAGTCTCTTTTTGAGTGCAGTAATTAAATTTAACTCCCTGGTAGAAATTGACGCACATGTTATTATTTCGAAGTGTTAGTTGGTTTGCTTTCTATTTATTTTTTGCTGTTGTAATAATGGCGAGTAGCGAATACAACCTCGCGATATTCTTGATCCTCCCCTACTAACTAAAAAATTGCTACGAGATGATACACATGTAAACCCCGTGAGCTGTTGAGAGTCATTTGACATAGTTGTTTCCTTCTATTGCAGTGTTTCCGCTTTACTGAGATTTTCTACCATGATGAACCTGTTGACAATTTTTTTTTTTTTGTTTTTGTTTATCCCAATCTGCTTCTTTTTTTCTGGAACAAAAATCAGCTCCGAAAGATGGTCGTTTTAAATTAATTATCGCCATTAAGGAAAATGTGAAAATAAGCCCAGAAAGTTTTGTAGGCACTTTATATCTTCGATGCACGGTCTTTGGAGAGAATTACTTCGGGAATGGAAAGACTAAATTGATTCTTGGGTGTAACTACAAGAATTCACATATATAGGAATACGATTACCCCAGTAACAGAGGTTATTAATTGCAAAGATATGTGTGGTACACATAACATTTCAAAATGAATAACGATTCATACATGCTGCACGACATTTTATTGGGCTTTTCTTTTTCATTGTTCTTTCGAATGGTTTCGTGTAATCCCCCGTCTCTTCCTATGAAATTTCTTGCTTGAACCGTTCCCTGCATGAGAAGTTAATCTGTACCACATTACTTAAAATATGACCCGCCATCCTGTCTCTTACCTCTGTCAGACACTTACACAAACTACTTTCTTAAGTCATCATTTTCAAAACCCAGTTACTTTTATATTTAATCAGAGCAATTAAATTTTCAGCATCCTTCTGTAGCAGGATATATCAAATGCTACAATTTTCCATTTCTCCTAAGATTCATAAAGTGCTGTGCTCCTTACATTTAGTTTTTGAAATATTTTTTCAGATCTATGTGATAGTTTTAAACTAGAATATTTTCCCTTATTCAAGAATGCCCTATTCGCTAGTGCTATTCTGCTTTTCTCATTGTTCTTACTTCGGCCATCAGTTTAATATTACTTCACAAATAAAAGATTCTCTTACTTCTCCTATCACAGCTGATGCTCTATGGCAGGGGTGGCCAACCCAAATGATCTTGCGGGCCGCTTTGGAAATGCATCATAATTCCGCGGGCCGCATATAAAATTATATATTCCCATATTAGATTTTGTTCAAATATAGACATTTTTTGGAGTGAAAAATTGAAACCTAATGAGTAATTATTATTTTGTTTACTATTATTCTTACATGTAAATATAAATAATATAATAATAATGATGCTAACAATATCTGTCATATATTCACAAGAATATTATTTTAAAATTAAAGTTAATTTTTTCTCATAATTTCTACAGTTAATTTTTGAATATATGGATGTACAAATAAAGTATTTTTTAAAAACATTGGTTTTCACTACTTTGGCCATCATAAAATAAATCTATTCTGTAAAAGTGTGATAAATCTAGCGGACCGGAAAAATGTTCAAGGCGGGCCGCATAGGCCGCGGGTTGGACACCCCTGCTCTATGGACTATATTTATGTCCAAATACATCACGAACAAAATTTAAGGAGTTTTTTAGTTGAGCTTTTATGACATTTGAAAACATTAATAGATTTTATTTTAGGGATTAATGTATGCAGAAATTTTAATTTGATAGTTTTAAGTTGAAAGTAAATAAACATTATTGTTTTCTACTATCTGTAAAAGAAAAATTTAGTATGCAATATTAAAAAAGAAAATTTACTATAACACTGACACAGAATATAGCGGAACCATCTATATCGATTATAAATACCTTTTAAGCCTGCTAAAGACAACGAGTTGGACGCAATGTTCTGGCAGTTAATTTCCTCGCAGTTGCGTAATTAAACACAATTTTCATTAAATAACGCTCATAATCTTAAAAATTATGTATTTGTTACATTTTTCTCAGTTTACTGTAACAACTACATCTCTGGACAGAAAGTATAAGAAAACATATACACCGACTGAATGTAAATAAACATGAACCAACTAATAATTTATATGTTAATTTAAAAGCAATACATAAGTTTTTCATTGTTCTGGCAAGTCATTTTTACGTGGTTGCTTAACTAAATAAAACTATTATTAAATAATGCCCAAAACCTCAATTTTGCAGCCACATTTCTGGCCGCAATTATTTTAATAACGAAATCATGGCACGTTAACTTAACATTACGGACACAGTGACCAAAGTAGCCTTTTATAGAGATAAATAGATAAATAAAATATGAGTTTTTTTTCTACTCCCATCGATTGGTTCACGCGAGGCCTGTTCTATATCCAAGTGGAGTTTAATGACATGGGTTAAAGAACCTTGTAACTGCAGTGAAGCAACACGACGTTCTGGGAACTGTAGCCGTAACCACAAATTACAGCAAAGGTCACTTTACGCGTAACGTGACTATGCAGAACAAGTTGTTCAAAGCGTTATTTTTTTTCGCCGGCGTCATTCCGTTGTGATCATTTTATTGAGAGTCTACTTAATAGTTTTATTGACCATCATCAAACTTTCATTCTAGCCCAGCTCTACGTACGGATTAATGTCTTCCAAGTTAATTGCTTCATACGCAGCGGTTTAAGTAGGCTTGTGGAGGTAATACTGGAGTAGCAGCTACCATATCCATTACGAATTTAAGGCGAATGTCATACGTATGTTCTTTTCCTATCTTTACTTGAAGTTTATCAATGAGACAAGATTCTTAATAAAAGCTAAAAGTTTTCCAATAGTAGCCATATAATAACCCGATACGTGAATAAAGGTATTAAAACTGTTACAAAGAGCATTTCTAAGTAGTTATGCTTAAAAAGGAGCGTAATATTTCTGTATTAAATCTGCTTTTGCCTGTAACAAGATGGCCTCCTCCTCTACACTCACACTAAAGACGGTAACATAATACACGTTCTAATCTTAAATGGTCAGCTTCGACCTAAGTGTTCCGAATATCTTTGGAACCTTGTAGAACGTATTTGAACTAGAATGTTATTGAACATACTAAAATGTCTAGAATATTCTTGAATAATGTTCCAGAATATGACACATTTTCAGTTTTTTCAGCTATTAATAAAAATAAGTAATATATACTCGACATATTTAGGGGTTGAACCGATTTTGACAAGACTTCGACTGGAGGGTTGCTTATTGAGCAGGCTACCTTTTATCCTGGAAAAATTTAAGTTTCAATTTAAAAACATAAAGGCCTTCAAAATTCTTGACAAACACTAACGAAGTCGTGGGCACCAGCTAGGTTTTCACAAAAATCGATATTTCTCGATTGATATCCAGATTATCCTTTGTGTTTTAAAAGACCCTTCCCACCGTTCAAATTAATCGTTAGCAATAACCAGAAGGCAAAGGAAAAAGAAAGAGTCAACTTCCATATAAAACTTGGTCACGAATGGTTGTAATACATAGTATTATGTGTATTACATGTTTATATTTTTTATCATGTACAGGAGAAATTTATTCCGTATTGTTTGGACAGGAGAACATAAAAAATATCGCACATAGCATTCTGGCCAGGAGACCCCGAAGAACAGAGCGGCCCTTGAATAACAAAGTTTCGATTTGCCGCGAATTTTGCCTTTGTTGTGGCAGGACCTACAGTATAACTTTGAATGCGAACCACAGATCGTCCTGAAATACTCGTAGCTATGGTCAAAGAAAAGCACGAAAATATTCCTGGCACCGCCGCGAAGTGAACCCAACACCTTGCGTTTTGTAAACGAGAACCTTGACTGACAATAGGAGATCAGTTTGCTTGAAAGAAGAAGGGTGGATAGTGTAGAGTTCGTGTGTGCTCAATTTTCCTGCAGAGAGTAAGAATTAAGGGCGGGAACTGTTGGTGTATCTGAACATCAAATAAGAAGAATGTGGATCAAGAATTAATAACAAATCAAGTATGATTTAAGGACGTGACGATTACTTAAATTCAGGGATAAATTGAAATTAACGGAGAGAATGAGAAGGTTGCACGAGGATAAGATCCTGACCAGGATCACAAGAAAGAGTAAACCGTCCCGTTTAGGTCAAATGCTAAGCAGATATTGTTTATAGAAGATCATAGAAGAAATATGCGAAGAAGGAAGGATATAATGTTAACACCCATTAAATATGTTCAGTAAATGATGATTGATACGTCCATGGAGACAGTCAGTTTGAAAAATAACATGATTCGTGAACAGATGAAGAAGAATTTGAGGAGGAAACTGACGTAACGTTTCGTTTGTGATTTTGGAAAAGAAAGACACTAAGAAAGGAAGACGAGTAAAGATTAGAAGGAATGGAAGTGTGGTCTCGCGAAAACGTATGTGAAGTGAAACAGAAGGATGGAGTTCAGAATTGGTTGTGTAGAAGCACTGATGAGAGTAGGTGAGAGTAGGTTCTATCTCGTTCTGCTTTGCTATGGATTTACGCTTCGTCGATATTGAGATCACTAGACGCGGTAAAGGACTGAGCGCATGGAATAAAGACGAATTTTGGCCATATCCTTTTGAATAGAACATCCCGGAATTCACCTGGAGTGATTTGGGAAAACCATGGAAATCCGGAATCTGGATGGCAGGATGGTGTTTCGAACCAGAGTCCTCCTGAATTTGAAGCCAGAGCGTTCCTACTCACCCACTAGCTTGGTTATATGTTAAAGGAAAGAATATTTGTTATATTCGAAATACTATAAGAAGATCGTCTTAATAAATCGATGCAGGGAATGTTGGAATAAAGGAGACGTGGTACTGAATGATGTCAAATATTGGATATTGCAAAGAACGTGCCGAGCGTGGTAGGTGAACGGTTAACGTTCTGGCCTCGCTTTCGGGAGGAAGCGGGTTCGAATCCCCGTCCGGGCATCCATATTTGGGTTCAATATAAGCTTCTCGAGTGTTCAGCCGGATAGCGTCATAAAATCACAACGTTCCAATAGCTGGCTCTGCTGTATTCATCAGGTGTGGAAAGCTTCAGTGTTGTAAGCTCGTAGTCACCGCCTAGACTGACAGGCTTCCTTCAGAAGGCCATGGACTAATTCCTTCCTGTCCCTTGTTCACCGTCCTTTCCCGCCACTAATGACCTCGACGTCGGCGTCGACGAGGCTAAAAGCCATAAGCAAACAAAAAAACTTATCAGAGGACAGAAAGGGGTGGAAAAAGAGGGCTGTAATGTTGTGAATCCTAACGTTGTGCACACGAATTAATATAAACACTTTTGTGTGGGATAAAATAATTTTATATTTCATCGGTGCAGTATAGAACAGAGAAATTTCCCTCAGCACTGATTATGATTTTGCGTCTCGTCGACGTCGAGGTCATTAGAAGCGAGAAGGGACTGGGGCAAGGAACGGGAAAGATTTCGGCCATGGATCTTTAAAGGAACCATCCCAGCAATGACGTGGAATGATTTCGGGACGTCCTCCCGAAAGCAAGGCCAGAGAGAGTAACCGCTCACCCAACATGCTCTGTACTGATGCCAAATATATATATATATATATATATATATAAGGTGTTTTTCTGTCACGAAATATTTATAACCATTCATACCTAATCGAAATAGATATATCAGTTATTATTTTAAAAATTATGGTCTTAGCTTTGGCAACATAATATTTTAAGAAAAGAGTTTTTCGGAATTCGGCAAAAGTATTATTATTAATTAAACGTGTCCCCCCCCCCCTTGTCAGAGCGATTTATGCCTTCATTCGTAACCAAAATCGGGAAATCAGGCAGCATTAATGTATCGCTTTGATAACATCATGAATTAAGAGAAACTCAGAATTCGATTCTTAAAGGGCAACTTAACTATCGGAGTCGCGTGTATGAGACAGTTCAGAGTCAATCCTTTAGACCTCGCTGGAGTCGATAAGGGATTGATAGCGTTACCACTGATAGCAGCGCCATATATCACAGAGATATTAATAAACTCTGTATCTTTTTGTTTTATAAACAGCTTTACGGATTTTTTGTGTTAAGAAAACATTTGTGTTTTGCTATGCAATTCTCATGTAAGCATTTTGCTCGCTAAATTTTCACACGGGTTTGATCGCATTACTGCTAGATAGAATCACCACATATCGATACACTGTGTGTGTTTTAATTCAGCTTAGTTGTATTACAGTGAGATCTCCGAAAGTTCGGCTTCCGGCAACGGATAACTTCAGGTGTTTAAGTCAAAGTAGAGGGCTGCAGGATAGCATATACTAGGCGAAATCTATATATATAAAGATAATGTATGTGTTTGTTTGTTTGTTTGTTCTTCATGCAAATCCACAGTTTTCATGCGATATCGATGAAACTTTGCACACTTATCCCTTGAAACAATTAGAAAAGTAGTCTACATTTGGTTGAAAATTATCTGTATAAATAATACTGTTTCCTTATAATTTCGAAAAATTACTGAATGTCGATAGACAGACGCGTTGGATGTCTAGGTCTCTATACTGCCTTTTGATACAGTGGTCAGGTAGCTCAGTGGTTAAGGCGCTTGCTTACTGATGTTTGGATCGTGGTCTCCGGTTCAATATCTAAGGCCAGGCAAAGATTTTTAAACGTTGTTTGTGATCGTAAGAGTCACGCCTGGACCGTCGGTCATTCGGATTGAATGTTAAACTGTAGATATCACAAATTTAGGGGTGCAATGCGAGGCAAATCGTAGGTAGTCTTGCAATGCTGTAGGTGTACACTTTTTTACGTTATAATGATCCCTCAGGGGTTTTTCGCAGTCAGTGTGTGAACCGCAGTAATCTACATCTATAAAACGAAAACCGGACATATTGGTCGTATAAAAACTCGGAAACTACGGGGCAGATTTCCATGGAGTTTTCACCGTTTTAAAGCTTAGAATCCTAATTCACTTGTCTGGCATGTTTCAACGTTAAATAATGTAGGAGCATTAAATGAAATTCTGAACGTATTGTGATAAATTCCACAGGAGGAATCACTAGATGCCGCATACTCCGCATTAAACACACAATACAATGTCTCTGATCATAGCCTTTAATTAAAGCAATAAGATAACTTATAGTAATAACTATTTTGCACACTACACAAAACTTTAAGTATTCTTTCTTTTAATTCGATATATTCAATTTTTAAAAGCCATAGATAGCCGTAGCTTGAAGTATTCTTTCCTTTAATTCGGGATATCAATTTTTAAGCGACATAGATAGCCGTAAAGCACGATGTCTGGACAATATCTCTGGCCTTCAGCATTAGTCTTCTGTTTATGATAATATTATTCCGGATTCACTTTTGATATTTTATCGGCAGAGTTAAAGGATCTGGCGTTTCGAGCCACAAGTATATCCATCCACTTCGCAATTGAATCAAACGTGAGTTTTTAACATAATCTAGGGTTGTTCAGTAATGTACTAATGAAATTTCTTAACCAAATTATCGAAGCTTGATATACATGAATCTTTTCGGACGAATGAAAATAGTATATGTGCAAATAAACTTCAGCCCACCAGTTTCTTGGTAGGGAGCGGGTGAATGTAAGTTTTCTTTAATTCCGAAAAAGTTTGCGCGTATTTTATGAAACTTTGTACAAATGTTTTGAGGGAATAAAAATAGGGTACGGTTAAATATACGCCAACTATACCGGGCAACGCCGGGAACTCCGCTAGTAATACTATAAATGCGGAAGTAAGTCTCTGTAATTTTGTTACGTTTTTACTACTAAATGACTATATGGATATTGATGGAATTTGACAAGAAAATCTGTACCAAGGGTACAGGACATTTTTTTCGGTATGATTAACAGTTGTAGTCACGAAATTTTGAGAACTTATCTAATGGTGACAGAAATATGTTGGAAATTGATTCTCTTCAAGAGACAGGTTCGACGGTAGAATGATACAGTGATAGCTTTCCTGTCATATTATGCCGACTCGGTGTTGTTTGGTACCAATCCTTCGTTACCAACAACTTTCTATATTCAACTCTGGCAAATAAATTCTTAACCCACGCGTACGAAGTCGCGGGTGTCAGCTAGTTAGAAAGATATTGGTGCATATGAGCCGGTACTTCTTTGAGCCTACTAAAAACTACCAAACTCGCTACTCATGGTATTTTATTTGCGAAATTTTCCCACGAGTCACCTAGTATAGCATAAGTGAATTAGTGGAGTGGTGGAAACTTACGGAGGACGCTACCCCGTGACCTCTGCGGTGCGGTCGTCCCCGTGGCGTGAGGTGGCCGTTAGGCCGTCCACGCTCCGCTATCCGCTCTACCATCACGCAGGCCGGAGCAGAGCAGGGCGTTAAGTTTTATGCGCAACTCACGACTGCCGATCGCCTGCCCCGCGGGAAGGTCACGCCAGGGGAAGGCAGCGGCCAATGCCACGCAAAAATTTTGCACCGAGGTCAAACCCCCCGAAAGTCATCTACCCTTCAGACTAAACCACAGCTTCGGAAAGGAAGGAGACAGTGTATCTAATGTATCATAAAGCTGCCAAACTTCATAAATATGAGTGTGGAATGATTGAAAACCGTTGAACTGCGGGTCGAACCTCACACAGAGTTCTGTTCTTCAGTGACCTTCACATATCCATGTGGTCAGCCAAACAGTTGCTTAGAGTAAATATAACTGAATTTCAGATGGCTATATAGTTTAAGACGTGTTCTCACGTTGTTTGTGTGTGTGTGTGCGTGTGTGTGTGTGTGTGTGCGTGTGTGTGTGTATGTGTGTGTGTGTGTGTGTGTGTGTATACAGTGTAACAGCCCTCGAACCTAAACTTAAATGAAATGGTATTTTATGAAGCACTTATAGTAAGGTAGAGTTTGGTTGAATGTGATCTTGTATATTTGTTTTTCAATTAACTCTTAAATCAGTGTATGTAGACTTTGTTTTATGAAAATAAATTATTTAGAGGCCATTTAATATGTTTAAGAACAGTACTATGCAAGAGAATTGCTTAAATGTTTGTAATTCCAATTATTAAGGCAAGTTACGATGTCTAAAGGACAATTTACTACAGTTTAAAATGGTTTCTGTGAATAATTTTGTGTTTACGTATCTTTAATTTCCATTTCTGACCATTTTGTAATGATATTAAATGATTATATATTAATTCTGATTGTTTTTTAATATGTTTCCATTGTTTAAGTATGATTAATGTTTGAGAAATATCTGTCGGAAGCTTTTGAAATGTTCTAGAAATTTCGATGAATATATATAGCAAACACCCGAGACAGAGAAACAGTTTTTCGGCAAAGTTTCCACCGACTCAATTTACGATGACCAAGTACTGTATTATCTGTGGAAGAAGTGTTGTATGTAATCTCTGGATTGTATGTCTGTAACCAGTATCATTGACGTCATGTTTTCTTTGAAAATAAAAGCAAGTTTAAAATGAATTATATGGTTGACTGATTATTTATCACATTAATTAAACCACGAATAATCTAATAATAGGTTCACTATGAAAGCATGGCAGGGCTTTATTGACAACTGAGTATCCTGGGCCATTTCCTCAATTTCATTTGCATATTATTAATTTTTAAATAAATTAACTTGAAATTGAAGATCCATGGTTCCCCCCAAATCACTCCAGGAAATACCGGGATGCTTCCTTCAATAGGCCATGGCTGAATTCATTCCCGTTCCTTGTCCCCACCTCTAATGACCTCGGCGTCGACGAGGCGATAAGTAAAAAAAAAAAAAAAAAAAAAAAAAAAAAAAAAAAAAAAAAAAAAATTGAGAAATGACCTACAACATCTAGCTGGTAAATAATATTGTTTGAAAGATTTCCGCAATAACCGTGCCACATGCAGTTACAGTCAAATTATTATAGGTACCACCTATGCCAGCTATTAAGATACAGTGTACTTTTAATTAAAATCTCTCTTATAAGAACAGTAATAATGTATGGCAAAGTAGGTGCAAAATAAACATATTTTGCTCTTTTGCTCGCAGTTTAATAATTATGTTAGATTAAGTACTTTTAGTTTCTGTTATTTAAATGCAAGACGTAGTAGATTCTGTTCTTCTTCCACACCTTGTTCCCAGCAGCAGGTGTTGGCTGCCTTCGGTAAGATTTACTTATCATTAGTAACGTCAGATTTGGAGCTATGATTATACGGCCGATGCCCTTGCTGACGCCAATCATTTTATACCCACTACCAGGTCGTACCACATACTAATGGAGGAAGTAAACCGTTGCCATATGTCTGCGAAATATATGTCTATGTTGCGCATGTAATACGTCTATTTTCTGTTTGTGGAATTTGTAGTTTATGAGGCGGAGTTTGTGGACCATCCCGGCATTTGCCTTGG
The DNA here is from genome assembly GCA_031002005.1 of Vandiemenella viatica. NCBI lineage: Eukaryota > Metazoa > Arthropoda > Insecta > Orthoptera > Morabidae > Vandiemenella > Vandiemenella viatica. The sequence goes on from CM061919.1 coordinate 175,235,954, forward strand.
TGATTGCGGAAAAAACGCCTAAAAATCACAGTCAGGACGGTGTGTGCGCTGAGTCCTGGGTTCGTGTCCGGACTCGTTGTGCCTTCGCGATCCAGTGTCTGGCATCTCAGTGCACTGAACCACACTAGTGGAGTCTTAAGACTTGGTAAATGTTAGGGTAAAATTATAGGTTACTGTGTAACAGTATTTTTTTAGATAGAGTTTATAACAAAATGATATTAGACTGACATCTTCATTCACCAGTAAAAAAAGAAAAACATTAAAAAAAAAGAAAAAAACATATTCATCCTCAATGAGCTGGAAATTATTGTATCCCACTTACTGAAGAAGACAAAAGAATTTCGACTCTGTTCACCCTACCTAAAATACAACTTTACGAAAAAGTTTCAAAAACATTATTCGGTTTTGGGTCACAGAAACGTGTAGCAAGTACAGATCCGAAGTATGAAACGTATTCCGTTTAAGAGCCCCTAGCGACGTGTCAAACGGTGGAGCGACAGCAATAAGGCTTTGTTTACCTTTAGTTATGGAACCTCATTTCCTTGTTGATACAGTAATAGGTCCCTCATTTTCTTACAGGTCTTTATCACGAATTATGTATGGTACTCCACTAAACCAAACAATAAGAAAAACTTTTGAGTACTCAGATTTGAAGACTCATTCCATTTAATATGCGTTAAACGTAACTGAAGTATCAATAGCATGAGCACTATATTTAGCTTATAAAATTGGCTGGTGTAACATTCACGCATTTGCTGTCCACAGTACAGATAAATGGCAGTTATTTTCTACCAATTCTACTATTTTGCTATACTTGAACATAAACAACTTACGGATACATTTCTAAGGATCTGAGCTACAATCATGTCAGATATATAAAAATAGTAATAAGATTTACTATTGGAAAATTTTGTAAACATTAGAATCGGTTTCGAGCTTCAAGTTACTACATATATACTGTACATCCAACTGTTCGTGAACTGAACATACAGGTACTACAGATAACACTACATAAAAAATGAACACAGTTTTCGTAACCTGAACAGACAGGAGCTAAAGATTATATTACATCAAAGATAAGCACTTCCCTCTTTGAATTAATATTGTTAGTGACTGTGTAACTTTGGTCATTTAGTAATACGGCGCTCGAGAAGGAAATTTAAATTATTATATACACTGAATTCATCTGTGGGTAGTAGTAATGACGTCATTGGTCATGAAGGTGGTTTATAATGATGAAAAACTGAAATTATGATGTCTTATGCAGGCAATTCTTCATGAAATTGTGTGGGGTTCCCCCCCCCTTCAAATCTGCAATTCTTCATGAAATTGTGTGGGGTTTATCCCCCCCCTTCAAATCTGCGAATCCACGTGAGCGAAGCTGCTGGAAAATGCTAATAACTTAGGAACCCTACATCAAACAGACGCTGTTAACCGGGGGACATCGAACATGACATTAATATCATATTTTCTTTACGAATTGAACAACATGATTTACGAAATAAGTACATTATGTAACTTCGTTTCACTCCATTTTCTATGCATTACAATTTATATAATGGAAATAAACGATTGTTACAAAAAACATAGACCCCGAAAAAAGTCAGACCACAAAATAAAAAAAATTAGAAGAACTAAAACTAAAATATAATGTAAGTACGAAACATGTTACTAGTAAGGTGTCTCTTGGGACTGGTGTAGTACGGATTTGAATAGTATAAATACATGAGTTACACTTAGGAAAAAATACTTTCAGAATTTTTCTAAGGAAAGAAATATCCACATAAATCATAAAAATCTAGAATTCTGAAATATGGACATTAAAAATAAAAGAGGAAAGTCCTACGAAAATATAATCAGTTACAAAATAAGTGGAGCACAATTTTTAACAACATTACCAAAAGTAGAGTTATAACTGTGCATTTTTCCGCCTACTTCACAGGTTTTATTTGAATATATTTCATATCGAGTTGTTGAACAGGATGCGAAAAATCTCTGAAAAACTTGGGAGACAGAATTCAGTATTGGATTCCGAAAGGAATGACAGAACAGCAGGGTAAGTTCTTGTCAAATGCACAGATACCCTCAATGAGTCTTTTGAATTAAACGCACCGAGCGTGGTGGGTGAGCGGTTAACGCTCTGGCCTCGCATTCGGAAGAACGCCGATTCGAATCGCCATCCGGGCATCCAAATTTGGGTTTTCCACGGTTTCTCAAAATCACTCCAGGCGAATACCGAAATGCTTCCTACAAAAGGCCATGGCCGAATTAATTCCCGTTCCTTGTCTTTAGTCCCAACCCTCCTCTAATAACCCCGACGTCGACGAGGCGTAAAACCATAAGTAAAAAAATGAAAAGTTTAATTAAACTCCTCCATTGCTTCACTCATCTCGAACATCATCTGGCTTTCTACAATATTATAGTACGGTATCATGACGAAATTTATATACCTCAAGGTTCTCAGACCAGAAGGTTCGTTTTCTGGCCTAAGTAGCTTCATTAAATATATGTATATATAAAATATGAACCAGTTAACAAAATACACTTATCATGTAAAACACAAGCTTCTGACTTTACACCTTACCGACGTCTAGGCGGGAAAGGGCTGCGTGAAAGGAAATGGAAGGAGTTCGGCCACGGCCTTTTGAAGGAATTATTCCGGCATTCGCCTGTAGAAATTTGAGGAAACTGTGTAAAATCAAAATCTGGATGGTCCGAGCAGGATTCCAACCACGTCCACTCGAGTGTGAAGACAGAGCGTTACCGTTAACCCACCACGCTCGGTGAAACACAAGCTACATGTCTCGCAGACAAATTAATGACAACACTCAAGTTAGAATTTCCCAATCCCCCCCCTCTTTCCGGCAAGCGGGACAGCCACCAATCGGCAATGAAGTAGGGGGGCATCCACAAATTACGTGAGGTGTTTTTCCGGATTTCTGCACCCCCTCCCCCCTGGTGAGATCTGGCCGGACCCCACCCCCTCCCCCCCTCTGGTGAGATCTGGTCCGTGAGAACCCCCCCTAGAAATCGCCCCGGAAACTTTTGTAGATTTTTTTTTTTTTTAGGTCATACCCTAACTTTTTTGACGAAATACCATCCTAAAATCGACTTTGGCGCAAATTGTAAACTTTTTTTTTTTTTGCTCTACTGTCCCCAAATTATTCGCAAAATCTCACGTGAGATTTCCGTATACCCCCCCTCCCCCCTGGTGAGATCTGGTGAGATTTCGCAGGACCCCCCCCTCCCCTATTTCACTCACGTAATTAATGGATGTCCCCTAGGTGTGGAGTCTAAACTTCTCAGTACTGATCATTCCAAGAGGTCTCATCAGTTTAGGATTTAAAAGGTTGATGAAAAAAAATATAAATCGACTCGGATATAGGAGGATTTAGGAGAAGAGTTTACACAGGAGGAGTAAGCGTACAGTTGCAGTTGCACGCACCAACAAAGGTCAGATAAATCACTTGAGGCGCCGTCGTACAAAGTGTCTGAACGCTAATGGTAAAGCGTCCAATATTCAAATTAACGTTCCAGCTAGTGATACCAGGTAGCGATACGGCAGGCTGCCAAAGTAGCGTGCAGCTTGTTATATCTCGGTCAGATAGTCAAACAGGTGTTCTGATCTCATCGGCCAACCAGCATCTCGCTGAGCTGTTTGCGGATCTCTTACCGTGTCAGATCTTCCAGTACGACTCAACTTTTAGATAGCAATTTTCACTATTAGACATTGGCTATATTGTTTGCAATAACTTTCCGATCCCGTTGGGTGAGCGGTAACGATCGAGGTTGTCACTCGGGAATAAACGGGTTCATTCTAGTGTTGCCCAAAATCGGTCTTGGTCTTGCAGTCTTGGTCTTGGTCTTGCATTTTTGCAAGACCAAGACCAAGACCAAGACCAGGTGTATTGATGCAAGACCAAGACCAAGACTGGCCAAGTCTCGTCTTGTTCTTGCATTTGGGCCACACTAGTGTTGCCCAAAATCGGTCTTGGTCTTGCAGTCTTGGTCTTGGTCTTGCATTTTTGCAAGACCAAGACCAAGACCAAGACCAGGTGTATTGATGCAAGACCAAGACCAAGACTGGCCAAGTCTCGTCTTGTTCTTGCATTTGGGCAACACTAGTTCATTCCCCGTCCAGCCATCCATGTATTTCGGTTTCCTTGACAGGCACTTCAATCTGAAGATTTCTCGATGTGTGAAACGAAAAGTACTATGATCATCAGTAAATTTGAACAAAACCGAATGAAAATGCATGTCAGATGCCGACTGGAAGAGGAACTAGATACTGAGAAAAAATTGGCGTTGGAAAATTTGGCTAAAAAAAAAATTTTTGGGGAGATCAAGCAAAATTCAAACGCCACTACTATTAACCAACGTTCCACGTCAAGGTCAGCTCGTCAAGAAACCAAATCTATGTCAAAACTTCGTTGACACTAGTAATTGATAAAATTTCACAAAAAATTTGGCAGGAAAAAAAATTTTGTTTGGAGCAACTTACTGCTTACGAAGAAGTATTACCCTATGGAATGAATGTAAGCCATGTAAGAAATGTCTATGCTTCATACCTACGTTACCATTACTTGTGTCAATAGTCACTTAACAAAAGTTTTATGTAGGTTAATCATCTAAATTTATTGTACTAATAAACTTTTTGATTCAGTCAGTAATGACGAATACATTGGTGAATTTTTATTTAAAAAAAAACTGCTGACTATGTAAGATTGTTGTTTGAACGCATTTCTAAAAGTCGAGGTTAATATTCTTCATAGATCTACGTCAGAAACACAGGTAGCGCCCTCAGACAAACAACAATCACAGATTACAAATTTCTTCTGTGGTAGTTATACTCTTGTCATGTTACTAAGATAAAGTGGCTCTAATTGTCTTCTATGGCATTAGCTTGCATGAAATGATTATTATTTTAATTAGCCTGGCACAGAACACAAATGAAGTTTGAATCGCAGTTCACAATTACGAAGAGTTATGTAAAGTTTGCGCACCGAATGAATAAATAATTAATGCTCACAGAAACGATAAATAAGTATTTCATTTAGGTTTTTTATCGTGTTTCTGATACTGCTTTCAACGCAGTGCCTCGTATTCAATTTCACTTCGCGAGGACACCAAACAAAGGAGATGACAGCGGACCATTAGCCAGTTTTGTGTAATAAATGCCACCAACCGATTACACATTCGTGTTGAAACTGATCGTAGCCAAGTGTTGCCCACAATAGTCTGTATAATACTCTCGAATCGTAGCCTAATACTGTCAATCTTAGTCTGTTTAGTAATCCGGAGACAGAAAACATTTGAAATAAAACTGAGGTATCTGGAATCCCAGCAAATTGCTAAATGTAAAAGAGACAAAATGTACAAAACGAGTAAATAGAATATTATCAAGGTTTATACCGAGGGCCAGGATCCTGTTTAATCTTCTGTACTATTATACCTCTGTAAGCAAGCTGAGCGTGTCTCTTTATTCGAACAGGTATAGGAGTTTTCACATTTTTAGAGCTAATGGTCCGAATTAAACTAGCGAAAATAGTTAATGACTTATACGGAGCAAGTAATTAAAAACATTTCCAGATGGAAAATCATGGACCACGGATCACTATGTATTCCTTTTGAATAAATCTGACGAAAGATCACGCAACTTCTGATTCTGTTTAGTATTTTGACTTCGAATACTTAGTTTTTCTCTTTTCTTCAATGCAGTAAATAAACGTAAGATCTGAACCAAATGTAATAATCATTACTAATATTTAATTTACAGTAAAAAATTATGCGTTTGAAGAGTTTGACCAATGATGAATATACTAATGCATCGTTTATATTGTATTTGTCTTTGGTTACATATACTCGCTTTTCTGAATTTTGATGAATTTAACTAAACGGAATTCGTTACTTAAACCACTACATAATATATTAACTCTTCAATAAGAATAAAATAATTGTAATATTTATGGTAAGTAACTTAGTGCTTAATATCTATAAATTAAAGGGTTTTGTTGTAATTTAATTGTGCAGCCCAGACCGCATTTGAAACTAACCATAACTGCGAGGAAGAAAAAAAAACAGTGAACTTCGCACTGAGATAAAGTGAATTTATTATTGCGCGTGATTTAGTCCTGTTGCAGTTCAAACTGAAGGTGCATTATGAAATTAACTGTTGCAATTTATGCTAAACGTACTTGGAATCCTGAAATAGACAATATTGTCACTATCCAAATTATAGTTAATATGTTTAGGTGCTTCTGCGTCGTTTGATTTTGTAACGGCAATACCAGTATAGGTTGTGGTTAAGTCGAAATGCAGCCTGGACCAGAATGTTCTTGAACAACATCAGGTATGGAGAATTCAATTATCGTTAGTAATTAATAAGCTGTTTTTACGTGTGCCATGTTAGATATGATATGTATCGCGATGTAAGCTACTCCCGAAAACAAAACACCAGTTGTTCATGTCCAGTGTGTGTTTCCTTGAGGCTTTGGCTATTTTTTTCTGGTCCAGGCTACATTTCATTATAACCACTTCAGTTTCGAAATACCATGAAGAAACACGGCTCTAAATGTAAGTAGTTGCATAGGTATTACTAAGCCAAAATACTCGCCCACGGCCCCTATCACTGATCTAAAATCCGGTTAGTCATTTGTTTTATTTAAGTAACAAAATTACAGTCGGACTGGATCAGTACATCGAATTAGGTTCTCTTAGGTTCTAAAAACCGAATTAGGTCATTTTAGGTCATAACATAAAAAATAGGTTATTTTAGGTCCTATTAAATTAACGAATATTATTAGTTAATACAACAGACGAAAGAGAAAATTAAAATTTTGAGAATATTAGGTTGGGAACAAAATTGGTTCGAACCTAAGAATCCAGGGCTTAATGATAATGTTTCACGTAGCTTTAATTTTTAATTTTTCATATATTATACTGCATTAAAATGTAAGTATAGCAAAAAAAAAACTTTCTCACATCATTATGAAAACCGAATCTAAGGTAGTAACTAAAAGAAAGAAAATTTTCAAATGAAACTTATATTTTTTGCTTCTTTGAATTAATATTTGATACTAAAATAAAAAGGGTAAAGCATTTTTATACACGCCAAGATAAGCGAGTGTTAAGTAGCAGGTAAATGCTAGTCAAGATATACAATACGTACAGCAAACAGAAAAAAACAAGAATGAGAACTGATGTAAAAGTTTACAATTTGATTTCTACTGGTCATAAATATCGACACCTTTGCCCAACATTGGGCAAAACGATTATAATGTCCCATAATTTAAACGTAAAGTATGGTAGAAGTATCCACTCCACTGAAAATGTACCGGTAATATAAGATAATTGTAATTCCAAACAATAATTATTTACTACTTATATTTATATACTAAGCAAAAGTTACATAACTGCGAAAAAAATCTTACATTTCGTTGATCGTGATTCATTTAAAAATTAATGCTCGGACAATGCACACACAAATCCATGGAGTCCCAAGATTAAAATAGATTTTTTTTTTTAATTTTTTGGAAAGAATTTTTTTAAAAATTCGGAATTTAGTTTCCATTTTCCGTTTAATGTGATTCACACAAACAATACTGTGGGATTTTCAGTTTTTTGCATCAATCTACAGTATGTGATCCCAAAAATAATAGAACAGATGTTTCATTTCGGTAAGATAAAGATTTTTTACTGAACGTGATTCATCACAAAATTACTTGTAGGAATTTTACGGAGTTCCATCACTTTACATTCCGATATTCGAAGCATAAAATAAGTAGGCCGCATGTTTAATTTTGGTCTGACGACGTAGAGCAGGGAGATTCATATAAAAGTGTCCGCAGATAAGTACTCATTTAATGTTAGTCAGAATTGTATCCGGATACTTACCAATGGCAACCAAAATGAAACTATTTCAAATTAAAACCTATATTCCAATCTGGAACACTCTGTGGTTTTTATTAGGGTCTATGCATTAAACTGTAGGTCCCCATTATCTGATAGGATTACTGGGTGAGTTGAAATACTGCCACCAGTTATTAAGACCGCACCAAAATGTTGTTATTCAGTTACAGCAAGGGTCAAGATAAAGGCTGTTGTTAGAAAAACACTTATACATGGTTCTCGAACGTGCTCTGTTTTTTTTTTTTTTTTTTCTTCTTCTTCTTCTTCTTTTTTTTTTTTAGTTATTACGTCTGCAAATTAACATTATTAGCCGTTTAGCTCATTCCCGAAAGTAGTGACCACATTGGACTTCTTCCTACATTTGTCAAATTATTGACCAAATAAGGAGGCCGTCTGTTAGACAGTCACAACCTGATATATGAATCAATTCTGTGATACTGCGCCCGTACATTTTTCCTACTTTTCATGTAAGAAAAAATGAAATGAGGAACTTGCGCGCAAACCTGCGAATGGCCACAGCCAGCCCCACTGCCGAGGCATTTCGCGTGATTATAAGTAGTGAGAGAGACTCTGTTACTGGCTATTCCTTTAGGACATGTCTGGCCGTTTTTTACAGCACCTTGAATTAGTTCAACCAGGTTTGGTTGCTGGGATCAGAGAGAGCTTCCACGAGGAGTCTGGGATAGCTGGGAAGACGTCAATCGTGATCAGTCGAGCGTGGACGACGCATAGGAATATTTAGTCTTACTCGTAGCTTCTGTAGCCTTCTACGGAAATTACCGAGTAACAGACTGCGAGGTACCAAGACACGAACTAGTGTGCTGCAACTGCGGTGGTTCCCACGCTGCTTGCTTCAGCCGTTGTCCGGCTAGAAGGTAGGCTCGTGAAAGAAAAAGCCAGATCCTCTCCTTCCATGAAACAGCAGCCGAAAGCACCAGTGTGAACAGCAACCGGAAGCAAAAGTGTGTCCAGACACATCAATCAAAGGCCAAGGAGTGAGGTCAGCAGCTCTCTCAGCACAGGCGTAGGGTGACAGCCTGGCAACAAGGAGCCAGATGACGCCTACATCTTCTCGCCATACACCAAACAACGTCCATCCTATCAACGGCCACAGGAAGGAAGCAAACGACGTCGACACCGCCACTGGCAAGACGACCACATATCTACACGAATAGCTGATCACCACAATGATGTCAAGTGCATCTACCAAGAACTGCCAGACGACACATCCAACATATGTCAAGAACATAAAACCATGTCAAAAAAATTACATACAGTCAGCATTCATAAGAACACTTCCTGGTGCTGTGGAAAAATATCACAGTGAAATGTCATATAGATAATGCAGATGCTGTTCCTGGCTCCAGTACGTGGAGGTTGACTAAATCGTCAGCTGTCCTGGGTGGTATGTTCGTCGCTGGTGACAGTCCACAGCAATAAGACTGGTAATCATCTACCTTTTTGGTCTGTCAGTTCAGCTGTGGATTAGAGGACGCATTCGACTTCACGGACGCCAAAAACCACCTAAGCACAAGCCAGTCATGTGACTTCAACCTCATTTCGTTATGTTGGTAACATACCGAATGGCCAAAGACCACGGTAAATGACTAGGTTACCCTAAACACCGAAACAACTTCTGTAATTTGCTACTGTTTTGAGTAATGTTTGAATAAATAGTTCTTCTATTAAATCCTGATTTTAGTACTAAAACCCTCACAGTGTTTAACATGTTTTATATTTAGTTGTTCTCCAAGTTATATCCATTTATTTTGTCATATTAGTCAATATTGGTGATAAAAATTCAATTGATTAAATTCATGTAATACAGTTTTCCCCTAACAACTGGAGAACAATCTGTTATGTTTCAGCAGGCTCTATAAGGTTAAGAACATTGGATTGTATTTAACATTAGAAAGTATTAGGTCTGTGTGTTGAAGAAGGTGAAAAAGAAATACAAAGTATGACGGACAACAGGAGCACAAGAAACAGGATGTCTAAATAATCTCTGCTAGCGACGAGCTGAGTTAAGAGTTACGAGCAACTAGTTGGCCTCCTTTGTCTCTACGACGGTTGGTTAATTAATTACGACGTAATTGATCTCGGCAAGAGGCTCAGCTACACAACCCTCACCTCACAGTTGGCTCTCGTAATCAGGACTTCGGAAATTGCAAATAGATTCCTCACAACACAATCATTGAAAGAAGCTCCATTTATCCAAAGTGGCTTCAAGGTGGGTGGCAAAAATACTGAATGCAAATCTGAATGAATATTTTGGAATCCTTTGTATCAGAAGGAAACTTCTTTTTGATACAAATTCTCACCTGCAATGAGAGCGGTCTGGTGGATGAGAGGATAAGACTTCTGAGTGGAGATCGAAACACCACCGTTTCGAATACAAGTCTCGGCTGATATTTTCTAAGCCTCTTAAACCGACCATTATCTCTGGCACAGATTGCTCTCGTGGCTCAGATTTCACGTTAAACTTTAAGTACCCTACAGCAGGTAGTTTTTTTTTTTTTGACGTTATTAGAGGCGGGAAAGGACCGGGGCAAAGAGCGGGAAGGAATTTGGCCATGGCCTTCTTGAAGGAAACATCCCGGCATTCGCCTTGAGTGATTTGGGGAAACCATGGAAAACCCAAATCTGGATGCCCGGACGGGGATTTAAACCCACGTCATCCCGAATGCAAGGCCAGAACGTTAAACGTTCACCCTCTACGCTCGGTAATATATCCGGTAGGACTACGGGGTTGTGCTCGAGTAGCCACAACAAGAGGTGCACGCGCGGCGAATCGAAAAATCAGTCGCTAGGAGGCGAAATTCTTCGGGTAAGCCTATATTTAGTTTCACTTGCATTGAATATTAGACACTGCTAAAACGAAGGTATCGAGTATGGAATGGCGTGTGAAAGGGGAAACTGCTCCTTGGAAGATAAAAACTCACTTTTCTGCTGGGAAGTTTCTCACGATCACATTTTTTAATGTTGATGGTATTTTGTACCACTCTTTTGTAAACTATTATCTAGGGTTAGGGAGACCTATTAGTCGGAAAGTTGGCAGCGATCTGTTTCTGCACGAAAACATTTAACCCTATACTTCCGCAGTCAAGCAAGCGAAATTGGAAGAACTATACTGGACAGCTATGGGTCACCTTCCCTACTGTCCACATTTGTCATCAAGTGAATAAATTTGTCTGGTAACCACAAAACTTATACAGGCGAAAAGAAATTTTGTAACAACTCAGAAATACAACACTTCGTGCATAAATAGGTTCAGATGCAAGTGCAAAAATTTAATGAAGAATTTTGAAATCTGCCCGTGCAATTAAAAAAAAGTTTAATATGCATTTTTTATTTTTTGTGCAGTAAAATTACATGTTGTTAACAATTTTTTTTATTTGCTTATGGCTTCACGCCTCGTCGATGTGAGGTCATTAGAGGTGGGGTAGGACTGGATACAAGAAACTGGAAGGTATTCGGCCATGGTCTGTTGCATGAAGCATCCCGGCATTCGTCTGAAATGATATAGGGAACCATGTAAAACCCAAATCTGGATGCCCGGACGCGGATTGGAACCCACGTCCTCCCGAATTAAGTATTTTTATCTTTCATATAGTAAAAAAAAGTTTAATTATGTTCAGCTTGTGAAAGTTATACAGAAAGAATGCGAGCGACCTGGAGAAGACTGCTCAAGTTCTCAACTCAATCAGTAAATTATTGAACTGGCTGATGATAATGAATGCGCGTGACTGGATGTCAATTAAAATAAAAATCCATTTAACTCTATTGCATCTGTCTAAATGCTCTTTTCTTGGTTTTATTTGTTTTTTTTTTTGTTTGGAAGACTGCTCAAGTTCTCAACTCAATCAGTAAATTATTGAACTGGCTGATGATAATGAATGCGCGTGACTGGATGTCAATTAAAATAAAAATCATTTAACTCTATTGCATCTGTCTAAATGCTCTTTTCTTGTTTTTTGTTTTTTTTGTTTTTTTGTTTGTTTTTGTTTTTTTTTTTTTGTTTTGGCTTTACGCCTCGTCGACGTTGAGGTCATTAGAGGTGGGAAATGATGGGAGACAAGGAACGGGAAGGAATTCGGTCACTGACTTTTGAAGAAAGCATCTCTGCATTCGCCTGGAGCGATTTGGAGAAATCATGGTCTGAATGCTGACGATAACCAAACTGCAGTCTCTATATAGTCTTTCTCGACGATTATTTGCTTAAATACAGAAAAATTGTGAATTATGGCGTGGATTCCACTTAGTAGTGAGGAAGAGTATTTTAATTTGTCAGTCCTGCAGCCTGGTAGCAGATAAATCGTACGCGCCGACGCTGCTTCCCGGTCACGATCTGTTTCCATTATTATTAATGGGCCTCATTAATCGTGCGCTGCTTTGTGAGTCGTGAGACCGCCTCCGGCAACGGAGAGGCTCTTCCAACACAGCTACCGTCGACGTTGGCCTTCACACATACTGGTACGGCTACAAACCCACTATGCTTCAATCCCGAGCCCGTAATTTTACGCTGGAAATTGAAATTCCTCTCCAAGAATTACAGTTCATGTTTATCAGACCTCATTTATCTCACTCATTTTGGTAGCGAAGACATTAGGTCGTAATTACTTCCTTTCATCTATTTGTCTAGTTCTACCCGCCAGTGTGGATCAGTGCGGTGAGGCGCTACACACTGCATCGTGGAGGTACATGAGCATAGGCCTTCACGTATAGGCCATTCAAACTGCGGTTCTTAAGCAGTTTTCCGCAGTCATCGAGACGAATGCCAGGACAGTCCCCAATCCCCAATCTCCTCCTCATAAATTACACATTTCACAAACAAACTTTTACTGTAAAATAAGAACGAGCTAACAAGGAGTTATGCTATTCGCTTGAAATTTGTGACACAAGTTCTTGATGTCATACTTTTTAAGAAAAAGTGTACATGAAAGCGAAATGAAAGATACCTTAGACGTGGTGCCTCACGAAAACTACGAAATCATGCATTTCAATAGTAAAAAAATTAAAAAAAAAAAAATCACGCCATTTGCAGCCAAATTGTTCTCGCCAAAGATAGTATCTGCAATCTACAGCAACGAATCTAAAACTAATACTGTTGTAACGAGGTAAGTGTTTCTTTTTTTCACTCTGGTGCAGGGTGCATTACAACCATGCCATACTGACGCCAAAAAAATCAGGCGACCTTAATTTATTAATAAAAACTAAATTCTTAGCTGTAACAATTTACGTATTTCTTCAATCTGGTCCAGCTGGTCTGTTATCACGAAAGCGTGTCAGCGATTTACATTCATTACAACAGAGTGTAGATAGTATCTTTGGCGTGAACAAAGTGAATGGAAATGGCGGTCACTACTGTTCAAGTTGCATCGTTTCGTAAATTTCGTGTAACACCACGTCTATGGTACGTTTCATTTCGCTTTCGTGTACACTTTTTCTCAAAAGGTATGACCTGAGGAACATGTGTGACAAATTTCATACGAATAGTACAATTCTTTCTTACTTCGTTCTTAGTTTACTACTGCCATACAGCCAGCTCGATAGTAATTATGTCACTCAGTGCGTTCAGTAGCTACAGTACGAATTCTTTCCAGTTAATTAGACACACCCACAAGACGGACATGACATTCACAGACACAACACTTTAACACCCATGCCCGCGGCCGGACTCGAACCGGCGACCTTCGGCACACGGAGCTAGTGCTATAACCCCTACGCTACAATTCACTTATCACACGCTGAAGGGAGTTACACGTATCACTAACAGATGGCAGCACTTCAGTTCCCCCCAGTAGGTATAAAAATACTTGGCGGCAGCAAGGGCATGCGGCTCTAAAACTATAGCTACAAGCTTGACCAGGAAAACGACGAGAAAAACTCATCGAAGACAACCGTCTCTAAAATGTTGGAAAAAGGTGGTTGTGAGGTCCCACTCACAAGTCATCGCTATGACGAGATTGTAAATAAATGTGTAAATAATAGGTTTCACAGCATAGTAGTGTGTATAGGTATTTGGGGTAATTTTAAGTATCTTTGTAGTAATATAATTATGTGTAAGTTGGCAGTACTGTGCCACCGAGCGTGGTGGCGTAACGGTTAGCGGTCTGGCCTCGCATTCGGGAGGACGCCGGTTCGAATCCCCGTCCGGGCACCCAGATTTGGGTTTTCCATGGTTTCCCAAAAACACTCCAGGCAAATGCAGGGATGCTTCCGAATTCCTTCTTATTCCTTGCCCCCCATCCTTTCCCGTCTCTAAAGACCTCGCTGTTAAGAGACGTTAGGCATTTTAAAAAAAAAAAGTACTGTGCACACTATGAGAGAGGAGGGGAGGTTGAAAAGAATATGACACGGAGAGACTGCGAGGGATTTTAATAGTTGGGCAGTGACGATTATATATTAGTTTATATGAGCTCTAAAATGTTTAATAAATTGTGCAAGTAAGAATTATTGGTGGATTTAATTTCATATTGACACCCGTTGCGCAAGACAGAGAGTGTAGTTGAGAATATTTCTTTCGTCAAATAATAATAATGCGAGGAGGTAGCACTACCGCAAAAAACAGCCCTTAAGGGCCATTTGTAGATGTTAGCGGGCTATCTGCCTTCTGCTGGTTATTAAATATTAGTATGGAGGGCCTCGTATGGTGAGATGAAAAAGATCTACTTGTCTAATTCCGATATAAACCATAGGCGTAGTATTGGAATATACAAAAGGTGAAAGCGATTATTTGACATCAACAATACAAGATCTCGTCCGGCACATGTTATGTGAGAAACGATGTATTTTACCAGTGCGCTAAATACAATGTATAATACAAGTAAAATGAGAAGGTGTGGAGAAAAACGCAAGTTTTTTTAAAATTTATGTAGTATTTTTCCTTCACTCACATGGATCAACGGATGTTGTAATACCATCAACTTGGTGCTAGAATCCGCTAATAATTCGTTAAAAGAAGCTGTAAAGTTCTTGTTTAAATTTCCTTTTAATTTTAATGTAATTACTTCACTATTATCGCAGCGTTCATATTCGTGAACGCTGTAATTATTTTGATCCTTATTTGGAAGTGAGTTGTGAACTATTTTGTCTTTAAATTTCAATGGAGGTATTCGTCAAACCAGTGCTTTGAGAGGTAACTATAATATGTCATGAAGAGCACAGAAGAAGAAGGAACACATAAAGAGGTGGAAGAAAAACAGGAAACCAATAGCAATAATTTTACCTTTTGTGTAAGAACTGTAGGCCTACTAACGACATTGGAGCAACGAAATGATGTTAAATTATAGTTACTCGGTTATATCTGGACAAAATGTTTAATATTTTCGAAACAAGGAGCAAAATGAAACTGTGGCGAAGCAAAATAAATAACGAGTGGTTTAATCACATGTTAATTTATGGCCTGGAGTGCATTGCTATAACTAGAGTAGCCGAGCCAACGTGGAGAATAAAGTGACTTTATGAGTGACGCACAGTGGTCCGGAATTGGAATATAGTGGACATTCAAATCCAAAAAAATTGCTTTAGATAGCATTTGTTATGCTGATCAAAAATTGTTATGTTCAATTTTTGATAGACATGACTGCTTCACACTTAAAATAAAAAAAAAGTATGGGTGGAAATCTATTTTTTTTTCACGGCCTATATTAAAGTGTCAAAGTCAAACCTTATGCAATCATAAGTAACTATTCTACTTAATATTACCACATAAAAATTACTTGCGTATCCTTGCCGCTTTGACAACAGGGCGCAAGTGAATTTCGGCGAGAAAATATAACAAACATTCGAACTAAAGTCATAATATCGATCCAAAAAAATTACCTTAGGTAGCATTTGCTGTGCTGATCAAAAATTGTTATGTTTAATTTTTGATAAAAATGAGTCCTTCATACTTAAAATAAAAAATGTGTGTGTGGAAATCTGTTTTTTTTTTTTAACGGCCCTATATCAAAGTGTCAAAGTCAAACCTTATGCAATCATAAGTACCTATCCTACTTAATATTACAACATAAAAATTACTTGCGTATCCTAGCCGCTTTGACAACAGGGCGCAAGTGAATTTCGGCGATAAAATATAACAAACATTCGAACTAAAGTCATAATATCGATCCAAAAAAATTGCTGTAGGTAGCATTTGCTGTGCTGATCAAACATTGTTATGTTCAGTTTTTGATAAAAAATGAGTCTTTCACACTTAAAATAAAAAAAAGGTATGGGTGGAAATCTGTTGGTTTTTTTTTTCACGGCCCTATATAAAAGTGTCAAAATCAAACCTTATGCAATCATAAGTACCTATCCTACTTAATATTACAACATAAAAATTTCTTGCGTATCCCTGCCGCTTTGACAACAGGGCGCAAGTGAATTTCTGGGATAAAATATAACGAACATTCGAATAATATCAATACAAAAAAATTTCTTTAGGTATTATTTGCTGTGCTGATAAAAATTACAATGTTCAATTTTTTTTGGATCCATGTTATGACTTTTGTAAGAATGTCCACTATTTTTTAACCATGAAATTCACTTGCACCCTGTAGTCAAAGCGGCAAGGATATCCAAGAAATTTTTATGTTCTAATATAAAGTAGGATAGGTACTTATGATTGCATAAGGTTTGACTTTGACACTTTGATATAGGGCCGTTAAAAAAAAAAAAAAACAGATTTCCACACATACATTTTTCATTTTAAGTATGAGGGACTCATTTTTTTCAAAAATTAAACATAACAATTTTTGATCAGCACAGCAAATATTACCTAAAGTAATTTTTTTGGATCGATATTATGACTTTAGTTCGAATGTTTGTTATATTTTATCGCCGAAATTCACTCGCACCCTGCTGTAAAAGCGGCAAGGATACATAAGAAATTTTTATGTTGTAATATTAAGTAGGATAGGTACTTATGATTGCATATGGTTTGACTTTGACACTTTGATATATGGTCGTGAAAAAAAAAAATAGATTTCCACCCATAATTTTTTTTATTTTAAGTGTGAAGCACTCATTTCTATCAAAAATTGAACATAACAATATTTGATCAGCATAGCAAAAGCTATCTAAAGCAATTTTTTTTAATTCGAATGTCCACTATATTCCAATTCCGGACCACTGTGCGACGCGATTCTTGAAGTACCTACCTATTTCACATTACTGAGGCGAAAAACTCATGCCGGACATTGAAACTTTTCAAAAATGAGGTAATAATCGATAAAAATACTTGAATTTGATATTGTAATTATTACTAAAGCAAATAGAAACAAGAAATATATGTCTTGAAGCAATATAATTGTCCCTGAAAAAAATCATTTCAATATCTCATTAACGCTTTTAAAGTTTTTTTTAAACAAATCTTCCCTGGCGACCCAATAAAAGAATTTCAGTTAGTTTACTTTGCCACTGAACTCTGAAAATTCTATTTAATAGTCAAAATCAAATTTATTTAAACCACCAAAAATAATAATACTGATCGGTTACTCCAAAAAGTCTGACTCTACGTCATTTCTTCCTGTCTTTTCGTACTACTGTGTGTGTGTGTGGGGGGGGGGGGAGAATATGTATCAGCATAGGAGGCTGGAAACTGGAAATTCAAATTTAAAATGAAAGGACAACTGTCTACGCTTTTATACAAAAAGCTTTCAGTCAAATCTACCCTCTATTACTACAGTTAATTTACTGAAGTTGATAAAACTAGCTTTATTTGTAACGGATAGTGAAAATAAATACGCTAAGGCCGTCAGTAAACGAAACTACTAACACCAACATGATTGGTGACGTGAGTTTCTCCTATGGAATTTGGAGGAACGCAAAACACGGTGCTACGAGATAGTAGTACATTAGTAAATAGTTTGTGATGAATTCCAAGTGGTTCACCCAGCAGATTATTAATAAAAATATTGATTAAATACTGTTGATTCTTACTTTCAAATACTGTGAAAGGGTACAAAAATCACGGAAGCGATGCTTAATATTTGGCTAAATAATATCTTAGTACAATATGAATTGAATTACTGTCCACTGTAGCCAAGTTCCATAGCTGTATTACGGTGTTGTTATTAGTGTATGATTCACTCCATTTCTCAACAGTCATCCCGAATGCTTTCCTTAATCTTGTAGTGAAGTTTATTTTCACATTATGTAAAATCTCTTTTGGAAAGGGCTTTATCATGCAGTTGTAATAACTGGAATAATGTGGTGAGGAGAAAACCATGAACCATAGACTCGAGTGCCCTGTGTGCCCATCATCCTGCAACGAAGATGGTCTGTTTCGAGTGACACCGAATGCACCTGTTTTGCGAAGTACTGGGCGGTATGTGGTTAAACCGGTTAATTTACACAATTTTTAATTGTATATTTGATGTTTGTGACTCGAGAATAATAATAATAATAACTGGAATGCTTTATCTGTAGTATTATCATATTTCATGTAGTATGTTCATATATCAATGATGATCAGGGAAGCCTTAAATAAACTTGGATTTTACTCTGCAGCGGTTTCGTAGCAAAACAGTGAGAACAAACACTAGAAAAAAGGAATAATGAGTAATACTCATTATTTACAATTGCCCAAAAAAAAAAGATTTATTTACCGTGCTAGCTTTGAGAATGTCTCAAATTTATAAACAATTACTTACTCATGTCAGGTTCGGACAAGTGGTTAGAGTTATAGAACAACTGCTCTAACGTAAGAAACTGAATTTCCGAATTTGCCGGGAATCTAATGTTAGCTCAGAATTGTTTTCTGAATCGTCTATTCTTTACGAATAAATCTCCTCTGCAGTGACCACGTAAAACAGCTCCAAATAGTGAGAGGATTTGCACTCTCACAGATTTTTGTAGTATTATTCCTCAGTTGTCAACCTAAAAGGTTAATTTCAAGCCAATTCCCACTCTTCCGTTTTAGTTCAATGGAGAAGACACATCACACAAGCTGATTCACATATGCCAGAAATTACCTTTCTCTCCCATTTCTTCTTCGATTTTGAAGAAGACACATCACACAAGCTGATTCACATATGCCAGAAATTACCTTTCTCTCCCATTTCTTCTTCGGTTTTTTCCCCCTTATGGCTCTGCGGCTCTGCCATCGCCTTTGGAAATAACCATTCTGGTATTCACATTGCGTGATTTCGAAAAGAAACATAAAAAACCAAAATATTGATGGCCGTATGGAGAGTCGAACCTGCGTCCTCCTTCATGCCAGGATGCGAGGCCAGAGCGTTACTGTCCACCTTAGTGCTCAGTGCTTTTGAGGGCATCTCCCCCTATCGTTGTCGATGTGCAGTACATGATCAATAGGATGGTATCTTCTCTAAAAGTGACGTCATAGACAGCGTGAGTCAACAGCATTTATTTTTCTTGTTATAATAAGTACATGTTGTGGTGCGACATATAACCACATTAATATGAGGTATTTGGGCAACGCAACAAGGCATGCATTACGTTGGCTTAGCGAACTTTTCAAGTTGCGAGAAGGACTTTCTGCAGGGCAGGTGTCAGCGATCTTCAAGCCTGTTCACGGCGAACTCTCCATTTAGGTTGGAACGAAAGACGACACACACACACCCACTAGGACTTGACGGTTTGAAAAAGCAGATATACGACCTTTCACCGCTCAGTGTGGCGTCAGCCGCAGTTCTATGCGTGGACAGTGTTGACGTGTGAGATTTATAGCACCAAGCTGGCGTGACCAATTTCAGATACGTGATAACGTCAAGACACGCCAAATTAGATATTCTGTGAATGCTCACTGCGAGAGATGGAAAACCGAATGGACACGACAGAAGTAGACAATTTCCGAAGAAATCTTCCAATTCCCGCGAAAGGAAGGATGTACTAAATTTGAGTGTGCTTGGAGGGGCGAATTTTTAGCCAATAGCGTGTTAGTTTATAAGAATGTTACTATTTTATATATGATGTTGTTTCATGGCCGCCAATGAGAGAGGCGATTGGACAGATGAAAATTCGCCAAGCAGAAGGAGCAGCATCCAGAGGTTTTAAAAGGTGGCGCCAGAGATTCCTCATAGTCTTTCTGGGTCTCGCTGGTCCGTGTTCACTTGTGCCGGTGCACGAGGACGACCCATAAAGCCGACAGCATATTATGCGATCGGTAATGTCTTCATTTGGAATCACAATGTGACATATAAATTCAGTGTGGGGTCGGAGTTTGCTGACTACTTCAATGCCGGACGGACGGTAAAAGACAAACATTTCACAAATTACTAATATTGTGTTTTCACTCAAAACCTCCATGGTTAACCAATTTAACGCTCCGAGCGGAGAAGTCCTCGCTCTCCGATATATACATTGAGGGATTAGCCGTGGCATTTTATAAGTTGGATTCAGTAAGTTCTGTGACTGAACAGGGGACATTAAGTTTTAACAAGTAATCTCATTACGTTCCCTGCCGAAAACTGTAAACTGTTATTTTGTAAATGAAAAATCTGAACGGATATTTTGTTGTCTTGTATTACTTAATTACTTAGTTTTAGTGGCCATTAATGTAGAACAAAGGTGTTGTTTGTGATTAATTTTTGATTCTTTATCATTATTAAATTTAAATCACCTTATGTCTGTTGGCCATCTGTCAAAGAATATATTGTCAGGTATGACCTTTTTATTCTTACTAATGATTGGTAGGTCATTTCGAGAAACTTTTTCAATCCACAATATAAATAATTATATGCATTTTGGTAAATGTAAATAATAAATAATTACCTTTTATTACGGCGGTATACCGTACCGTTTCAATGTATAGTGTATTTTAAAAAAGCAGATTAAATCGTATTGCACAAGTTAAGTACTGACTATTTAAAGTGTTGATTTAAAACACTGTATGGAATACGCATGACCTTTAGTGGTTTCATAGTGCCATCTCGGATCGTGTATTTGTGACAATGACTTCCGAAGACGTCTAATCTTGGATATTACAAGGCAGACGATTGAAACTTGTTTCCCATGATTATTTTCCCGGGAGTTCAGATGCAACTTAGTGAATACTCACAAGACGTCATAAAAGAAAATTTACGTGTTAAAAACACAAAGAGCATTCAGTTACTTTTATACCAAACTGCAATTTCGCCGTCTGAGAGGGTGTGTAATGAACAAGACTCTGACAGTTATTTTCCAGTGAACAAACTGCAGTTCGTAAATCTAACTGTTCCTTCATCGAGCAAGTGGCGTCGGCTTAGTCACCACTTGGAATTACGTCCTTAATATGAATGCTAAACGAGTAAGGACCACGTCTTTCCCGTCCACTAGGAGAGCCTGGGGTACTACGTTGTTAAGAACCACAGACATATCTAGCAGTTAAACATGGCAGATAATTCCAACCTTTCACCTTGAAATTACTTAGCAAATATAGCTGAAAGGGGATGGAATGGAATAAAAAATGTTGGAAGCTATAATAAGGTTTGAATTAGTAGATAATAACATCAGCGAAGCTCGCCCCGTTGGCTCAGCAGGTTGTGGCACCGCGAAGGTGTCCGGCGTTGACACGGCGTTAGCTGTTTCAACTCCTGTTGGTGGAGGAAATTTTTATCATCAGGACTTGGCCGGCAGGGTAGGAGAGGCAGTGGTGCAAAATTCCTGGTCACCAGATTGTACGCCAAAGTTCCGGGTTAAATACCAAACCTCTTCAGAGTAAGTATGGATTGATGGTGATTCGTCCGTCGGATGGGAAAGTTAACCGCGACGACCTCTTGGTTTCTTTCTGGAAAGTAGGCCTGAATGGCCCAGCGCCGGGTTTCCCCTTCTATTCTCTTCATTTCTCACTTTATACTACACAAACAACACTCTAGAGATAACACACATATTATCACAGTCATCCATACCTGCAATAACACACACTGGGCAAGGCAATGGGAAATCCCCACAGTTCATCTTCCAGGAGAGTTTTCATGGAAGAGTAAATCCTCCATGGTAACCACCAACGTCCGGGGTCAGGCATGGTATAATAATAACAAGAACATCAGGGAAACCGCTTGAGTGGTGTAGTAAAATTATGGACGAAATACAATACCTACTTGGGTGAACATTTCAAAAAAAATAATTTATAAACGTTTCTCGGGAAACAAACCGAGTAATATTGTTATTAATGCACAATATTTCGGCGACTTTATTCTCCGTCGCCATCTTCAGATGAATAAAGCCGCCGAAATATTGTTCATTAATAACAATATTACTCGGTTTGTTTCCCGAGAAACGTTTATAAATAAACAACGCCGAGAAAAATTACATTCATTTATACATTTTAAAATTAATTCTCTTAAATTCATAATAGTTCCCTGCGGGTATTTGCACAAAATCCAATTCAATTTGGAACTAAAAGAAATAATTTTTTGAATTACTGCTCTGCTCTGCTAAAGAATCTGCCTTAATCGCATCAATGGATTCAAAACGACTCACAGAGGGAATATTAGTTGCAGAAAAAGAACAACTAAATTTAGAAAGAAGAGCAGCTAGATTTGTTTGTGGAAATTACCGCAGGATCCAGTCAGTAAATGATAAGATAAATGCGCTGGACTAGGAGTCATTGGAGGACAATAGGATGGTGAAGCGAGTGTTGGGAATGTACAGTGCATATGTTGGTGATGGGGCTTGAAGGGATATTGATCGAAGAATTAGGAATAGTGCATGGAGGGGGAAAGATGGGCATGACCACAAGCTGACACTCGATTTCATGCTTAAGGGAGTGGGGAAATTTTCTTTTGTGGGTAAGAATGTCATGGAATGAACAAATTACAAGTGAAGAGATCAATAATTTACTAAAAACGCTGAAGGAATTTAAAATTTTTAAATCGCAAAATACACTCAATTTATATAAGACATACTGCCACGGCGTGATTACTCATACGGTAAAATGGTGTGTTTTTTTTTTTTTTTTTTTTTTTTTTTTTTGTATTTTCTGAAATTATCTGGAAGAATGGTGACTAGTTTCTTTACTTCTGATTCAAGTAATACGCATCACACAATAATATAAGCTCAACAAATGAATATTAATTTGTTATATATATGTTCCCTGCTCAGTACATACAACCTAAGCAAGTACCTCTAATGAAAACAACACTTAATGACAGACTGCAGAAAGAGGGCCATTTAAGCTCCCAAGTTCTCATTTTAACATCTTCAACACTGCCTGAATCGTATGTCAATACCAACAACGTCGGTTAGAAATTTCCCTTGAATCCTTAATTTATTACAGAGTTTCTGTCTCCTGTGATCTGCGTCTTAACGCTTCTACTTTTTGAGAACTTCTTCCACTGCATTCTCAAATAGTACTATTTTCAAAGATTTTCTTGAAAGTTTTCCCATACTCCAATAACCTTATATTATAGAAACCACTTAATATAGAATTTTTCTTCATACAACAATACAAACACTTTTTATGGAATATTTATTAGTTTTCTATTGCATTTATCTGAATCTCATACCAAAGGAACGAACCTTATAAAACGTTTCCACATCGTTTTTTATTTTTGCTTCTTGTACGAATAATCACAATCCTTCACTCTCAATTGAGACGTCTCGGTTTGTTAAGGTTTCGTAGTCGTGATCCGGAGAGTTAATGGTTCGAATCTCAGTATTAGCCGGAATTTTTATGCCACCCTAATCTGACTTTCCATTGTACAAAGTTTAGGTTCGTTCAGATGAAATACTCTAGGATAGGATGCTCAGTAATTTGGATTCCACGTGAAACTGTAAGTCTCCTTTACCAGTATTACACCGGATATTGAAACCACAGTCGGAGAAGTACTGAACGTCCTGGCGAGTTTATAACGGTATAGATCTGCTAAAACAGAACCGGCAACGATAGACTACTTGGCGGCAACCAATTAGCCTTCACCCTGCAGGCGACCTACAAGGAAACCGCCTACCTAGCGGCAACTGACTTTCAATAAACTATTTCAGTTTCCAAACGCACTGTTGACTAATTCTGAATATTGAACTTATATTATGCTTCAATTAACATTGTTTCAAGACCTTCATACTATTCTTTGCCCAAGTTTTTTTTTAAAATAAAATTCAAAACTTTCTAATCCATAATTCAATAAATATTAATAATACGAATTATCAGCAGTTTTATTATTTAATATCTAAAATATGTGGTTATTTTATTTTATTATCACCTATTAGGCAGAACATTTCTGTTGATTCATCCCTTTTTTGCTGATGGCTTTACGCCTCGTTGACGGCGAGGTCATTAGAGGTGGGAAAGAACTGTGGACACGGAACAGGAATGAATTCGGCCGTGGCCTCTTTTAAGGAACCTATCCCGGCATTCGCCTCTGAGTAATTTGGAGAAACCATGAAAACTCAAATCTGGATTGATGGACGGGTATTCGAACCCAAGTCCACACAAATACGAGGCCAGAGCGTCACTGCTCAACCACCACGTCGGAAGCTTTCAGGGTGACCAACTGTAAGGCTTTTGCTGTATGAGAGACAATAGCTGCTTCTCGACAAAAGACTTAGGTGGAATGGATATTCTTATGAGATCCTTACATGGTTAGTCCAACTGTTCTGTGTATATGCTGCAGTGAACAATGTACGTATTTAACTATGCAAGCTCTTCAGGGTTAATAACATAGCAGTAGTTGATCATTTAGGAACATCAGTTCTGAGTAAACAATATTGGTAATACCAATGACACTCGCTTTTCCTGACGACACATTATGTGTGATACTTCAGGAGATTGCCGTTAATGAACCAAGGATCTCCTAGTAAGTATTGTGGAATTTGTAGATGATATATTTCTTGTTATAAAAGAGAACCATCTGTCCTCCAAAAATATGGATCTCGTTTCTCAGCCATCACTAAAAAGATATTTCCAGATGAATCCAAGTTGTTTGTATACTCAACCGTCTATAAGCTTCTTCATTGAAATTTTGTCTTGATTAAATATCGGGTTAATACAGAGGTAACGTAAGTATTCGGTGAACTGTTTAAGCTTCTACCCTGACGTGACTTTGTCTGCTCGTGTCGTGTCGACTGAGATAGTAGCGGAGTGGAATATTGCGTGAAGGGCAGCTTCTTGGTTTTTTTATTCTGATCAAGGCTTACAAGAGCAGTCTTACGGCCATCTAAAACCACAAAGCAACTAAAACTCATGGACAAGTTTATTATAAAATAATAATTAAAAGGAAGATGGGCACAGATACTCCCAGTCGTAAATAAATAGTTTTTGATAAACAATTTAGATATGTTCACTCTGGTATCTAGTTAATGAAACCTTGGGGAAGAGTGACAGTACATGAAATCAATGCCAAAACTAAAAACACTGATACCAGCCGCTTCTAAGTTAATTGATATCCAGTTGAACTATAAATTCACAAGGGTCAAAACTAGGTTGGTGATGAAATTGCACTTCAAATAATTTAAAATAAATTTTTGAAAAACAATAAATCGGGAAACAGATGCGTAATCAAATCCCTTCCAAGGCATATACTTCACCGCAATTAAATTAATAAAACCACATACGCATTTAACAATTACGTAATTACTGCGGTCTGGACATTGTATTCTACACTTTTCCTAAAGAGACTTATAGTAAATAATGTTCCATACCTTTTCCGCCGTTTATCCTTTTCAGCGTCGTATAGACATTTTTTTGCTTTACGCATCGTCAGGTTATTAGGGTCGGGAAAGGGCTGAGGGCAAGGAACGAGAAGGAATTATGTGATGGTCTTTTGAAGAAACTATTCCGCTTTTGCCTGGAGTGATTTGAGGAAACAATGAAGAACCCAATTCTGAATGGACGGGGATTAGAACTTGCATCAACCCGAATATGAGGCAGAATGTTACCCCTCACCTA
Source organism: Vandiemenella viatica (assembly GCA_031002005.1). NCBI lineage: Eukaryota > Metazoa > Arthropoda > Insecta > Orthoptera > Morabidae > Vandiemenella > Vandiemenella viatica. The sequence goes on from CM061919.1 coordinate 175,261,677, forward strand.
CCACTACCTGCGCAGACATAATACCAAAAACAGAACCGATTTCAACTTTGTCACATTCGTACGTATGTATGTCCCAGTTCCAAATAACACCACCTTTACATCACTTATCATTAAACCTGACAAGATGATGTGTACTACTTACCGCAAAATACGTACGTAGCAAAATAACCAAGTAATAATTTCTAGTGTACCGTCGCAGACACGCTCAGCCCATGGAGTGTGATATCGTTCAACATGTATTCAAAATTGGAATTAGCGTTGTTTCAGGATATTTTATTTGGTCATATATTTCGGGACATGTGGGATGCCGATGTTGTTAATAATAGGTGTCCTCCACTAATTTTACCATCATATGACTGAAAAATATGAAGAAATTCAAGATGACAGTATTCGATAAGTTATCTGAAAGAAAACTGTTTTGCATAAGATATGTTGACAACTATTTATAAATATTTTTACATTAAGGTCCATTCATAAATTGTGCCACACTCTAAGGGGGAGAGAGAGGGTCCACAAAGTGTGATATAACGTGGCAAAGGGGGAGGGGGGGGGGGAGGCGGAGTTATAAGATATGTGTGACATCACACCATTTCCTAAGAACAGTAGAGCCGAAAAGATCAGTGCCCTTTTTTTAGTGAAACATTTCAAAAGATCACAAGAACCCTTTTTTGGTTACTTATTTCTTCTAGGAACCTGCCTACAGTTTCTTACCAACTGTTATTCAATATAGTTCAAGTATTATCACCACCTTATGTATAGGCTATTTCGAATTTAGTTCACATGAAAAGTTTAGCCGTGATTCAATATAATCATAATGCAAAAGATATGGGGCCCTATGGTTTGCCAGTCAACATGCATTCGCTGCTTTTACATACATTTGAAATAAAAATTTCTTTTAAAACATGCGTCTACTGGTTTGTATTTAACAATTTATCTTGCTATAAAGGACATTCGTACAACTGATTTGTGGTCTTTGTGGATGTTACAGTTTTTGACAAGATCTAAATCCTGTATTTCATCTCCCAGACAGAAGTGTTAAGGCTATTTTCTGTTCTCGTTTCAACTTTAACTGAACCTTTAAAATCCATTTCGCACGATATCTCTGTGTTTCTTCCACTCACAGTACTTGTTGATGGTTTTTGTACATAAAGTTCTGTGTGTTCTTTGGTAGAATTCCAGTGTAAAATCATGGTATAGTAAATTAGTGAGTGGCACTACGCAGAGCATACCAAGTTTCTTCTTTGCATATAGGCCACGACATACGGGGCTGCTTTGAATGAGATCTTGAAATAAGTTTTTACGAAATTTTTGAACCTGTTGGTTGAACATCAGAACTGGTAAACTTGGTGCAGATACTTTTATGGATTGCTTATCCTAGAATTTATTATCTGTTACATTAAGCGGACTGAATTCTTTAGTAGACACTTCTTAGTGATCAGCTTAAAATAAACTTTCTTTATAATAATGCAACGTTTTCTTGATTTTGTACTGATTAGTAAAGGGTCTTTTAACGCTGTTTTTATGTCAACATTCTTGCACTTTTATCTGTAATAGGTGCGGACAACTCCATTCATGTGTCTCCTAACTGTAACATGTTGAAAAATGTTTATCATTTCAGTATGGTATTCGATCGAGAAAAGATACTAGGTAATAGTAGTTTATAAAATTTTTACACATATCATAATAAGGAAGACTAAGATGATAATATTTGCAAAATTTGTGATGAAAACATGTGTAGGCATGACTATGATGTTGGTCAACTTAAATTGTTCACAAAGTTCACATAAAGTGTATTTCCACTGGGTTCGTAATTTTTTACAGGTCTGTGTAGATTAAATCTGCTTTGCCGTAGCGACGCAGCTACGAACAGGGAGCAGATAAGCAATCGTTCAGGAATTTCATAAACAGGTTTTCTCAAGCTTCTTTTCGTCCTAAAATTGTTTTCAGACCAGTTGGAAGAGCTGAATCACTCACCCTTCTCTTTAAATTACAAGAAAAAAGCTTTTAGTCATAACAAGAAAACTGTTAACCGGTTACTGTTTCGTAATTAGAATTTCTCTCAAACAAGATGACTTTTTTGCATATGGCCGAAGTCGTGTCTCAAGCAAATTGAAAATACTAGCAGATTTTTGAGCGGCCATCCAGATTTATACTTTACCTGCAGTCACGTCCTTCATTCCTCACAACTGCATACCGGAAGTTACTTTTTCAACAAATTTTTCACATAGATAATCTGAATTAAAGTATTGAAAACCAATCTTTTTATTTTAATCAGGTGCTGGTTGTACACGGACTGGGATCTATAAATATATATTGAAACAAAGGTAGAATAGAATTGAAAAGAAAATATTATTTGGTGAAATCGCATTTTAGGGTTGTGCTTCGAAACCAAGAACGTAAAATTATGAAGAAAATACGTTTTATCAGGCCAAATTTGAATGACAATGAATAATTAAACTGCGAAATAATTGAATCCTGTGAAGTTCAGAAAACGACAAGGAGCTAGACAACTTCGTTGCTACAAAAAAAGTTTTCCAGTAATCCGTTTAATTGTTCTGCCTTTTTAATGCAAGGAAATATGGTAAGCCTGTCTCTGAAAGTTATATGTTTTAACTGAGGAACTAGCTTATATACGTCATTCCCTGGTGTGGAGGGGAGGGGATAAGGATTGAAGGGGAAGTCACAGTTACGCTTACTGTTTTTTATAGTATATATCATATTATTTTGTTTGTTTGTTTTTACATTCCCTGTTTCATTGTTGTTAAGATAGATACATAACATAGCTAACTAATGAATATTGAATTATGAACCCCTCAACAATCATTGGTCCATCAAGTGTATCGCTTACAATTTTTTGTACTGACCCTGGTGGACGAAGGGTGGACATTTGGGAAGACGTAAGTCGAATCCTAGACTGCCATCCTGATTTCGGTTTCCATGGTATAGCTACATCTCTTCAAGAGAAAGCCAGGATCGTTTCTTCAAAATACCATGACCTAATACCTTCCTGTTCCGTATCCCAAATTCCCAAATACTCTGTTGGTCCAAATAACCTCGATGAAACATGAAGCCCTAAAAACAAAAATATTACAGTTTGATACAACACCAAAACTGAAATCATTGCAACCGGGGAACACTGGGGATAAGATAAAGAACAAGAGGGAACACTGTCATAACCTTTTGAAAGAGCCATCCAGCAAATGGTTGGAATGATTTTGAAAAACCATCGAAAACAATATTCGTATGGCCGGACTCGGGTCTTCCTGAATAGCATGTCAAACATTAATCAAACTCAGCAGCAGTCATCACAAATAAAACGTGTTCTGTGCTAGTGTAATTTCAGCACTGAGTGTGTTACAAAAAATGATGAAGATTTAAAATTTTGAAATGTGTAACATAGAGTAATTATTGGAAACGATGAAGTATGAAGTGGATACGTTGGCTAATGGTAATTAAAGAAATTATTTTACTAAAGATTCTTTAAAAAAATAGGGAATGGTTTTTTACATTTCTTTCAATAGAAGATTAATTAACTTGAGATTGAATTTTGAAATTAAAGAAAAAAAACTGTAGAGAAAAAAATAGAGTACGTGAAACAGGTCGTAAAGAAAATGAGAGATAAAACCATAGATTCAAAGGATAGGAAAAGATTTAGTTTGACATACAACAGAATTAATCTTTTATTGAGCTCGATGGAAAATTTTGGAGTTAAATACAATTATCTGTAAAAAACTGTCTGCTGCAGTTTGTAAATTCAGTAACCGACTATTGTTTTTATATCAGTTCCGTACTTTCATCAATTTTTTTTTCACTCGGATTCAGCGATATGATCCGTTATTTTCCGAACAAAAAAATGTTACTAGTCGATGGATGGTTTCACTCTTTATTCAACTATTTCAGATCAGGTCTCACTTTCACACCTGTTTAAAAATAAAACCATCAAATAGGAGGGCCTGGTAAGTAAGAATTTGATCGGTGATGGATGTCTTGTCAATAACCAAAGTGTTTGAAATGCGTCTATAACAGAATAGTATACATATTAAGGTTAAATACGATGTTATTCCTGAAATGTTGTAACTGTAGCTTTCTTCAGAATCTTAGCCAGGATGGTCGGTATACCAGGAGCAGCATTTCACTTGATGTTGTTTGTGGAATGGCAATCATGAAATAACTATTACGTAATATGCTCGTTTAAAGTAATATGATATACTTCGTTCCAGTTGAGGTAATACATTTTTTAAATCGTTCAGTTTCTGTTTAAATAAAGTTTTGTGGCTACATGAAACGTGTGGTGCTGCTAAAACTCATGTTAACTGATGTATAATTAAAATATTCTAATTAATAACGTACTAAATTATTCATGCCTTGAATAACGCTGGATGTATAAAATGTTAAATTAAATAATTAAAAACCTTAATAACTCCACGAATACAATTTATCGTTGCGCTGGAAATTTTTCTGCTAAATAAACATAACTAATATGAAATTTAAATGCATCCGTCCTCTCATAGTATTTTACTATTACTATTATTACTGCGATTCACTAAAAGTGTGTGGCGGAAGGTGCATTGCACCTATCTGGAAAGGTAATGGTTTGGAAGGGATATACGGGATATGGCGAGAGGCGCCCATGGGCTATTGTGAGGAACCATCCCAGCATTCGCCTGGAGCGATCTAGGGAAACCATGGAAAACCCAGATCAGGATGGCCGAACTTTCGACTTAATGAACTTATATTTTTGCCTTTTTTAACGTGAATATGGTAACATAACAACCTTTTTATTTATTGTACAAATCAAAAAATAGACACAAAATTTTGTAGACATTTTCATAGACAATCGCATATTTGCATCAAAAATAAATCAACACAAGTTATTGAGACATATGAGTCACAAATTTAGTTCCTATTGAATTTTTGTCCAGAACTTTTTTAATACAACATAAATCCATTTAGTGTTAAGCCGATTACTTCCCGTATTTTTCAGAGAAAAGTGATTTATTATCTAGCGATTCGCGCGAAAATGTAGACTGAAAAATGAGATAAAAATCTGTACAGTGGAAACGAAATTACATTAAAGTTGCTTTAATCTTAATGCTGAAATTTCAAGAGCAGTCATCCCATTTGTCTTGCCCGTAGTGTGTTCCCTAATATCAAGGTAATTAGAATTTCCGTCCCTCGTAACTTAAGCAAATTTTGACGACTAGATTATTACATGTCTTCTCGAGAGCGGTTTTCCAAAAGCGGAGTTGGCGTGACTCGAAAAAGAATCGATGTCTGGTATCTTGCTAATTTAATTTATCTCCATCTGCGCCGGCGTTTAAGCGGCAGACACTTCTAAAAATTGCTGTAATTACAGTCATTTTCGGGTATCAGCACCGCCATCAAGCCTGTTATTACGTTCGCGTTGAAAACAAACTTTAGGCGTACAAAAAAATGAGAACAGCTGACTTAGGAGACATTGCCTTCCCGTGCCTGAGTGGTGTTGATACTGTTGGAAACAAACCCAAGATGTTTATTTGAAAGTCTTCTTCGACGGGTTGGAAAAGTAAATTAAAATACAGTCTCAAAATTAAACTTCTTAATGTTGTAATTAATACCTATAAGTAGTTGTTCCGAAAACCAATAACGAGTTAATTGAATGCTAATATATTTATTATCATTGCAGTTGAACTTCTTCATGAACGTCAGTGACGAAAAATCATGAGCATTTGTGACGCTTTGCATACATCGGATATGGAGATATTACACAACAAACGGACTGAACGAGATGTCACGAAATTGTGACAAACCTCAGGTTATTGTTCGTTATATTTTATATTCAATACACAAATTATTTTTACCTATTTATCAATTAATTTAATCCACAATAGTTTTATGAATTGCGATTTTGTAGTGAATAATGTTGTCCTATTAAATTGTTTTTATTATTGAATTCTTAGCACGGTCTTTGCAGCCCCTTAGTTTTTCACTAAACTTACTATTTCATGAAGAACTGATAATCATTATGTACTAGTTGTAGTAACAATTATGATAAAATCTCGATATATTGTCAAAGCTTGATAGATAGTAGAGAGAAAGTGTCGATAGATAGTTGGGTGATAGGTTCGGTAGCAAGCACGACAGAGTTGAACGAGATTCAAGGTTGATAAATGGTTGAAAGTAGGATTAAATATCTGGTAGAAATATCTTACATCATCGACAGCCTGTCTCCAAAGATTATTAAGATCAGTGACCTGAACGAAATGGGTAGGGTGGAGATTTCAGTGGAGGAAGAGCTTATGGGAAAGTAAATAACAGGCGATGTAAGATAAAATTAAAAATATTCTTTAAAAAAAGGACTTCTGGAGGTGTCTTAATGGAGGTTGAGGGCAGGAGGATGCCTGGTATTTAGGACGTGCTGGGGATTATCGAATGTTAATTCATATTTCTGAGAATCGATGCCGTTTTTCAACATATTGCTTATTAATTCGACTGTTCCGGTTACAAACAGCTTTTGCTTCTTACTGTTTTAACCTATCATCGTAATCTGCCGTACTGTTAACATTTGTAACCTCTATTTAATTCCATACGGGAAACAAAACCAGCAAAGCTTCCCCGTAAGAAACGAGTCGTCATTTTTACTCTTATACACAATTCGCCGCCGATAGTTACCTTAAATGTTTATTAAGATATTCAATAATTTATTCATCTCTGCGTATAGTATCTGCAGTCAAAACCAAGACCGCCGTTGTACTTGTGTACTGCGCAGAGTAGAAAATTATGACTGGTGCTCCTCATCATACATGTTTATTCAACTTTCAATTGAGTTTACACAAAACAGCTAGCGATATATCCATAGGCATCAGATTAGTCTGTTCTTATTCATCCGGTCATTGCGACAAAGGTGGAAGCAGTATCTGAGTACTAAATTAAATTCACGTTATTTAACATACTAGAAACAATTTGCGTTATCACGCCAGAATACAGTAACCCAATTCTCTCGTAACAGTGCGACAATCGTTCAAATGACTCACGACCATTCTCCGCACATTCTGTATACTGTTTACCAATCCCTTGCGGGAGATGATCGCACGTATTTCTATAAAAACTGCAAAATTTTACCGAAAATTGGGTAGGTTGATATCATCTGTGAAACAATTATATTCATATACAGTAGAACTCCAATTATCCGAATCAATTGGCACCGGACCCCATTCGGATAATCGAAAATTCGGATAATTAGATTTTTTCCGAAAAAGGGTCTATTTTAATTATTTACTGTATGTATGTTGAAAATGGGAGAAAAAACTATATTTAAAGGAAAAGAATTTTAATTTATTGAATGAAAAGGCAACACTTTTACTCGTTAAGCGTAGTTAAAAGTGCTGTACGTTAGTTAGTACAGTATGTACGTACCATATTATAAATAAAAGTCATTGCTTGCTAACATCTCTGTCAAAGTAAGCTGTTTGACTGTATTCATCTGTTTTCTAGCAGCAAAGTCGCTCATCCGCTTGACAGTGAGAAGTTTCATGTGATATGTAGACAGAATCATTATTTTTTTGAATCGCAGTACGTTTTCGTTTTAATTAAATAAGCGATTCGGATAATCAGTGATTCGGATAATCAGCGATTCGGATAATCGGAGTTCGGATAATTGGAGTTCTACTGTATACACTAAATTTCTGTTGCCTCTTCATAGACAACTAAGCTTTGCTGTAGGATTAATAGATTATCTTTGACGTGGAAGAGGGTAATTCTGACGTTATCGATTCGACTTTTCCGGTTACAAACAGCTTTTGCTTCTTACTGTTTTATCCTATCACCGTAATCTGCCATACTGTTGACTTTTGTAACCTCTATCTAACTCAACACCAGAAACAAAAATCAGCAAAGCTTTCCCGTAAGAAACGAGTCGTTATTTTTACTCTTATACACAACTGTCAATCTTTTATTTTTAATGACCGCGTCTTAGCCTGATTTTTACTGTCTTACTTTTACCTTAATATGTCTTGGTAGTGTTTCTAGGCAAGGATGCGAATATTATGTAATGGTTTTAACTTAAATTTTCTACGATAATAGCGAGTTACAATCTCCAGAACTCATTTCTTCCTTTCTTAATCTTCGGAAAAAATTTTTATTTATACCACCTTGTCATGCTATTTGTTATCTTACTTCAAAAATACTGGTTGGACAAGCTTCCGTTAAATAAACTTTGCGGCTTAAACCGAACACCGTTTTTATTGTGCAACTTATCGTATTATATTACAAAGTAATTAGAAATTTCACTGATGCGTGGCCTTTTGCCCGCCATCATAAAAATCGTTATGTAATAAAACTGACTTCTTCTCTTACAGTCCAGTTAATTTATTCATGATCTGCGCTCCGCCCGCCAGGATACAACCGCATCCTTACGCCATTCGCGGCTTTCCTTTGTTGTCTCCATTTTTGTCTTAATATTTATTCCTTTGCTTCAATTACATCGCCATCAGTTACTCTTTGCCTTCAAAGATACCTATAAAACAAGGTTAGTGCCATACATTTGAAAATCACAAAACAACAAAAGTAATACATTACTTTGTATTTATACTTATTAATAGGGTTCGGATCTTTAGGACAAGTCCTATTATTTTCCTGACTTCTTTTGAGCTGAAATGCTGAATTAAACACTGATTCAACGTTTCTGATTGTATTTAAATGTATTTTATATAGCATAAAAATGCATATTCAGACCATTTTCCTACTTTTGGTCAAATTTCGATAATATTTACGGTCATATTTTGAAAAAAAAAAATCTGTTTTTTTTTTAATAGTACCGGGAATTCACTAGATACAGATGAGAAGGAATTAAGGTAATTATTCACAGAACTGTACTTCTGCTGTACAGATTGAGGGGGGGGGGGACTAATTTTTACTGTGGTCAGAATTCACCAGTCAAGAATTAAAGTTATACATTATTGTCACTCTCTAAACGTTACTGTTCCGCCCGCCTTTTAATCTCGACAATGCAGCAGCAGCATGCCTGTGTCGATCCGCGTCAATCAGTAATCTCAATGAAATATCCTCAATCATCGTTAAATCTGCAGTGGATCAGTGAGTAGAGCTACCACCATGCCGAAGATAAAATTTTCTGAAAGTGCGAAGTTACCTAAGGGAATTTAGAGAGGAGAGTTTTAGTGCAGATGAAAAGAGTTCTATTCTGTAAATTAACTGAAATTAAAGTGACTTCAAGAAAACGATTTAAAATTTAACTTTACAATTCTGCAGTAAGAGCTCGGAAGAAAATTATTCTGTCTACATGAAAGCGACGCTACTAGATATAATAAATGATGTGTAATTGAGCATGTTATGATGTATAGTCAATTTAATTGTTTGGTCATATTTACCCATTTTTAGGGTCATATTTGGCTACATATTTCTCTTTTTTTTGTCATAAAGATCCGAAACCTACTTATTAATAAGTAAGCGTGACGTTGAATAGCATGAACAAAATACTGAAGGAAGATTTTGGACTGAATATAAATCAAAGCAAGACAAAAGTAATGAAATGTAGCAGAAATGATACCAATTACAGTTGATTAAATATCAAAATAGGATCGAATGCAATACGAGAAGTAAGTGAATTCTGTTACTTGGGAAGCAAAATTACAACCGATGGCCGAAGCAAGAATGATGTTAAAAGCAGAATAGCACTAGCACAGTGGTTCCCAATTAGTTTTTCTCGAGTACCACTTCAAGAAAGAGCTCACTATCGCGTACCCCCATTATAGCTGAAATGATAAATAATTACGTTTATACCAGTCGAATGCTTCGCACAACAGCATTACTGAAATATAATTCACACACACAGTTTGTCTCAATATATATTTTTGGCGAGTACTGTTTTCCTAATTCTTTTTTTAACTATCGGAGTGATTACCTTAGCCAAGAGATTACTGCGCGTACCCCTTGAAGCAATCTCACGTACCCCTGGGGGTACGCGTACCACTAATTGGGAACCACTGCACTAGCAAAAAGAGCCTTCATGAAAAAGAGAAATCTTTTAGTTTTTAATATTGATCTAGGAATTAGAACTTTTTAAAACTCTATGTATGGAGCGCAGCACTTTATGGTAGCGAGTCATGGACTTTAGGAATACCGGAAAGAAAGAAAATTCAAGCATTTGAAATGTGGTGCTAACAGAAGAATGCTGAAAATCAAATGGACAGACGAAGTAAGAAATGAACAAGTTTTGGAAATGATGGGTGAGAAAAGAAGTTTGTGGAAGAAGCTTACAGAAAGAAGAGACAGGCTCGTAGGTCATATTTTGAGACATGCTGGATTGGTTAATTTGCTGGTGGAGGGAACAGTCGAAGGTATGAACTGTAGAGGAAGACAGAGATTAAAATATATGAAGCAGATAATTGAGGACGTGTGTTGTAAGGGGTATGTAGAGATGAAGAGGTTAGCACAGGATAGGAAGGGGTGGAGGATTACATCAAAACGGGCAAAAGACTGACGACAGCAAAAAGAATAATCTGTTAGTGGCGGGTTGCCCCGCCGCGGGCGACCCGGGTTCGAGCCTTGTAGCCGCCGCGCTGGTTGCGTGCGCTCACGCAGTACAATGTCCTTGAGCGCCGTCCAAATACCAAGGCCAGCCCAGCTGTCCCGGATCTGATCGCCTCTCCACACGCATTGCACCGACCGCCTCCAAGGTCACGCGCCCAGCCGGGCGCGCGAAACGTCCGCACTCACATCTAGTACCTCACTCAGCCACTCACAAACAAGTGGATAAACCCATAACGAATATTTCTCTTTTCCTGTCAACACTTTCGATTCAACCATTTGAAATGTCGTTCTAATCTCTTTATATCAGAGATGTATTCATTTGCAATTTTTTACAGCTGTTCCCGATGATTATATACGTTGTATTTGAGTTCGCAACATCTGCCAAATCTCGGTCTGCTGGATGCTAATCAGCTAGATGTCTACGCGCCTTGAAGCGCCAAAAACAACAACAGTTGCCCTGATTGGCGTGGTTCTCGGTTTTCAATCATTCTTCTTCAGAATCCAGTTCTCTTCCTAAATGTACATAGTCTCTTATGTTACAGTGACCATTTCTTCTGGCAATGCTGTCCCTTGATGTTTTTCTCCCGACATATAGAACTAAACCTTTGTTGTAGTTCCTGCTCTATTCAATTCTAACAGAAGAATTCGCATGTCGGAAGTTATACATTTTCCATACCACTCGGAGTTTGTAACATTACGCTACCACCCCAGTTGTACACTAAATAGTTTATAATCATTATTTATTATTAAAGCTGTGGTCAATGTATTATATTCATAAAATGCAATGATATCGTAGGGGCTGCTGAAGGTCGCCGGTTCGAATCCGGCCGCGGGCATGGATGTTAAGTGTTGTGTGCCTGTGTGAATGTCCTGTCCGTCCTGTGGTGTCCATACTTAGAAGATACAATATATAAACACTGGATGACGACTGATTCACTGGAAGCGATAATAATCACATTGAGCTGGCTGTATGGCCTCCGCTGCAGAAAGCCATTAAAAAAAAAAAAAAAATGATGTATAATTCAACAGACTGGTAATCTATACTGTCATGGGGTATTTTTAAGTTAGATATGTAAGAAAGTAATTTGAAAATCTTCGGTCTGCTAGTGCGGCCAAACAGAGAGTTTAAGTCGCGCTTTGTAAGAGAGAGGACGTATAATGCTGACCATACACAAAGCGTCCACGGTATATGAGGAATGCTGTGGCATTGATTATTCTTGATAATTAGTTATTCATGTTTTTGGAGTGTATGTTTAATGGTACTGCTTGAAATTAAAAGCTAATCGTAGTAAAATTTCATCAGAGCATTAATCACTAATTAGAAGTATTCTCCTGACCTGATGTTAGAATTGACGGTTTGTTGTATTGTAATCCCTATACTACGCGCGCGATTGAGAGTCGGTGTATAGGGCGCCAAAACACAACCAATGACTTGTAGCAGGAAGTCGCCAGTAATTGAGAAGTTTATATCAGGCGACTCTCTGCTGAAGCAGTTAGTTAATAATTAATGGGATGATATATACGTCCCATCTGGTGACTCCAACAAACAGCAGAAACGTTCTTCAAATCTGAAAGATAACACGCTCCTTCATAACCACAATATAATCATTCAAAAAATAAACAACCTGTTGTCACCATACGAAATTTCATGACAAAAAATTTTCAGATCAATATTTGTAACATTCATCCAAACTTTGAAAAAGTATGTATAACCGACATATCTCGAATGTTACGGAAACTCAACGTTAAATACGCGGTAATAGGTTCTGAAAGGAAACTTTGGCTAACGCATTTTTTTTTTCCTTTTGTATCTATGTATGTTCGTTTGGACAAACTAAGGCCAAGTAAAGCATTTGTTTAGCTTGAATTTTGTTGTGGAAGTATACACATCGTGTTAAAACTGCGATTGTTCACCCTAGAGGTGACCTAGAGTTTGACGTGGAACCTAACCACAGAATGTCCTGGCGTAGGTCATATAATCAAACACTACTCTCAAAATTCCTGCGCCTACCGGGATTCAAACCAGAAACCGGAGCAGCGAACGTCTTGGAAGCAAGCGCCTTAACCGCTGAGCTATTTATAGTTTTGAAATGCTGGTTATGGTGGGAGGAAGCAAATGAATTTCAATTTTAGTAAACTAAAGGTGGAAGCTTCGTTGATACATCTTTAATATCATTCTACGTATGATACATTTTAAAAACCAAAATTGTGGGCTATGAGCATTCTTCTTTATAATTACGAAAACCCGCCAAGAAAAACAAGTCAAAACACCTTATGTGCAGACGGTTGGGGAGAGTTTGAATTTTCACCAGTTGTCGATGGATGAGTTCATTGCGGCACACACCAAACCAAACTTCTTGGCGCGATATCGTTCATTCTTCACTCTAACGTTCTAGAAAATCGTCCGTAACTTTGTTTTGAAGCCTACCTGCCGCACAAAAGTGAACTGTAAGTAGGTTCTGTTAAAATACTGTAAAATCAGTGAATTTTTAAATTCATCTAAAATATAGCCTGGCTGTTATATAGAGAGGTTTTATTTTGGCTAAGATAGAAATGCCATTTTTTAATAAATGGATGTTTCTAAAGAACCCAACCTTCATTTGTAATCTGAAAAATTACAATTCTCGAAACTTGATATTTTTACGTAAGAGTAATTTAACACCCTTTTATTCGCCTATCTTTTGATTAATTAATTTTGCGGAAAAAAGTATAATTTTATTCCTTGTAGTTTGCTGAAAAATTTTGTTAAAATGACAGAATTTATTTATGCATATATGGATATTTGTAGAAATTATTAACTTTTTAAATTGGATATTATAACCAGATGCATCAGTGGTGACTATTATCTCTTGCCCCAATTTCAAACATTACAAGCGTTTATGATGTTTAAAGTGATATTAAAAATTTTCAAATTAATTGTTATGCTATTAAAAATCATTTCCATGCCATTTGCAGTGTGGTTAGGAACGTTTGAATTCTTATAAAAGTAATTTAATAATAATAATATTTGCTCTTTTCATCAGTCATCGTTAATTCTCTGGAACAAAGCCGGCTGGCTGTCTCCTTTTAAACTTCCAAAAGTTTCGATGTAGGCAGATACAGAAGCGAGAATTCACAGAGTTGTTATTTAACAGAACAAGCGCTGATATTGTTTATCAGTTCGTGAGCTTGGTCAAGTTTGGTAAGAAAAGTGATTTAATGTTGTATACACATCGACTTCATTATTAATTAATTCAAGAAACGACTTTATGACAGGAAGAATTTAGGGAGTTATGCAATGAAACTGCCCTCAGTGGAAGTATTAGCTACTTGTGATATTGCAACCCACTGGAAACGGGTTGCTGGTTACTCTACAGTATGTTGGGCAGCTAGAAAGATAACGCTGTCTTTTTTTTATATATGGCTTTATGCCTCTTCGACACCGATTTTATTACTGGTTGGAGAGGATTTTGGACAAGGAACTGGAAGGAATTCATGCAAGGCTCGGAATGATTTGGGGAACACGGAAACCCGAAACTGGATAGGGGACGGGGATTTGAACCCGGGTCCTACCGAATGCCAGAACCCAGTCAATACACCGCAGACAACAGCCAACAGACAATACTACAGAAATGTTTACACAGAAAACAAATTGACGTACTCAGCCACCCTTCATACTCTCCCGATTATCCCCTGTGACTAGTTTATATTTCACAAACTGAAGTTATAGTCAAAAATTTGATTTCCTAAAGATGTCGTAAATATAGAAAGAACTATAATGTCTACTCATGAGGCCGTATCACTGCACGGTATAAGGTAACTCCATACATAGCTTTAGTTTAAATAGAATGTGAATAATTCTTGTGCAACTGTTTTTTTTTTTTTTTTTTAGTTGAAGGCAGTAAGAGATGTCTGTGGAGTCAGAGATTAAGATTGGCGGTACCAGCTTGTCTGATGGAGAATCTTTGGCTCTGTGACAAAGCAGTGTTATGCACAACAGGAGTGAGAAACAGATCGCAAGACGATCTAGACAAGAAGTTGTTTGAAGGATTGTGGAATCAATATGAGAAGGATATATTGGTCTATAATTTGACTTCAATAAAAATAATTGTATAATGTGAGTTAATAAGAAGAGTAATGCAGCTAAATAAAAGAAGTTGTAATTTTCTTACATTAAATGTAACGAACATTAAAGTTACATATTATGGAAAAAGTGACGGGACCAGTTGTACAAGAATTATTCACATTCTATTCAAACAAGGTTGCCCAACCCCAGGCGTATTTGAATTTGCCCGTCAACAGCAGCGGTCTAGAATAAGCTAGGTCAAAACCCTCTGCTAAGGTCTCATTGATGGTTTTTACTTTTTGATTATAATTATACTGTGTTACTTATATCTTTGTTATATTTACTGTAACAATAGGCAACTATAATGTAGCCCGCAGGCTAACATTTTTTTAAAAAAATAATGTAAAATGTATATTTCCAAGAACTGCGTTCAGATTGAAACTCTTCTCTTGGACGAGTTTCCATATTGTGATATACTGTGGATTCGGATGTTGAGGTGTCTAATGATAGAAATTTCAGTGACAGACAAGTACTGACTTTGAGTTGCTTTGATGAATTTATTGAGGTGTCCTGAAAACTATTTGAATACCGCTCAATGTTCAACTTAAAATGAAAGAGATGATGAAGGAGATCAGTCTGTATCAAATCTTGAAATGGTAACTTTCAGTCCTGAAATGAACATCTCTCCAGCTAATTAATTATCTGACACCAATACACCAGTTATTATTTTTACAAAAATAATAAACATATGGAACCAAATCGTGGGAGGCAAAAAATATGTTAAGAAGACATGCTCACTAGACTGTTGCAGATATTGGAATCACAATGGCCATTTCAATGTGATTATGATAACACTTCCAGTGAATAAGTTTCTCAAGTGTGTTGTAGCTTCTAAATATGAACACCATATGACGGACACTACACTAGCAAACACCCATGCCCTCGGCCGGACTCGAACTGGCGACCTTCAGCACGCGGAACCAGTAGAATCGAAATTGTGCCACATCCAAAATTGGTGGGCAGCCTTGTATTTAAATGACCGCAAGATATAAGGTATTACCTGATAACGGGCAGAAGTGGTTCTAGTCTTCCGACTAGGGGGGGCGCAGGTTTGAATCCCCATTCGATCATACAATTTTTTATTTCCCATGGTTTCCCGAAATACTCCAGGCGAATATCGGGAGGTTCCTTCATAAGTTAGTGCCGAATTCCTTCCCGTTCCCTTCTCTTAATATTTTCCTGTTTCTAGTTGCCTCAACGTAGACGACAAATCGTAAGGCTCTCAATAAATATATAAACAAAAATTTAAAATAAAAAACTTTTTTAAAATGCTAAAGTCTTTGTTTTAAGTAGTTTGATTCCATAAAATGAGTTTCAACACAGAATGAAGACACTGTATGTTGATGTACGGTAGTCCACGGTGTGGAGGAACTTGATTCCCACCTACTGTCGGCCCAGCGTTGCGGGTGACCTTGCCCTTGGTGGGTGTGCCTGTAGATCGTGTTCGGCCTAGGGCACAATAGTTTTCGGTTGACTACCTGTTCGTGCTGACTAAAATGCTTGATGCCTAACCGATACGGCGAGACAATGATGTAAACTTTTATTTACGAACTAGCTGGTAACTACGACTTCGTTCGTATTTGTAAAGAATTTGGATTGACAGCCAGCGACATCTAACCACCATAGTGCACGATGGGGGACTCGATCCTATTACCACACACAAACGCCAGTCATCTGCGCTATGTAGTTCAGGCAGCAAAGTAAAATATACGGACACACATGTGTTTGGTCGAAATACGAAAATATCCTTAATCGACCAATTTCAACCACACTACCACAGTTACTGAAATTCGGCCAACGTTGTTATCGACGGGTGTCTCTATGCTACTAATACCCACAAACACCAGTGATCTGCGCTAGATAGTTTTGGCTGAAAAGTGAAATATAGGAAAACACAAGTCTATTTATATATATATATATAATATTAGGGAACATTTTCTCCTTTTTACGGTACCGGCGTAGCTTGAATTCCGTATTTCCTTTCAAGACTTCGTCAATACGATGGTGATGCGATTACAATGCTACGATCCTATTGCTGTAATCATACGAGATTTGTCTGCGGTATACATTTGAGTCAAACTAACTGGGTTTGTGGAACCATTGAAGACATTCATCTCCACGAAGAACTGTAGCTACAATCAGGAATTCACTTTTCTTAAATAAATCACAGGTATTGCAAAAATTCTTTTTTAAAAAAGAATTCATATGTCAAAATAATATTCCAATAAGAAACATTTCAGTTTAACTTACGTTTTACTAATTCAATAGACTACGAATCTGTTCTACCTATCGTATTATTTAGTTTTCTAATTATTTTAAAGATTCATTTGATGCGGATTTAGAGTATTCTGAGACACATTTCATTTTATGTTCACTGCGGCAACAGCACATTTCAGTAATTTATTTATTTATGGCCATTCCTTCGTATAAATTTTTTAAAATATTGATATAATTCCAATTAAATAAGAATAAAACCAAAGAGTTTATACTCATTGACATGTGAATGTGTTAAATTCTCTTTTTTTAAAAAAAAAAATAACTGATAATATTTATAACAATTGATTAAATCCTTAATAATTACTAATTAGCAATATACCTATTAAACTGTATTCACGCAGCTGAAGTCCATTGACTTTAGGTGTACAAGATAGAATAAACGTTTGAAATGTGTGCTATATAAGTTTGCTGAAATTAAGTGGACACTTAAAGTAAGAAATGAACATGTTTTGGATTTGGTGGGCGAGGAAAGAAGTTTGTGGAAGAGTCTTATAGAAAGAAGAGACAGGCTGGTAGGTCATATTTTGAGACATGCTGGATTGCTTAATTTGTTAGTGGAGGGAACAGTCGAAAGTAGGAACTGTAGAGGACAGAGATTAGAATAAATGAAGCAGATAATTGAGGACGTGGGTTTGAAGGAGTATGTTGATAAGAACAGTTTCGCTCAAGATAGGAAGGGATGGATAATTGGTTCAAATCAGTCGATAGACTGATGACAGGAAAAAAAGAAAGTAGCTGCTGATAGATACTACAGATACATAATTTCCGATAAAAAATGCATCTTGATATTAATTTTATCTGATTTTATAACCCTTTTTCGAGAGCAAACATATATTATTTTGTCAGTACTCTTCAGTTAGAAATATCCAACATAAAAATTCATGAACAAAGACACGAGCAGAAAGTGTCTTAGTATAAACTTGAAACTGTTACCATTTTCCATTCTATAATTTTCATGTGACTGAATACGTAAATACAATGTATCCATTTGCATAATATGGTAATACTAATAGTCAACTGAAGTTAGATGCTACGCCCATTTACGCTATTATTGCTACATTGAATATTGTTTTCCGTTGACATTCCAGTAATAATTAGGGCCATTAATGCTCAACAATTCATGTATTTTTATCTCCGTATACCGTTAATCGTTGTTTACTTTTCATAAATCGTGATGAATAATGCATTTAATTTTCTTTTTTTCTGCGCCGTTGCCCTTACTCTGTAACTTCATTTTCCTGTCGTCACTGCAGACTAGTTTGTGTGTAGATTGAAGTTAACTCTCTAGTCATGTCAAAAATATGTGTCCTTTTAAAAAAAATTAAGTGGCAATCGATGTTGATTGAATTTATCTTTCGTCGGTACTATCTGCCTCTGAAATTTGTTTTCTCTTTGTTCGTCGCGTTTTCGTTGCATTTGCGAGTTCGATTTCGTTGGTATAGAGTTTCATAGCACTATATTGCACATGCTGAAACAGTTCTTTTTAGTTACAATGTGAACCCATTTGTAACCAATCAAAGATATTCATCTGAATAGCAATTTTCTTTTTAATCCACAAACTAAAATCTGCCGTTTTGATACTTTTAGGACTTAAGAAAAAAGTACTTGTACAATTTGGTTGTGCACGTCAAAAGCGCCGACATAAAGGACATGGGGCGGTGTAGTACAACGGGCTTATCTTATAACTTTTGCCCTGGAGTACCGACTATACTCACTTTTGATACTAGACGGAATTGCGTAATCATCTCTGTAACTACTAGCCTTCCCCAATTTTATATCAAAACAACTAAACAATTTATAACAAATAAAACACACTTTATTGGATTCAGAGTTGATTCATAACAAGCACTAACGGGACGTAGTGTGCGATTTTCAGGATATCGCAGTCAACATTGCCACAAGGTAAGAAAAAAATTTACTACCCATGAATATTTTCTACCATGCCAGAAACTGATTTCGGTGCAGGAAGAATGCAGGGCGCTACTTTTGTGGCGATGTAACTGAATTTATCCCGGCTTAGTGGAAATAACTGCTAATCCAAAAGTAGTCAAACTTAACGACA
The DNA here is from genome assembly GCA_031002005.1 of Vandiemenella viatica. Taxonomy (NCBI): domain Eukaryota; kingdom Metazoa; phylum Arthropoda; class Insecta; order Orthoptera; family Morabidae; genus Vandiemenella; species Vandiemenella viatica. Next base: position 175,280,648 of record CM061919.1, read on the forward strand.
GAACAGGTATTTCCAGTTCCTCGCCAAGCCTAATACATGTTTGACTAACGTTAAAGCTTTGTATCAATAGGACGCGTATTCGACTCACGTTCTGGACATTCAGAATTCGGTTTTCCATCAGTTCCCAAAATCGCTCCATGAAACGCCGTAATGGTTCTTTCAGAAAAAGTCATGGTCGAGTTCCTTACCGTTCCTTGGACCTCAACTCTTTCGCGGCTATATGACCTAATTTTCGACTGTCATTAAAGACCATATTTTTAAAGAAAAATAATACAAAAAAAATCAAAAAAAATCGAAAAATCAGTGCCTCAGCTGATCGTGTCATTTTAACATCAAAATCTCTGGGATATTTGTGCTCAGATGTCATTATTATTCACCAAACATGATACTGTATTAGAGAAATTATTGTGTACTTTAGCTTTAAGATGTGTCATGGTGTTTATCGCGGTAGAGTTGTGTAAGCGGGAAGGCGATCTTGGCGGTCGTTGCGCGCAGCCAGGTTGAACGACCGGACTACCTTGTGCGTGCCGCGTGGCCTGCCATTACCATCGACCCAACAGCCTTCAGCCCGCCGGACCTTAAATATAGACAGCACCAGCGATACGCGCTGATAGGCAGGAAGGGGTCTGTCAACTCGCAGAAACAATATCCCCAAAGAAAACTAATGCTATCAAAATGGATCTTATATGTAATCGTAGGTTTTCCCGGCGAATCTGATGCTTGAAGATCTCTCCGCCGCATGCCCGAGACATCTTCAAACTTCAAAAAAATGGGCCGTTTTCAAAACGGGAAACTATACGGTATCAAACAATGCAGTTGACACTTGATATAGCCACTGAGCGTGTGCGTGAGCGGTGACATTCTAGCCTCACATTCGAAAGGATGTGGGTTAGAATCCCCGTCAGAGCATCCAGATTTGTGTTATCCATAGTTTCCTCAAGACATTCCAGGCCAATGCAGGGATGGTTCCTTCGAAAGGCTTTGGCCCAACTCCTTCTCATTCCTTGCTCCCAGTTCTTTCCCACCTGTAATGACATCGTGACTCTGTCCTTGACAAGGAGTACAGAAAAAAAGCTTTATAATTACGGCGTCAAAAATCATGATCCTAAAGGTGTAGATAGCACAAGAGCACTTATAGACCAGTAACGGTGTAGTTTTACCTTGCATTATATCAAGTAGAATTTTTTTTTCTTATCTTGCGTATATTACTGAGAGTATGCATAAACCCAGTTTTAGACCTTCGACACCCTCGGCACAATTTTCTGTGGCCAAAAAATGTCAAAATTTTGGTACTTTTTTCAGTTTTTCGTCTATAACTCCTTCTTTATGATTCCTAGCAAGAAATACCTTATTTCCAATTTGTAAGAGGACAAAATTTCCTAAAACTTTTGTAGTTCAAAGTTTTTTCTAAACTCAAAACTAAGCGAGCTACAGTTCTTCGAAAATCAGCAAAACTTCACTCTTTTCCGAAAAGTTGGGTTTTTTCCTACTTTGTCGCTCAAAATGACCTGGAACCACTGTATATATAATTGATATATATGTATTTCTGTAAGACATAGTATATATATGTACTATACTTTGATTACTCATGGTCAGTTCAATAATCATACGGCAGTGTTGGCCGGGAGATCCCCAAGGATCGTTCGGCCGCCAGGTGACATTGTTTTCAATTCGCCCCGCAATGCGTCCCTTTGTGGCTGTCTAACCTAACCGGGTATAGGGAACCTACTACTTAACGTAGTATCCGAACCACAGAAGCGTTTCGGCTTACTTCAGAAAATCACAGATGAGACCGAAATTTCGATCTACAGTCAGACGCCTTACGACCCCGTTACTAGATTATTAGCCAAATGGGCCATTTTCAAAAGTAGAAACTTTTGGTTAAATCCCAGTTTAATTCAGTTTTACATGTTTCTGCGAGCGATAACCGTGATATTTCTTAATACAGGCTGTGAATGATTTTCCTTGCGGCGTTCTGCATTTCTTACTAACCATGTTTCTAAATACGCCACCGTTGATGAGTGATGAAGCTGTAAGACAAAAAAAAATCTAACTCAATGAGTAAAATTAATATTTTGTGTAAATTATGAATATCTACCAGTCCTTTCCCAGTCTTTGCCATTGCGTGTACGAATTGGTTTCCGGTCCATTCATTCTCCTACAGTGGCACCTTCACTTCATCTTATCAAATTTCTTACGTGTTTCGATGCATGGGCTTCAGTGCTCATAAATTTTCTCACAAAACGATGATGAGTTCAAATTTTTTGATCCGATTTAACCTTTATGAAGGATACGGAAGAACAAAGATTTAATTCCTCCGTGACGAATCATAACAAGGAGAGCCTTTGTGTTTAAGGACAACAGCCCATCAATAACAGAAAAATCAAGCATTCAAGTAGCATCACTGAAGTGAGATGGTCGTGATAAGCAGTCACGTCCAGTAGCAGCTTACTGCAGTCAAGCTCGTTGATTGGTAACGCTCGGACATAGAATTCAGGATGACGCGTTTTGGGATTCCAGTCCAGATATGCAGACTTCAGTTTTCCATGGTTTCGCCAAATAATTCCAGAAAAATGCCAGAATGGCGCCTGTAAAAGTTGATGGGATAATTTATTGCAGTTCCTTGAGTCCAGTCCTTTTCATCCACGCGTAAATCAGTGGGAAATATACATATAGTTAAAAGCTATGTTTGTTAAACAATAACTAAACAAGTAACTTTAAACCCATTATTGACCAATCTCTTTTAAAAATAATATTTTTAAGTTATAATTACAATAAATTCATGAATGTTCAATATGACCACCACTGAACGATACTATTTCTGCATTCGAGATTATCCCACACTCTTTGCTACACGTCCGGCGCTACCGTGGCGATAGTTACAGTTATTTGCGTTTTCTGTTCGGCGATGTTAGTCTGCAGTGGTCTTTTATATACCCGTACAGAAAAAATAATCGCAGGGGGTTGGATCAGCGCTTATTGGGAGCCAATGCTGAATATAATTGTCACTATCTCCTCTGTTATCAGTCCATTGTTGAGCCAAATTTTCGTTCAAGTAACAATCCTAGCGACATCTCCTATCAAACACATTAATCTTCAAAACGTCTGCCTCACAATGATTATTAAAGTCGACCCTTGTAGCGTGGGGCTAGCTAGCTGACCTCACGTTGTCAGAGTCGCCGGTTCGAGTTCGGCCGAGGGCATGGGTGATTTTAATTAAGTGTTGTGTCCCGTGTTGCCAATACTGAGACGTAAACGATAATAACGAAGATGAAATACAGATACCCTAGGAGAAACAAAAAATCACAGTTGCAGCTGGCTGTATGGCTGAAATGGCCGAAAGATAGTTTAAAAAAAAATAGTAAAACGGAGCTTGAAGTAGTTTGGTTGTTGAAGTATAGGCGTTGAGATTTTTTGTATAATTTTGAAGTCACGCAATATATCCAGATGGTATGAACAACAGAGAAACTCTAGTCACAGCCATCTCTACGTGGAGTAGGTCATCAATCTAGTCTTAGAAATCAGTCAAAGGCGAGGACCGTTTCGCTCTTCCCTCGTAATAGACGCTGCGTTGCGTATGTTTACAAAGCCAGGCGAATGTAAACATCCAAAGGTCAGGTGCCACTCCTTCGGAATGTTTGCTCAGTTCGCACTGTATGTGAGCAGGCAGGCGGCATGTAAACACGGCCGAGTGAGGAGACGCAAGTTTTACATTAACTGCCGACATGATCAGCACTTTGCAGGTTAGTGCCTCCTCAAGACGATACTCCAGTTCCGTATCTCCCTGTATTATTTTTCCCAGTGCTACTTTATGGCTTGTCGTTGACGAGATCAATAAATCAGAATGACATTGACTAAGACCCGAAACGAAATCACAAAGCGCGGTGAGTGAGCGGTTACGTTCTGGCATCGTATTCTGGAGGATGCGGGTTCGAAGCACCGTCCGGCAATCCAGATTTTGGTTTTTCATGGTTTCCCCAAATCACTCTAGGCAAATGCCGGCATGGTTCCTTCAAAATACCATGGCCGAATTCTTTCCCATTCCTTGCTCCTTTCCCGCCTCTAATAACCTTGCCGTCAACAAAGCGGTTAGCAAAAAAAAAAAAAAAAAAAAAAAAAAGGAGGGGAATGAAATCGTCTTTGGCCTTTAATAAGACTTTCCGGAAAGGTGTAGAGTTTTTTAATTTAAATTACGCATAAACCGGTGATAAAAATTCAATATAGCCCCTTCCCATATGCCGTATTAACTGTCTACCTAAGTAACTGTCTTATCATTCTTTGAGTAAAGAAGTGTTCAGCATCCAAGCGAGTCACTGTTGATATGAGAGTTCCTGAGATAGACTGAGACGTTGCTTTGTCACAAATGCACGAGATTTTATTCACCTGACTTAGCTTTTGCATAAGTCTGTTTGTTTCCAGACTAACATCTATTCTGAATGATAATTGTTTGAGATGCATTATCATATTCATACAATTTAGCCTCGTCATCATTGAGGTCATCAGTGAAGGAACCATCCCCGCATTCTTCAGGAGACATTTAAACAAAATTCACAATTGGAGTTGCAAAGCGTTCAAAAAGAACCGTTCTAGAAAAATTTCTTATCGGGTGTAAGGTTTAGCCTATGTCATCTGTGGTGTGTAAGATATATGCCATCTGTAGTGTGTATAGATAATTTAACTGCTTAGGTTCAATTTTTATTGCTACCAGAAGTTTATTTGCTACTTATAAGCAATATCTGCGCTTTTAAGCTGTATTGTGTTTGTGTAATCGCAGGATCTTTGATCTGAATGAAAGTCGTAACACACGATTGAGCCGGGACGGTAACATAGCTTCGAGAGAACATAGTAGCCATCATGTTTAAGTCAGCTGTAGTGTTTGGCACGAAGCGGTCATTTGTGTCTTGTAAGTGACCGGTTCTGGAAAGGATTTATGGTTAAAAAAAAAGTGTAGTAAAAGTGCGGAACCTACGATATTATTAACGGCTACCATTTTACCGTAGCTTTGCCCACACAATTACTAACCCAGAGAAGACAAAAATACTAAATATTGTTCTTCTAACTTTTTTTTTTTTTTTTTTTTTGTTCTTCTGGTGACTTAAGAAACTATTGCTGAGATTCTGTCTATGTTTACTAACTTAATATCTTTTTAAATTTATCGTAAAGAAAAATCACTGTTTGGTATAATTCAACCCGACAGATTCAGCCTATTTAAAGGTAGCATAGTAAAACATTTAAGTATTACAACTAACTTAATTTGTCAAAAACAATATTATAGGAATCCAACTAGTGGTATGTTTATTTGTGATGTACTGTGATCTTTGCTGGCTATCTTTTTAGGCTAAGAAAATAGTTCTTTGAAGCAGTGTGATATGAGACCCATATCTATTCGGGTTACAAGTAGATCATCATTTATTGCTCCATCCCCGGACACTTATAACGTGACATAAATCGACGTAATAAAGAATCCCAAGAAGAATTTTACTGTATTATTTGAGTCCTCCGATGCCAATTATAGACGTTGCTTCAATAGTTAGTAAGTAGCAAATTTCATCTTTACTGGGTGTTTCGCGTCTTTTGTATGCGTATGGGCGAATTACTTCCCATTCTGTGTCCCCCGATCCTTTTCCGCCTCTAAAGATCGCGACGTCGACGAAGCTTAAAACAATAAAAAAACGGGCTCAACTGCGGATTAAAGATGACCAACGGATCATTGAATAACATAATTACCTAAGAAGTGGCAGAAATGCTGGATGTGATCCAGTAACTATGGAGACGACTACTTCGATTATAGCCTGGCTGGACAGCTTTTGAAGACAAAGAAATTTCAGCCTGAAATGTTTGCGAAGTTTTGCACTAACCACGTTTATCGACCAACGTTAACTGAGGCTTGTCTCTAAATTGTTTTTGAGAGAAAACTACTGTTTAGAAGACTTGACCTGAATTACTCTCATGAGGTCCATGGTTAGGTATTTACTGTTGTCATTAACTACAAGTACTAAAAGTGAATTTCTGGATGGTTACCTGGATAATGCAAGTTCCCACCGCAGCCAACTTGTCCTCTCCAACACTTTGTGAGTAAGGTGAGCGCTCTAGTCCAGCTGGCGCTCGCGTCGTGCTGACTCAAGACACTCCAGATCTCCGATAGCTTCCTACCCGCACCCTGCGGTGACGTCATCTCAGCACGTCAGAGTTCGGCGCTAGGGCAAACCGCGGTATTCCAACACCTCATCCATACCCAGAATTACTGTTGCCGACCATGAAGTTCTATTACTTTTTAAATCAATTAATTGCGAAAATAAAAAACCTAAAAACGAGACATATTGTATTTACTATTAGGTTCAGACACAGGTGTAGATGTAAGAACGTAGCTTTCCAAGGCGTTATGCATAAACTGTTCTCGGGCTTCCAGCCACGTATAAAAGTTACATTCATGGGACGTTTCGAGCGAGCTCATCACTGCTCCCATTTTCATTTGGGGGCGTTCATAAATTACGTGAGGTAAAATAGGGGGGGGGGGGGGGGGTCCGGCGAATTCTCACCAAATCTCACCAGCGGGAGAGGAGGTTAACGGAATTCTCACGTGTGGTTTTGGAAATTTTTGTTGGACTATAGAGGGGGGATATTTCGTCGTAAAGTGGGGGTGAGACATAAAAAAAATAAAAAATAGGTCTCAAAAGTTGCGAGGGTGATTTCTAGGGGGGGGGGGGAATCTCACGGACCAGATCTCACAAGAGGGGGGGGGGTGTCCTGAAATCCGGAAAAACACCTCACGTAATTTATGGATGCCCCCTAAATAACTGTAAGGGTGCGTCCATTAATTACGTGAGGTGAAATAGGGAAAATCTGCTACATATAACACGCCAACTTGTTACAGGATGCCTCAGACAGTCGCCCGTGGCAAAGGTGGAGATATTGGCTGGCATCGCCCCTGGTCGAGCTTCTTAAGGAAATCAACACCATCCAAAGGAACACCAAGCAGTGAAGGAAAATCGGCCTGGGAGAAGAGATTGCAACACAACATCGACTGGACCAAGCCGAAAGAGAATCTACCACATGGGTGTGAACAACCATTGACGATATGGAAGTCACTGACTTCCAGTATGATACATTTGTAGTCGTGCCCACAACTCGGATTAAATGTATCTCAGTCAGATCTTCAATCAGCCAGTAACAAAGTCATCGCATTTGAGGAAAAACTCCCTCTTATCTGATGCTGCGATTAACACGAAAAGAAGAAGAAGAACAGCTGTACAGTTAAAAACAGTTATTACAGCTATACAGGGTGATCCCGAATTCATGGTACAAACTTTAATGGTAGGTACAGGACATGATTTATTGTATAGGAATGTATGGTTGCAATTGACGCAGTGTGGCGTAAACAGGGGAAATAACAGCCGAAAGGAAAAACAAAGCTTTAATTGAAAGCGTTGTTGAAAAGTGTCACGTTTACATTAAGTGTTCAAAATTGCGTCCACCAGTAGCGATACATGCTTGACAGCGTCGGTGTAGCGATTGGCGTACACGCTCAAAGATGCCTGGTATTTCACGCACACCTGTAGCAGCTACGGATATGCGAGCAACGAAATCCTCATCTGATTCAACTGGAGTCTCGTAAACAAGATGCTTTAGATGTCCCCATAAAAAGTAATCGATGCTCGACAAATCGGGAGATCGGGGTGGCCAAGGCACTACCGGCAATGCTACCAACCGATCACTCCATTTCTCTTTCCTTTTATTTCCCCTGTTTGCGCCTCACCGCGTCACTTGCGAACATACATTCCTATACAATCATTGTTACAATGTCCAGTACCTACCATTAAAGTTTGTACCATGAATTCGGGACCACCCTGTATAGTTGATTGGAAATGAAAGCAGAGATAGATTCCCTTTAAACGTCCCGTTAACGTGACATATACACGTGGCTGGAAGGCCAAGAATTTATTTATTTACATTTCCCAGGCTCGAATCATAACCGGAATTTCACTGACCACGGAAAAGCTTGATTAATTTCATGCGAAATGCAGTTTGACGAAACGACGCAGGTTAAGATCCCCGCCCGTCCATCCAGATTTCGTGGTTTCCGAAATTATTGTCGGTAAATGCCGAGCTGGGTCCTACAGAAAGTCTTTGTAGAATTCCTCTCGATTCTTATGTCGACATCGATGAGAAGCAAAACCCGAAGGATAAACATAAAAGCGGTTTCTTACTGTGAAGATCGAACTGCACGTCACACTGCAGGTTCCCTTTGCTGGGTGGGATTACAGCGTTAAGTTAAGCCTACACAGAAGTTGATTTCGCGACAAATTGAAACCCTGCCACAATGTTGTTAAGGATACAGGAGATTTTTTTTTTCGTTAGAGCTAGTGAAGACCACATGAGCACAAGATGCCCGTCTATTCAGGCAGCTTAGTGTGAATCATAAGAACGGGGATGCTGGAAACCCCACTATTGCTACAAGCAGATTTGATAGATCTGTAGCATTTAACCCTGGAGGAGGAATGCTTATGCTGCCATCTGTCTGCGAAGCATCTAATTTAAGTTCTGTGGGATGAGTGTATTTTTGTTTGTGAAATCTGTATGAGGCGAAGATTGAGGATTGTCCCAGCATGATTGCGGAAAACCGCCCAAGTATTGCACTTAGCGTGGCCGCTACGAAGGTACCAAGACTCGAAGATGATCCCGTTGAAACTCCCCGATCCACTGTGCTAGCACCTTAACGCGCAAATCCACCCAGCACCTTTATTTGGAGACCTGAATCAGAAATGTGCATTGTATGGGAAAGTCTGCAAAAATCGCGCTTTTTATGTAGCGCATTTTCCATTTACTCTGAAATTGCTCGATCCTTTCGCACTATCATCATCTAAGGTAAAATAGGCAGCATTTATTCAAGCAGACCATAAAAATAACAATAATTTTTTTAGCTTAAGTCTACATTTGTGTCAGCAAATTCTTAATTTTCGCAGTAAATAAACTATACAACGATAACAGCAAACGGGGCGTGCAGGATGAATGGTAATCTGTCTGCAGCAGAATTCTGGAGCATGTCATATGCTCGAACATTACGAAGTTTCTGAGATGAGAACGAGTTACTTACACCGTGTCAATACGGATTTCGGAATAAGAGATCGTGTGAAACACAATTAGCCCTCTTTTCCCATGACGTAATGAAAGTTATCGATGCAGGTTCGCAAGTTGATGCAGTTTTCTTGGATTTTCAGAAAGCTTTTGATTCTGTACCACACAACCGACTTTTAGCGAAGATTCGAGCTTACGGTATTTCGGCTCAGATTTGCGAGTGGATACGTAATTTTCTAACTGATCGATCACAGTATGTCGTTTTCGACGGGGAAGCCTCTTCTAACATAAATGTTACTTCGGGCATTCCTCAAGGAAGTGTAATAGGACCACTTCTTTTCTTAATATTTATAAACGATCTAGGTGCCAACGTCAAATGTTGGTTGCGATTGTTTGCCGACGATGCAGTTATCTATAGGGAAATAAGGTGCCCCGACGATTGCTTAGAAATTCAGCGCAATTTGGATGCTATTTTCCATTGGTGCCGTAAATGGCAGCTTACACTTAATTGCAAAAAGTGCAAGGCAATGCGGATAAGTAACAAAAAGAATCAGTTTGTTCACGAGTACAAAATAAGCAATTCAGCTATTGACATGGTTGATTCCCTGAAGTATCTGGGGGTGATAGTACAAAGCAACATGAAATGGGACATGCACATAACTTCCGTCGTAGGCAAGGCGAATTCTAAATTGCGTTTCATAGGTCGTATTTTGACGAATTGTAATGCTCATACAAAGGAGATAACGTATAGAACATTAGTGCGTCCGCATCTGGATTACTGTTGTGGAGTTTGGGATCCGTATCGCAAGGTTCTGATTGACGCATTGGAGAGAGTGCAGAGGAGAGCCGCTCGATTCGTGACTTGTTGTTACAGCCCTTATGAAAGCGTCACAGAATTGATACATAGATTGGGCTGGGATAGTTTGGAAGACAGGCGACGTAGCTTGCGTTCGAATTTATTGGAGAATATGCGAAAAAAATTTAATTTAGAGTGCAATGAAATACTTCTTCCGCCAACCTATTTAGGCCGTAATGACCGGAGGTATAAGATTAGAGAAATAAGATGCCGTACTGATGCTTTTATGTATTCCTTCTTTCCTCGCGCTATTCGGGATTGGATTTCGCGGGTTTAGGATTGGTGCTTAGCACCCTCTGCCACCCACAGTGTTTGTGACTTGCAGAGTGTGGATGTAGATGTAGATGTAGAATGCTATGGCATCGCATTCGAGAGAACATGGGTTTGAATCTCTGTCCGGCCATCTATATTTCGATTTTCCACGGTTTGCCGAAATCACTCCAGGCGAATGCCGGAATGGTTCATTCAAAAGACCATGGCAGAATTCGTTCCCAGTTAAAAAATACCTCGGTGTAATTTCTCCTTCTGATACCACATGTTCTAAACACTTTCTGTTTGAAGGATTACACTATCTGTAACCCTCCAGTGTGGCTTAGTGCACAGAGGCGCTTCGCACTGGATGGGGAGGTACAAGTTACACGTTTAGCAGACAGTTCACAACACTTCACTTCCTCCATTAGTACGTACGCTTGGCGTCAAAACAACAAATTTGACCATGCCAATGATGAGTAGAACTCATTAAAGGCAGCGACTTCTAATGGTGGCAACAGGTGGTGAAGAAAATGACCCTATCTGCAATTGATTTAATTTATCTTTATTCATCATTAAATATTCTATAATTAATACATGTTATAAGACTGTACATTATTCAATAGAGTGTATACGAATACGCGTCACTATTTTGCTTGATGAATTTTTTGCTGCTGGTGTTTAGTTGCGTTATTACATTATGTCTGTTCTTTTCTCAAGTGGCTTATGAAGTTTTACTATTTTCTGTGTCAAATATTAGTGTTTGTACACACTTTTAAAATTATTTCCAGCTACATTAGATATTTTTCCCTTTTTTTTATAGTATTATGATTAATACACTCGTTTTTACCGTGTACCGTAGTTTTTTTTAACTAATTCATATGGGGTGACTTGTTTGTTGCCTTAAGTTTTCTGTGTATCTGGAATTGCTGTTTGTATTTTTTTGTACCGAGCGTGGTGGGCCTCGTATTCGGGAAGACGCAGGTTCAAATCCCTGGTCGGGCATCCAGAAAAGGGTTTTCCATAGTTTCCCCAAATCGCTCCAGGCGAATGCAGGGATGCTTCCTTCAAAAAGGCCATGGCCGAATTCCTTCCCGTGCCTTTTACCCAATCCCACCCCGCCACTAATGGCCTTAGCCGTCGACGAAGCGTAAAGCCAAAAGTAAAAAAAAAAAAGTTTATTTTTTGTAGTGGTGAGGCCCAGACAATTCATTTTTTGTTTACCAACATATCTCGACTAGATAATGTTACACACTCCCTTGGGGTTAAGATTCTTCAGTATTTTCTTATTTGTATGTTACCAGCTAAACCCAATATCAGGCAAAACTAGTTTGGCCTAGGCAAAACTAGTTTGGCCAAGGCCAAACCTGATGTCAGGCCTTACTAGTGTATTCTCACTAAATGACTCTTTGACCGGTAACTTATACAGATACGGCATTTGAAAATGATTGTCGCAGACGTTAATATATGAATGGCCTGACGAAATTTTCTCTTTAGGTTCAGGCCACATTTCAACCTAATCACTACTGGTAGTGGAAAAAAGCAAATGTTGTTAGGTTGCAATGCGGCCTGAATCTAATCGAGTTTGGCCTAGGCCAAACTAGTTTGACCTGATATCTGGTTTGGCCGGTAACTTATATGAATATATATATAGGGCATATAAATTTATTTTCGAACAGTCCTAAACAGGGGGTCCTATACGAAGTCTTTCATGTCTTATATGTAACATCCATTACTAAAAGGTCAAGTAATCTGCTTAAATAAAGAAAAACAAGAAGGATTTTACTGTTTATAAGCATCTGCAGGCAGCTTACCCTGCGTATACTTAGATGTACACGTGCGGAACGGTAAATGTTTGAATTTTCAAGAAGTAATATTAGCAGAGGCTATGGATATGTTCAAAAGCATCCTGGGACAGAATAACTTGCCATATATATTCTGAAACTACACATTTCGCAGATTAAAAAAAAAAAAATAAATCATATCTGTCTACAAGTCGTGTAAATTTTTTGCCATCGTTTTCCTATATTACAGTATAAGAAACGATGAATATAGTTTTTACTGCCATGTTATTGCCAGCAACTTTGCCCGCATTACTAATACCGTGTAGCAAAGAAATCTAAATGTTTTGTAATAGGTTTCCGTGGTCCTAGTTACTTTTATATGTCGGGTATTCCTCCATTGTCTGAAGAGTTTGATTTACGTCTTCAATGAATTTTAACGTTCTAATTTTCAAATACTGAAGAAATACGTAACGAAAGATACCTACTCAACAATGACACTCATAGAATCAAAAAAAAGTTGTTTTTTTTTCATTTGTGTAATGTGATCATTGGTAGGTAGCTGTTGAGGTTAAGAAAGTAGTTTTAATCTTTGATGTATTGTTATCTTTTATAGGTAGCTGTTCAGTTTAAGACAAATATGTCTATCTTTGATGTAGCGTAATCTTTGGTAGGTAGCTGTTCAGGCCTAGAAAGTTGTGTTTATCTCTGATGTTGTGTTATCTCTGGTGCCACTCTTTTACAGGTTATAGTGTATTTCTCCGTCCACCGTTCGCGTAGTTTCATAAGAAACGCTTTAGCTTTAATTAAGATCCTAGACTTTCAGAATGTTAAAAACGGTATTCAAATCGGTTCAGTAGTTTTTGCGTGATACCTTAACATAGAATTCCATGGGAAATGGTCGCTTGCAGATCTATATATGTAATTATGACGAACTAATAGTGAGATTCATGCACCAGCATTGGACTGAAATAATATCTGATATCATCGGGGGAAAAAATAGAATGCAAGCAGAATGACAAATTGGTTTTCTCGTACTTGTGGAGTGTATTTTGGCTGTGTTGGCCCGTGTGCATTAGTTAGTTGGTGAGTGGTGGTGTAATTTCCGTGTCTGAGGTGACACCGTGACCCCCGCGTGGAGTGGCTGGAGAGTCCAGTGCAGCTGGAGGGCCAATTACCGGCGTCTCATTACCGCGACCGCTGCGTGCCCCAGCACACACCTCGTCCACCTGACCTACATGCCACCCCCAGGCCAACTCTGCTCACTCGCTGCAACCTGCGACAATAAATATAAACACTGCAGTCTTCCAAATTAAGCATAACATAACACGTAAGGGGGCGTCCATTAATTACGTGATGTGGTTTTTCGGAAATTCCCCCCCCCCCGATGTTTTCTTTGGTGGTTTTTATCTTTGATGTAGTTTTATATTTGATAGGTAGATGTTCAGCTTAAGAAAGTTGTGTTTACCTTTGGTAGGTAGCTGCTCAGGTTAAGAAAGTTGTGTTTATCTTTGATGTAGTGATATCTCTGGTCCCACTCTTTTACAGGTTATAGTGTATTTCTCCGTCCACCGTTCGCGAAGTGTCAGAAGAAATGCTGCAGTATTAATTTAGATCTTAGGCACGTAAGGGGGCGTCCATTAATTACGTGGTTTTTTTTTGAAAAAAAACTCCTCCTCCCCCGTTTTGTCTGGTGAAACTTCGTGAGATCTGGTGGGATCTCGAGAGACATGCCTCTCTCCCTTGGTGAAGACGACATGATTTTGGAGCCCTTTTTTTAGATCTACTGTTCTTAAAAAGATGAAGTGAGATTTCTATCGATCCCTTCCCCCCTTGTTGATATTTCGCCGAAGACCCCCTCCCCCCCACCCCACCTATTTCACGCCATATAATTAATGGACGCCTCCTAAGTGAGTAATTTTAATAGCCTTATAGACCACAATCTAAATTGTTATATATAGGCCTACTAGGTGGCCAGTGCGAAAATTTCGCTAATGATATTCGATGAATAGCGAGGTTGTTGGTTTGTAGTAGGATGAAATACGAACCGTCTTATTTGCAGCAATAGTTTATTTGTCAACTGAAACAGGTACATAGCGAAATACTTACAAAGTCTTACGAAACAATTAGTAAATGATAAATTTTTGCTTGACTGAAGCAAAAATATCCTTGCTCTAGAAAACAAACCCAGTTTATCAATATCTCTGCAATATGCTATTCTTCTATTTGGCGGTAATGCGATTATTCTTTATCGAAGCTAGCGAAACCTAGCAGCTTGCCTCTGAACTACTGTATACCCGTGACCTTGACTGTATAAAATTTTGCCATTTACTGATTGAATTACGAAAAAAGTATTTCTTAATTAGTGATGTTACCAAAGAGGAGAGCTTAATCGTTACAATGATACCTCATTTATTCATTTTGCATTAGTATGAAGGGATAAAGAAGGCTCGTCACAGAAAACACCTTTCAGTAATAATATAAGTAATTGTAGCTTGTAGCGAAGTCCTGAGGTAGTTATCAGAGTTTGACAAGAAAACGGCGCCTCGTGGATTCTTGTGGAGTGAGTGACGTTTCAACGGATGAATATTTTAAAAGTTGTTATTGGTACAGAACATACTTTAGGGCTTCGCCGGCATCGGTAGCGTAGGGACTTGAGTACTAGCTCCACGTGCCGAAGGTCGCCGGTTCGAGTCCGGCCGAGGGCATGGGTGTTTAGTGTTGGGTCTGTGAATGTATTGTCCGTGTTGTAGTGTCCATGTGTCAATACTTGATAGCAGCAAATCACATTGAGCTGGCTGTATGGCCTCAGTAGCCGAATGCCATTTAAAAAAAAAAAAAAAAAACACACAACTTCAGGGCTTAGTAAAAGTTACGTATAATTACAACCGTTGTCGAATGATTTAACAACAATGTAAGTACTGCAATGTGCAGTTAAAAATTACGCAGAAAGTACAGACTTAGAGAACAGCTGTTGCCTAAAACTTCATTCACGTCGACTGTTAACATATAGACCTCTTTCTTGAACCAACGTTTTTTTTTTTTTAATTTTTTTTTTTTTTGCTTCCAGCTTTACGCTTCGTCGACAGGTCATTAGAGGCGTGATGGGACTGGGAATAAGGAACGAAGTAATTCTGCCATGGCCTTTTTGAAGGAAGCATCCGGGCATTCGCCTGGAGTGATTTGAGGAAACCATGGAAAACCCAAATCTGGATGCCCGGGCGGAGATTCGAACCCGCGTCCTCCCGAATGCGAAGCCAGAGCGTTAAAAGTTCACCCACCACGCTCGGTGCGATGCCGCTCGAATGCTGAAATCACTAATTTTTTTAATACTTTTAAATTCCGTAGCTTTTCGACGTTACATCAGAATAAATCAAACCACATTCTACTAATGGTGCCACGGACTATACATTAACCGAAACCCCATTAAATTTAGAGCAGTAGTTTGAGCGTTAATAGCGTTCGACGAAAAATGGCTATTAATGTGTGGACACTTTTTATTTTAAATTTCTCAGCTTTCCCAAAACCTATCAAAATGAAACATACCCAATACCACCCACGGGACCACGGTCTATATATTGAACGAAATTCTATTAAAATCCGTCTATTAGTTTTTGCGTGAATCACGTTCAACGAAAAGTAATTACTATTCGGATGAAACTTATATACAAAATTTCTCAGCTTTTCAATTTCACAACAAAATGAAATATTCCCTATAGGCCTACTGATAGCGCTACCACGGGCTGTACAATAATCGAAACCCATCAGAATCCAATCACTAATTTATTCGTGAATTCATTTCAACATCCAGACATTCCTTTTGTAGCTTATTAACAGTACTCCCAACTAATTTTTTAAATGTATAGATTTTTTTCTGGTGACAATTTTCCGATGGGTGTAGATATACTACATACTCTGATTGCAAGACATTTATTTTTTTGCTGATAAATCTATATTGCAAGAATTGAAAGTAATACTGTCAATAAATAAAATATGGGATTATTACATTAAAATCGGTACTGGTAAATCTGTACTTTATTTTCCGTGATAGAATAAAAAACAAATCTAAAGTTAAAACGTCATGTGAACTAGATCAGAAGTACTCAAGCTACTAGCTTACTTACATAGAACTTTTTATAAAACATTTACTAAACACAGGAACTTGTACCGTAATTCTTTTTACAAAACATTTTATGCCCATCAAGTATTTCTCACATCACATTTATGTATCTTTATTGATTAATATATTTTCTAGATTCCTTCATAACTAGTGACCATACTAAGAGAATCTATCTGCTTGTCACTTTCGACCTATCCGTCTCGCGTGAAACTTCCAGTGTTTATAAAGACGCCAGTATTATTCAATGGATATATTAACCACGAAAATTGCCTCATTCCATCCAGTAAAACTCTTTCACATAACCTAGAGTTTACTGGTTTGTACTGATGCAGATTGCCCCGAACTTCACCACACTAGTGTTATTTTTGTATTACCAAACTAAATTATTATTCTAATGTTTTCTCAAGAGTTCAGTTTGATTAGCCAAATCTCAAAGTGAAGAAAAGTTTATTTTATTTCTCCAATGCGTTAACACATTTATGGAACGAAGAATCAGGGGAACATCAAGATCTTGCTGAACGCTGAAGGCTTATTAGATAATTGGTAACGGACAATATGGCATTTTCGGTGAAATACTGTAAAGGAAATAGTTATTGTTTAAACAACATTTTGTTAGCGTATCACTATGCATATAGAGGGAAGATCGAAAAACCAACGTGGGTGACTGCATAATAACTCGATACCGAACAGTAACGGTAACATTGCCGGTTCCTCATCAGATTCGTAGTGGATGAGTGAATCAACATTTAAGCTCTACTAATCTTGTACATACTCGTTGCCTAAACAAAGTTTTTCTGCAGAATTTTATCCTTAATTAGATTCCTGCTGAAAGCGTTATGGTGCTCCAATAAAACCCTAAGTGCTGGTTGTCAACTTTTACGGAAATCTGGATATGTTTACGAGGTCCCAAACCGATCTGAAAGATATATTAAAACTTGCTAGTGACAGTACTATTACGAGCAAACATTGTGGATGCTTGACAGTACTCCAGATAGGTGGTTACCTCAATGTCTTGCTGTCGTAAGGATTACAAAATTAATTCTTTCTCTTCATCTGATGCCGTATCCGATTCTGGCAGCTACCTTTGAGCATATACCCCTCAGTTGAAATTCTCTTGTTGTGAAGATGAGCTAGGGTGGTTTCCCAGTCTTTCTCTGTCTGTTTTCGTATGTATTATTATACGTATGAATAACTGTAGTAGTGGATGTGTCCAGTATAGTGTGTTGTTTCTGTTGTATGAAATGAGAGAAGAAAAATATAGTCACCAAGAGGGCCACCAGGCCACTGGACTTAGCGTCCCCATGCGACGGGCGGACCGAGCGTGGTGGGTGAGCGGTAACGCTTTGGCCTCACAGTCATGAAAACGTGGGTTTGAATCCCCATCCGGGCGTCCAGATTTAGGTTTTCCATGGTTTTCCCAAATCACTCCAGGCGAAAGCCGGGATGCTTCCATCAAACGAACTTGGCCGAATTCCTTCCCGTTCCTTGTCTCTGTCCTTTCCCTCCTCTAATGTCCTCGAGGCGTAAAGCCACAAAAAAAAAAAAAGCCGACAGTCTGATCGCCATCAAAAGTGCCGTATGTCATCATTCCATACGCACTGCGGAGAGTTTTGTGATTTAAATCAGGACTTTGACGCACAGTCAGTTCTACGCTATCGGGAATGTTCTGATGATAAAAGTTTCTTCCACCATTAGGGCTCGAACCAGCGAACCCCATATGAGCGCCGGACACCATCACGGTGCCAACAGGGAAGGGGCAAAAAACGGTTCCGTCTTCTACAAATTACAGTGTTTTTATTTATTTTATGGTCTTTGGCTTTCACCAATTTGAACAGCTAACAGAAGAACATTACTTCGCATCAAAAATTACAGACACTTGTAATACAGTATTTAGTAACAAAAGCGTTTGAGCACTTGTACTTCATTATAATATTTATCATTTAAATTAAACATTATTTAGTTGATACCATATATAAATTTTTAATACATTATTGAGCCATTATTAAAAACATATTTTTCAGCAACCACTTTCAAACATTTTTAAGATATTAGCATACATAGGCCCTTATTTTTAACCCTTTTTTATTTTTAATTATCATCAAACACATTACAAACATTTATAATACACTAGCAGACCCGGTCACGCGTTGCTGTGACTTACTAATTATAGTACGTTGGATTATTGTTATTCTAAACTTCCTCAAGTAGTCAAATTAATAATCACTAATAAAGACAAAAACATTGTAGTCGATTTGGAAATTCAAATGTAATTGGTAAAGAGTTACGGATAGTTGAAATTAAGGACAAACGATCATAAAAAAATTTAATTTACATTTCATTACAAATTACTTAATTGAAATTATATAAAAATTGATATTTATAAAATAAATAAATAAATTATTTTTTATTTATTTATATAAACTGAAATTTCATTTATATCTTCAGTCATACTGTTTTTATATTTTCCCCACAAACTCGAAGAATGTGTTGGATAACATGTTGTCAAAATAATTGCAAACACTTTGACGAATACTATTCGGCGTGGCTGTCAACGCTGCATCAGCAAGTGTCAGGTCCCAATAATTGTTGTCTACCAGCAGCTGCAACTCGCGACATGCATCTTGACATGTACTGAACACTCGACATGTATTGAACACTCGACCATTAACTGTTCGTAAACATTCGAAAGAAGCTGGTCGGGGAACATTCACCAATAACAAACGCTGAAAGAAACATTCACGTTGTTTTGGATGCACTGTGGAAAGTCTTTGCTTTGAATATGCCTGCGATCGAAGGATGTGGTTCTCCTTGTTAAAGTGGCTACCATTTTTTACCTAATTTGTTCCATGAAAAATAGCTTGGAACATCGGTATATAATAATGTTTTTGCGAATTGGCGGAACACATCAGATTTTTGACACAATGTGAAAAATTCAGTTTGTGGTTTGTCGTTTTTGGTGGCTCAAGTATTCTTTGGAAAATATTTTCTTCGGTGAAATATACACGTTGATCGTTTTCAAGATGTATTATAACATGGTGGATGGAATGGTCTCTTTCATGGGTGCGAAAACTAAAAATATGCCAGATAGCTTCGTTGCTGCTGATGTATCTACCTATTTAGTATCGTGTTATTTCGTCATTTTTATTTACATTTTGAACTTCAAATACGGCCAAATCACTGCCTTTATTAACATATTTGCAAAGGTACTTAATGTATTTTACAGAACTGCAAAACTCGACATTAATATGAGCCTTATACGTTTTTTAAAGCAATGGTGAGTATGATACCACGAACTAATTGTCAATTTCAACTTGGTTTCTAGAATTTGACATTCGCATTGTAAATGTTTGGCCACCATTCTCAGCGTTTCTGCGGCGATACAACGGATAACCATCGATATCCGTAATAGTATCATTCGTATATTCCTTTGGAAAACGCTTCTTACATTTTCCACCTTCCATGCATGGCGATGTCATGTTAAAAGCACCGCACGGTCCGTGGATCGAGTGACTGGTAACAATATCAAACAATTCTTGATCAATTAAAGGGTCCGGAATTTCGGCTGAAATTATTTCATCAATTTCTTCTGGACGGATTTTAACTTTAAGCCAAATCAAAATGTGAGAATGGGGCAAACCTCGCTTTTGCCACTCAATCAAATACAGATAGCAACGTGTGTTACCGAAAACAGAATGTTTTACGATTAAATCAATCAATGATTTTAATTTTTGTTTGAACACACGTGCCGTGACATCATGACGATGCATTGATTGATGGCCTGGTAATAGCAAAGTTTGTATTTCCTCCCAATTCGGATTATATGTAAATGTAATAAACAAATCTGGACGACCATAATGACGTACGTAAGTCATCGCATCTTGTATATATTCCTGCATGTTCCGTGAACTGCCGATGTAGCTTGAAGGTAAAATAAATGCATTACCGACATCATTGGCGTTTAAATTTTCATAAATACTGCCGATAACAGTATCTCGTAAGAGGATGTATTCCTCCGATCGTTATTTAGCCTGGTTGTATCGAATAAATCGCAAATGCTTGTTTTCAACATTGGCGTACATATCCACGACGTATTGAAGGCACAGTTGACGATATCGAAGGATATAGTTATCCTAATTACGTCTAATCATCAATCGGGGGGCGTAGTACTTCATTGAAGTAACATTTTTATTTGTTTTATTACCTGAAAAAATAATAAATTAAATAGTAAAAAAAGAATAAGAAATCAATATAATGGGCCCGCTATAATCCGTCCCCTGGTCGGAATACCGCGGGTCTACTGTACTAATAAAATAACGAATTCAATAGTTGAATATTAAATTTACCAGCAATTGGATCACGCTGTTTGATGTTGATGTGATATTCATTCTGCCCTTGCTAGAATATCAGTGGATACTGGAGTGCGTCATACGAACGGTGTAGATCCGAAATTATACTAACAGTTGTATCTTGACGTGTGACTTTAATCAACTGAGTCACCAACAATAAAAACTGCAACTTCATCTACGGTTGCCGCGTTGAATCTGCCAGCGTGGTCTCCTGATGGTAATTTGTCAGCTTTGATGACAATTTGATAGTTGTCATTTTTTAATTGTGGCGACACAATTGAATAAGTTGATTATTATTTTCCAAACAATTTTCCAACAATACCACAATTGCTCTCTCTTCTGCTTGTTCGATGAAATTATACTGGCACCTAGTTTTCAAGCGTTCCTCACAATTTCCAATAGATTTGGAGAAACTTCGGGTCATCGTTTGGCATCGGTATCAACGACCCAAACTTATGGTACACCTGGCCTTGTATTTTGAATTCAGTTTCAAGATGACGTCCATCAGATGTAAGATCGCAAATTTTTGTTGCCCCAAAAGACGTCATCTGGAAGCAAGAATTGAATTTGCGTGTCTTGCACAGAAACAATTTCGAATTGTTTGATTCGCCAGCAAGAAGGATTGTAAATGTTCTGGCGGATTGGGTAGTGGTAATAATACATCTTTTCCTGATGCACAACACATGCCGGCTACTTCATTGCGGAATTTCAACGCCTGATAATACTGGAATATTTTGCTCATTGCACCGATTGCAGTTTTAGAATGTGCAGAGTAATCAATGGCTGGTGCATATTGGAACGCAAGACGAACAAATGATACACGTGTTAAAGCACGGCTGATTTACTGTCTCTCTCGTTCTCTTTCACTAAATGTAGCTATGTGCTCTTCTCGTGCCGCTCTTGTTCTCGATATATTCTGTCACAGACGTTCATCACCCTGTTCTTGAGATTCTTGCATACGACGCTCAGCTGTCCTGATTCTTTGAACTTCCTTACTTGCCGCTATTTGTGTTGATGATTGATGAGTTCTCTCGTCGTGTATCTTGTCTCTCTGCTACACGCATTGTCGAGGTTAGATTCTTTGGCAACATTTCACTGAAAATTATTTGAATTACAACAAAAAGTGCCTTTCTGAAAGCCTTAAAATAAGACACTATAATACAGTGGGTCCATTGAAAAATACAGTAAAATGGAAGTTAAGAACTAATGAGGAAATATAAAATAACATTGAAAAAAATAACAGAAAAAGAAGAATGATATTTTTTTGATACATTTATAGCATGGATGACACCAGGCTTTCAAGAGGTTTAGAAAGATTTGAAACGAAATAATACCAGTGAACTGTATGGAAAGAAAATTTTTTCGATGGCAGACTTTGAATATGGCAGGATTCAAAGGTAGAGAGGAGTGCAATAATGAAGGAGTACTGGGGAGGAAGAAAGAAAAAACAACAGGAGAGGAATTGAAATTGACACGTGGTCTCTAGCTGACCATAACAAAAAGAAGAAGAAAAATGATAAGCTAGCGAGAAATGCTTACACGATTCGAATTTATCGTAACGTTTTCTTCAATGTTATATTCATGTGTGTAATTACTTTTTTGCTAGGTATAAAGACACACAAACGATGAACAACAATACAGTATAGTTATAACCCAATACACAGCACAATTAAAATTGAAGAAACACACACATATGGCGTGGAATAGACCGTAGCATAAATAAATCGAAATACAACGCCATCTACTGGATGGTTCGATAAATTAACACACCGCCATCTGTTAGGAATAAACTGTACCATAAATAAATTGAAACAGAACGTGATCTACTGGATGATTACCCAACATAGCTAGCCAAGTGTTGTATTGATAAGTTTCTACTGGCTGGGCATTATGCCCCTGTCGTAGCCGCCTTTACCTAGCCCGCCCAACCTGCCTGGTACAGGGGACCTATATTTTAACGTCGAATCCGAACCACAGTACCGTCCTGGCGTATTTCACCTCACACAGCATGCTGTGCCGGAGGTTAATGCTGGATTAAGTGTCTATAAAAATCCCCGCCGAGACAGGGACTCGAACCGGGGACCTTTCCATCTCCAGTCAGACGCCCGAACCACTGTGCCAGCCGACCGCTTAGCCTTGGTGGCTTACAAATAATTACAAACCATTGTCCTATGACAAACATTTAATGAACATTTATTTCGCAAATAATAAATATTGAGGTCTATAATCCAGATAAAAACTATCCTATCTTTTAAGTTGGACTAAATTACACACATTATGCCAAATTTCATCTTAATCGGTTATGTAGTTTCGGAGTTCATCCCGGACGAACATCGTGACACGAGATTTTTATATATATAAAGATTATTTCGCCATCATAAGAACATAATTTTTCAGCATCCATACTCAAACATTTGTAATAAAGCTCATTGTGTTGTAGCGGATCAGTCTGATCGTAGAACTAGGCTGGGCCACAAAAATCAGTAAGGTTCTAGTACTTTGATTTCTGACATATTTAATTGATGTTTGTATTGCATATCCCAGAAGGTATAAGTATGATTCCTTCTTATTTCGTAACTCCATATTATATTTTCCTGTTGCATTTAGCAACATATTTGCACAACTGCTTCATTTTGGCGTCGGTTATTGTCGCAAGGAAATATCGTAGATAAAATTAGAGAAATAAGGTGCCGGACTGATTCTTATATGAATTCTTTTTTCCCTCGTACCATTAGGGATTGGAATGCACAGCAAAGAGATTAGCGTTGGTGCTGAGCACCCTCTGCCACCCACAATTTTGTGAATTGCAGAGTATATATGTAGATATGTAGGTGTAGATCCTTATAGCTTGTAATTTTGATGTCTGCATGATTCTGTAGTATTGTTTTCCTTTGTTGAGCATACTTGGGGCATTCCAAAATGAAGTGTATAATGTCTTCGTATACACCACAATGTTCGCATTCCGGTGATATTATCTGGCCTAGGAGAAACTTTTTAGAATTTAGCAGGGTGTGCCCTGACCTCAACCTGTTTATTATTATTGCTTCTTTTTTATTCACTTTTATGTTGAACCATGGTTGCTTCAGAATGTTGTGTTGAATTGCATGGTACCAAGCACCTTAGTTACAGTGTACAATGTAATATTTTATAGTATCCGTATGAGTACCAAATAATAAAACTGGAACACTAATACCAATTGATAGCAGCATTAAATAACCCATCCAGCAACTTTCCTGACAGTTATAGTAAACCGGATAGTAAATGTGTATCCCGATGTAGGAGTTTGGTGTGCACTGATAAAAGTAGGAGATAGATTAATAGCTACAATTTCGTAAGACAACATCGAGACTGCCAAGTTTAACGTCTCCATAGGAAGGACGAAACACCATCAACCGAGTCGTTAACCCTTACACCATATGAAATTTATTTCTACAGCTGTAATGCAATGAGTTATTGTCAACTACAATCAATCAAATTCTTACCCAATAACAGTTAGTAAATAAAAATTTCAACCACAAACTTAATCATTGCTGGCATCGATAGAAGAATAGTCTTACGTTATCCAGAAGCCACACTTCCAGCATCTGCGGCTACACTTAATTGTCCGTAGCAACGATTTTAATCTGTCCGAGGTGTTTTCATTTGTTTCTTTCTCTGTTTTGCAGCAGATGGATAACTAACTTGCCATGGTGTAGGCAGTTCCTCTCCCTGACTTCATCTGACAAAACATTTGCCAACCTACCCAAATATTCCCAAAAGGTGGTTGTTCTCCAGAATTTCTGAAGCAGTTTTCCTAGTAAACTTGATCGTTTATTAAAATGTACACGGCCACGTGTTCCAGTAAATCCTCAGGTACATTGATCACACACTCTTAATACTGTGCAGGTAGGTTTCATCTGATCCATGGGTGGTAAATTAATCCTCGAGATGGATTCAGATATTTCATCATCATCATCATCTCTCATGCGTGGAGAATGATTTCATTTTTTTTTTTTATTGTATTTACGTCTCTCAACATCGAGGTCTTTAGAGACGGGAAAGGATGGGGGGCAAGGATGGGGGCAAGGAATGGGAAGGAATTCGGCCATGGCCTTTTGAAGGAAGCATCCCGGCATTTGCCTGGAGTGATTTGGGAAACCATGGAAAACCCAAATCTGGATGCCCGGACGGGGATCAAACCGCCGTCCTCCCGAATGCGAGGCGAGAACGCTATCCGTTACACCGCCACGCTCGGTGAGAATGATTTCAATCCACACTTCGAACAGAGTAGGATTTAGTACAGAACTTCGTGTAATATGTATTAGGAACTGTGCACTGAGCATAGTGGATGAGTGGTTACGCTCTGGCCTCATATTTGGGAGGACCTGAGTTCGAATCCCCGTCAGGCCATCAAGATTGGGTTTTCTATGGTTTCTCCAAATCACTTCAGACGAATGCCTGGATGGTTCCTTTAAAATACCATCGCCGAATTCCTCCTGGTTCCTTGTCCTCAGTCATTTCTCACTCCTGATGACACTGACGTTGACGAGGCAGAAAGCTATAAGCAAAACAAAAAAGGAACAGTACACCACCACACCAAATTCCACCAGCCTTCCCTCAGCAGAGCCTGAAACACCTTTCCCGGGCGTTGTAGCTGTCCGGCGAACCAAAACAATGGGGCGAGTGAAAATGGGTACAAAACATATTATTACGCCAATTTTTCCAAGGAAATTTTTTAACTTGCAGCGTAGGCACCATTCCGACGTCCAGCTTAACTGAACTTAATAGTGACCATTACTGTGGATTCAGGTTAGCAGCTGCGTACTGAAGTACGTTTTCCCAGTACTGAAGGTGCCACAACTGGTGCAATACTAAGGGACGAGCCATTACCCAGACAGGCGGTAAGGCACGCGTATATGGTGATGAACCGACTGCTTCCGCTTTTGCCCTTGAGAGGTGAGCCCAGGCTATCTGCATACAATGAGCGACCGCAATCACCATAAATCAACATAACGCAAGTGCGGCTGTTGCTACTGGTCTGTGTGGGGGATCCACCAGTGTTTACGAGCGGCGGTGTCTGCAGCTTGTAAATATACACCCGGGCCGAGCGCAACTTGTGTGCTCCGCGCTGCATCGCATTTGGAACAAGCTTCTTCCATATGACAAAAGTATTTCCTTAATAATTATATCCACCACCTGGATTCAGACTTCAAGAATGGCGTCCATTAAAAGAAATCCAACAAAGAAGTCCAAGAAAATCACCGAAATAATCCGCAAGACAGGCACAATTATATTTCCACCTCAAACGAATGGAGGAGAACAGACTAGCAAAAAAATCTTTAATTTATTTGATTCAAAATCCAAAACTGTAATGCCCTGGTTTGTAAATATTAAAGAAGACCATTTGATGGGATTGGAACCAGAACATGCTTTCTATAGAGATCTTTTTCGGAAGAAGTTGACAAATGGGACAAGCCGAGGCCAAAAGTCCAAAAGAAGACGCGGTACACCTTAGACAGAAGAGCGCAAACAGACCCATTCAAAACGAATGAAGGACTTGGATCCAAAAATAGATGAAACCCGCTGCCAGTTACAAAAAGGTTTAACGTAGTCGTAACTGACCTCAACGAATATATATATATATATATATAGACCACTGAGTTGAATCACAATCAGGAGAAATTATTCGAGTGACAAGGAGACGGATGTGTGTGTTAGTCTGTAATGTTACGTCGCTTGCTAAAGCAAGGCTTCTCGCTCATTATGTTAGTGTAAAATTTGTTAATAACATTCATTTAGAGAAAAAACGTTTTATTTAGTATAGATGTCGATTTTCTCTGTCCTATTACTTTGTGTCTGCTTAAATGTTTCTGGTACCAGTTTGTTTTGCCTTCTTTTTTGACATGCCTTGCGGGCGTAAACTGGCCTAAGTTGTAGCTCTAGCAGCTTAAGTTATTAGAACCCAAGAATCGGATGCTCATGCTGAAGAAAGAAGAAAAGACCAAGTTGAAATAAAGCTGCCCTTAGTTAACACCCCTCCCCCCTCCCAATCACCTCACCTTCGTTTGTTTTTCTGTTTTTAAATATGTTGGAAATTGATTCTCAGGTTCGATGGTAGAATGATATAGCGATGGCTTTCCGGCCATATTATGCCGACTTGGTGTTGTTTGGGACCAATCCTTAGCTACCAACAACTTTCTATATTCAATTCTGGCAAAGAAATTCTTAATCCACGCGTACGAAGTCGTGGGTATCAGCTAGTAATAAATAAATAAATAAGTTCATTCATTTGATACTTGATTCCTTTTGTACCCCTAGGTAGAAGTTTCTCGTACCAAAAAACCAGCAATACTCTGCCGACATGCTCGCATTCCACTTCTCTGAAGGTCTTTTCTCTGATATCTTGATGGAACCGTTCTCCGTGTTCATCCGAAACTTCTGAATTTTCAGGAAACAAGTCCAGGTGTGAGTAAAGGAAATGGACTTTAAGAGAAATGTTACACCCCATGTCCTTCTACGCTGAAGGCAGTTCCTCGATATGGCCGACTTAATTACCACTTTTTTGTTACACAGAAAGTTCTCACACAGGTTTTCTTTTCTAGTCAGGTGCTCAAGAAACGACGAATCTTGGAAAACTTGCCTAACCTGGGGCTCCACGAAAATTCCTTTCTTGATTTTAGCTTCACAAAAACGAGGAAATTTAGTTTTAAAAAACTGAAATGGCCTGTTTTTTCCGTTGCTTTCAAAAACTGCTTGAACAATCTGAGTTTGATGTGCAAAGGTGACAATTAAATATTTTCCTTCGGTAATGTAAAGGCTAAAATAGTCCTTTTTATCCCCGAAAATTATCGAAAATTGATAAAAATAGGTGGAGGCCATCCCCCGAAAACTGTGGGTGATGGGAGTAAACGGAGGTCATATTCGGATTCAAGATGTCATTTTACAAAAGAATCAGCAGGAATGGGGATAGGCCCGATTTTCATGCAACCCAGTGCAACTGACAGATATTGTAATCTTTTCCTACCACCTACCCAATGTGCCATGTCCAGTTGAGATTTTACCAAATGTTATAATAAAATATTTATATTTTGATTTTTCAACAGCATTTCCTTTCACAACCTATAATCTTAATCAATCTTAAGCTTTTTACCTGAGTACCTAATAAGCTGACTCTTCTTTGCTTTAACCTTCATCCTATGTTGACCTACCCAGCTGTCCACTGTCCAGTCTTCTTCCGTTTTTATCTTATATTATAATATCTTCATCTGCACACAACCTAAATTCTGAATGTAAACCATTAACGCAGTCTTCATTTAAGCGTCTCACCACTGTTCGAAAGGAGAAATGTGAATTAATATAGTGAAAAAAATATCATTTTACGGCATGTAGTTCCTGGTTGGTGAGCGATTATCATACGAACCTTTCACTTTGGAGCTCTGGGTTTCGATACCCGGTTCAGGCACCCTGATTTCAATTTTTACCGGAACTACCACAGAAGAATGCCGCAATGGGTTCCTTCGCCAGCCATGGCAGAAATGTTTCTCGTTCCTTGCCCCAAACCTCGTCCGCATGTAATCAACTCGATCTGAACAAACGGTATATATAACGTATATACATGCTGTAGCACGAAGTTGGGTTATTTTTTAAACTTGTTTGGGCGCGGTAGCTAAAGAAATTATGTTAGGCGTTGAATGCGCGTGCGGTACAGAGTTCTGCGCATGCGCACTTAATGATACACTGATGCAAGCAGCTGCGATAGTGTCCGCTATCACTTAAGCTCAGTGAGTATTCGCTACATTGGAAAAAATGTATTTGGCCCCTAGAAGATTCACTCTTGCGCATGTACACATTTATACACGCATTATTATTATTATTTTATAGAGGGTTGTGAGATGAAGTTTTCTGTCGAGGTGCTCGCACGGACAATATGACGTCATAATTTCTAGTCAACTCATAATAAAGAACGTCACTAATACAGTGAGGAATCCCGTTCAGTCACGACTCTCCTAAATGATTTAAACGACTGATTATGACAAATATCACGTAGTAATTAGAATGTATATTGCAAAGGAAATGCTGAGTAGGTTACCAAAAACAAAAAGAATTTAAAATCCATAAAGGGAAATAGCAGATAGATGAAGAAATTACATTCAAAGAATTTAACATGAAAAATTTGAAATATGGATATGGGTAGGGAGGGAAATTTCCACCGGAGAATGCGCTCAGTTTCAATTAAATTAAATTAGATATTTATTTATTTATTTATTTAAAGGTTTATTTAGCCTGGCAAGATTAGGGCTGTCAAGCCCTCTCTTACATCATACCAGGTGTTTACAATAAATAATATACACCTTACACAAACTAAAAATATACAACACTTATATAACACTAGCTGACCCGGTCACGCGTTGCTGTGACTTAGTAATTATAGTACGTTGGATTAATGTTATTCTATAGTTCCTAAAGTAGTCAAATTAATATTCACTAATAAAGACAAAAACATTGTAGTCGACTTGGAAATTCAAATGTAATTGGTAAAGAGTTACGGAGAGTTGAAATTAAGGACAAACGATCATAAAAAAATTACATTTTATTACAAATTACATAATTGAAATTATATAAAAATTGATATTTATAAAATAAATAAATAAATTATTTTTATTTATTTATATAAACTGAAGTTTCAGTTTCATAAATGAGGCCTATGAAGTTGATTTTTAAACATTTTTAACAATTATTTTCATTATTTTAAATTATTACAATTTATAATTTTAATTTATCTAAGCGCTAATTGGTGCACCATATTTTTAGTTAACCTGTCCTTTGCTAATACAAATAAATTTAATGGTTTCCCTACACGTGAGCAGGCGACATATAGTTGCCCAAGGGAGAAACACGTATTTTCCAAATCCAAGCCACAAACGGCCTTGTGACTTATTTATTTTCATAGCGAAAGCCAGACGAATCGGAAATTGAAGCCTTTTAAATGGTATTGGATATTCTGACTGTATCATTGGAATACGTGGCAACAGGACGATTTCTCCTTTAAACATTCCAGTCAAAATAGTTGCTTCAAGAACATTCCCGGTGATCCTTTTGATCACTAAACATGTACCGTTGCATAATCTAGGTGGATTCAAATTACGAAGAAGAATATTCGGTGAACCAATCGTTAACCGGAGATTGTGAGGCAGCATTCCTGTTATATCTAAGGAGTTTAAAAACTCATTTGGAAAATTTATGACTTCATTTTCATCTACAATAATATCTATTGATTTAAAAGACATCAGATCACCTGGCAACATCTGTTGTATCTGGAAGTTAATTTCGTTGACATCAACATTTTTTGCTGCCAAAATAGCACGATTACTGATCCAATTATGATCTAGGTAATTATTTGATATATCCAGGAACACACGCTGAGTTAGTTCATTTTTGAGTGAACAACAGTGCAGAATTTTTCTGGCAATTTGATGTATTGTGTATTTCGATGCAGTTCTATTTTACCTTTTCCAATCTCCAGCAATTGCTTACAAAATACTTGTGCCACATGTTCATGTCAATAAAAGTGTTTCGACATTCCGCCATAAAAACGATTGTTTTAAACATGCGTTAATCTCATCGGCAAAAGTAGAGCGAGGAATCACTGGTAATGTCTGTCGGAAGCCACCAGACAGTAGTAGGACAGTACCACCGAAAAGTTTATCGTTACATTTGAAATCTTGCACAGTTCTATGAAATGCATCGAGTGAATGTTTATGAGCCATAGTAAACTCATCCCAAATTATAATTGAACTCTTTTGCTACACTGCAGCCATTCCACTTTTCTTTTTAATGTTTACACATTGCGTTTTTTTGTTATGAATGTCTAGTGGCAGCTTAAATGCTGAAAGTGCGGTTAACCCACCATCTAAAAAAGTGGCAGCAATGCCTGACGATGCAATTCCAATGCAATTTTCTGTTGCGACCGTACCTTCGCAAGGATCAGCGATATTAAAAATGTCTTACCGGTATCACCTGGCTCGTCCAAGAAAAAAAAAACCGCCTTGTTCAGCATCAACAGTCAGCATAATCCGATTATAAATATTTTTTTGTTCTGCTGTCAGTAATGGCTCATTATTCGCAATAATTGTCGGTCGATCAGGTGATGGCATACCATAATGATTAAGTGACAAATCTGAAATTAAAATTAATAAATCTTCGATTAACACTAATGCTTAATTAATCATTATACATCTCTGCTGTGAAATCTAGATTTGGACATTGGTTTTTTTTACTTAACTCGGTGTAGTATATCTTCAGTCATACTGTTTTTATATTTTTCCCATAAACTCGAAGATTGTGTTGGATAACATGTTGTCACAATAATTGCAAACAGTTTGACGAATACTATTCGGCGTGGCTGTCAACGTTGCAACAGCAAGTGTCAGGTCCCAATGATTGTCGTCTACCAGCAGCTGCAACTCGCGACATGCATCTTGACATGTATTGAACACTCGACATGTATTGACCACTCGACCATTAACTGTTTGTAAAAATTCGAAAGAAGCAGGTCCGGGAACTTTCACCAATAACAAACGCTGAAAGAAACATTCACGTTGTTTTGGATGCACTGTGTAAAGTCGTCCTAACGTCTTGGCTTCGAATATGCATGGATCGAAGGATGTGGTTCTCCTTGTTTACGTGGCTACCATTTTATTACCTAATTTGTTCCATGAAAAATAGCTTGGAACATCGGTATATAATAATGTTTTTGCGAATTGGCGGAAAACATCAGATTTTTGACACAATGTGAAAAATTCAGTTTGTGGTTTGTCGTTTGTGGTGGCTCAAGTACGGATTTTAACTTCAAGCCAAATCAAAATGTGAGAATGAGGCAAACCTCGCTTTTGCCACTCAATCAAATACAGATAGCAACGTGTGTTACCAAAAAACCGAATGTTTTACGATTAAATCAATCAATGATTCTAATTTTTGTTTGAACACACGTGCCGTGACATCATGACGATGCATTGATTGATGGCCTGGTAATAGCAAAGTTTGTATTTCCTCCCAATTCGGATTATATGTAAATGTAATAAACAGATCTGGACAACCATAATGTCGTACGTAAGTCATCGCAACTTGTATATATTCCTGCATGTTCCTATTTCTGGTAGAATAATTTTAGGTGGTATAATATTAAAGTTAGGTGGTTATGGACTGCCGATGTAGCCTGAAGGTAAAATAAATGCATTACCGATATCATTGGCCTTTAAATTTTCATAAATATTGCCGATAACAGTATCTCATAAGAGGATGTATTCCTCCGATCGTAATTTAGCCTAGTTGTATCGAATAAATCGCAAATGCTTCGGCCCCTGGTCGGAATACCGCGGGTCTACTGTACTAATAAAATAACGAATTAAATAGATGAATATTAAATTTACCAGCAACTGGATCACGCTGTTTGATATTGATGTGATATTCATCCTGCCCTTGCCTAGAATATCAGTGGATACTGGAGTGCGATCCGAAATTATACCAACAGTTCTATCTTGACGTGTGAGTTTCATCAACTGAGTCACCATCCATAAAAACTGCAACTTCATCTACGGTTGGCGCGTTGAACCTGCCAGCGTATTCTCCTGATGGTAATTTGTGAGCTTTGATGACAATTTGATAGTTGTCATTTTTTAATTGTGGCGACACAATTGATTAAGTTGATTATTATTTTACAAAAAAATTTCCAACAATACCACAATTGCTCTCTCTTCTGCTTGTTCGATGAAATTATACTTGCACCTAGTTTTCAAGCGTTCCTCACAATTTCCAATAAAATTGGAGAAACTTCGGGTCATCGTTTGGCATCGGTATCAACGACCCAATCTTATGGTACACCTGGCCTTGTATATTGAATTTAGTTTCAAAATGACGTCCATCAGATGTGAGATCGCAAATTTTTGTTGCCCCAAAAGACGTCATCTGGAAGCAAGAATTGAATTTGCCGTAGAAACAATTTCGAATCGTTTGATTCGCCAGCAAGAAGGATTGTAAATGTACTGGTGGATTGGGTAGCGGTAATAATACAACTTATCCTGATGCACAACACATGCCAGCTGCTTCATCGCGGAATTTCAACGCCTGATAATATTGGCATATTTTGTTCATTGCACCGATTGAAATTTTAGAATGTGCAGAGTAATCAATGGCTGGTGCATACTGGAACGCAAGACGAACTTTTTTTTTTTTTTTTTTTTTTTAAATGCGCGTCTACACGCTCTGTTCTTGAGATTCTTGCATACGACGCTCAGCTGTCCTGATTCTTTGAACTTCCTTACTTGCCGCGGTTTGTGTTGCTGATTGATGAGCTCTCTCGTCGTGCGTCGTGCCTCTCTGATACACGCATTGTCGAGGTTAGATTCTTTGGCGACATTTCACTGAAAAATATTTGAATTACAACAAAAATTGCCCTTCTGAAACCCTTAAAATAAGATACTACAATACAGTGGTGAAACCGGAATTTTTCGGTCCATTGAAAAATACAGTTAAATGGAAGTTAAGAACTAATGAGGAAATATATAATAAAATTGAAAAATAACAGAAAAGGAAGCATGATATTTTTTTGGATACATTTATAGCATGGATGATACGAGGTTTCCAAGCGGTTTAGAAAGATTTGAAACGAAATATTACCAGTGAACTGTATGGAAAGAAAATTTTTCGATAGCAGACTTTGAATATGGCAGGATTCAAAGTAGAGAGGAGTGCAATAATGAAGGAGTACTGGGGATGAAGAAAGAAAAAAACAACAGGAAAGGAATTTAAATTGACACGTGGTCTCTAGCTGACCATAACAAAAAGAAGAAGAAAAATGATAAGCTAGCGAAAAATACTTACACGATTCGAATTTATCGTAACGTTTTCTTCAATGTTATATTCATGTGTGTAATTATTTTTGTCGTTAGGTATAATGACACACAAACGATGAACAACAATACAGTATAAATATAACACAATACACAGCACAATTAAAATTAAAGAAACTCACACATATGGCGTGGAATAGACTGTAGCATAAATAAATCGAAATACAACGCCATCTACTGGATGGTTCGATAAATTAACACACCGCCATCTGTTAGGACTAAACTGTAGTATAAATAAATTGAAACAGAATGTGATCTACTGGATGGTTACCCAACCTAGCTAACAAAGTGTTGTATCGATAAGTTAACACATCTCCATCTGTTAGAAACTTATGGAACTATAACTGGTGACATGGTTTCTACCTAGCCCGCCCATCCTCCCTGGTAGAGGGGACCTACATTTTAACGTCGAATCCGAACCACAGTATCGTCCTGGCGCATTTCACCTTACACAGCATGCTGCGCCGGAGTTTAATGCCAGGTTAAGTGTATATAAAAATCCCCGCCGAGAGAGGGACTCGAACCGAGGACCTTTCCACCTCCAGTCAGACGCCCTAACCACTGAGCCACCAGACCGCTTAGCCTTGGTGGCTTACACATAATTACAAACCATTGTCCTATGACAAACATTTAATCAACATTTATTTCGCAAATAATAAATATTGAGGTCTATAATCCAGATAAAAACTATCCTATCTTTTAAGTTGGACTAAATTACACACAGTATGCCAAATTTCATCTAAATAGATTATGTAGTTTCGGAGTTCATCCCGGACGAACATCGTGACACGAGATTTTTATATATATAAAGATTTGGCAAAATTTAGGTTTAAGAGCAATATTAACAAAAAATCATCTTAATAATATTTATGAGTAAAATACTAACTAAAATCTTAATAGTATTCGTTCTTAACTAGTTAATAATTTAATGGTATAAACTAATGCTAGTGGAAGATAAAGAAGTAAATGGTACAAACTTAATACTAGTAGAATGAAGAAACAAGACAAACTAATAATAGGGAAGGCAGAATAAGAGGTGGACACTGTAAACATCAATATTATTCAGATCAAAAATTTAAGTTATAAATAGAAGGATTGGTCTTTTAGCTAGTGCTCCAATAAGTAATGCTTTTTCAAATGAGTTTTAAATGGGCCGATTTTTGTGGTAGTTCTAATTTTCAGGGGAAGATCATTCCACAGTCTAGCCGCTGAAATGAAGAAGGCATTGGCTAGGGTTTCCGAGCTGTGGGAGTGGATGGTTAGTATGTTTGAGTTCAGGGATCTGGTATTAATATTATGAGAAAGTCCTAGATATGAGATATTGGAACAAAGGTAGGCGGGTGTTTTCAGATGTATGAGGCGGTGAAGAAGACATAGAGTGTGGAATCGTCGTCGATCCCAAACGCGCAACCACTGTAAGCGGTCATATGAAGGTGAGACGTGGTCGTACAGTCGTAGGTCACAGATGAACCTTACACAGGAGTTCATAACAAGTTCAAGTTTCCTTATGTCTGCCGAACTCAAATTTTGCTGAGCAACGTCACAGTAATCGAGATGGGGTAGCACCAGAGTCTGCACCAATTGCTTTTTCAAATGAGTGGGGAAGAATTTCTTACATTTATACAGAGCATGAAGAGAAGAGAAGTCTTTGCGACATACTGAAACAGTATTTTCAGACCAGTTTAAATTACTATCTACTAGGACTCCAAGATCTTTTACAGAGTCACTGTAGTTTAACTATGTTCCCTGAAGCTTTATTTTTGGGAGATTTGATGTGAAGTTGCTGCCTATCAGTTTTGGACTTGCAATAACAATAGCCTGAGATTTAGAGGGATTTATTTTTAATCCAAGTCTCTTTGCCCAATCACAAAGATTATTAAGGTCTGAATTTATTTGCTGTATTATAGTGAGTATGTCTTTTGGTGATGCACTAAGGTATAGTTGTAGGTCGTCAGCGTACAGATGGTAATAACAGTAACGTAGGATACTAGCCACATCGTTAATATAAATAGAAAAAAGAAGTGGCCCCAGGACTGAGCCCTGGGGGACACCACTGTTTGCAGTTTCCCATGGTGATCTGTTTCCATTGGGATCTGTAACACAATGCTGACGGTTCCTCAAGTACGCTTCGAACCAGTCAACAGTGCCGCTGGAAAAATTTAATCCTCTCAGTTTGGACAGGAGTATGTCAAGGTCGACAGTGTCAAATGCCTTGCTGAAATCAAGAAGTATCACTATTGTTATTTTTCGTCTGTCCATAGCAAGTCTTATGTCGTCTGTTACCTTTATTATTGCAGTCGCCGTACTGTGGTTTTTTCGAAAACCGGACTGAAAATTATCTAGTTTGTTGTGCGCATTAAGGTGCTTAGTGGTTTGGTCATGAACTACATATTCAAGAGCCTTTGAAATGGTAGGTAATAAACATATTGGTCGATAATCTGACGGTTCAACAGGAGAGGTTTTCTTTGGTAATGGTTTGATTAAGGCCATCTTCCAAACTTTTGGATATGTTCCAGTAAGAATAGAAAAATTAAAGATATGTTTTATTAAAGGGGTGATTACATCCAATATGTTATTAAACATTTTGATATCGATGTCATCTACCCCTTTTGCATTAGATTTTATCCGCGCAATAGCTTTCCTCGCCTGCTTTGTAGTCGTAAGTGACAAGTGAAATTGTTGGGTGTTGTTTGCGATCGAATTTTGGTGGATTACTTGTGTTTTTAATGCGGGGTCAATTTCGACTGCCCGAGTTGAGAAGCGGCTGTTAAGCTTGTCTAGTGGCATATGAATGTCTGAGACGTAATTTCTTTTGCCGATTCCAAAGGAGCGAAGGTTCTTCCACAAAACAGTAGGGGTTGTGCTTTCAGTAATGACCTTATGAGCGTAACGAAGTTTAGCGTTTCTCATGCCTTGCTTAGTACGATTGCGCAGTTTTCTATAATGTTGGTAGTTATCGTCTGAGGGGTTTCGTCTGGAAAGTCTATGAGCGGTATCTCTTTCGGTCATAAGTTGTCTTATGTCTTCAGTTAGCCATGGTGCTGGAGCTCGTTTAACTTTCTTTTTCTTAGGTGGGGCGTTTTTGTATTCAAATAATGCCGTTGGTACGTATCCAGGCAAACATTCTAACTACGAGAAATTACATTAAATGGCCTCTAATTTGCAGATTTCAGGAATACCAAAAAGAAGGAAACCTGAAGCGTTTGAAATTTGGTGATACAGGAGGATGCTGAAACTTAAGAGGACGGATAAAGTAAAAATTTAACGAGTGAATTCTGTTACTTGGGAAGCAAAATTACAACCGATGGCCGAAGAGGAATGATGTTAAAACAGAATAGCACTAGCAGAAAGAGCCTTCATGAAAAAGAGAAATCTTTTAGTTTCAAATATCGATCTAGGAATTAGAAAGAACTTTTTAAAACTCTATGTGTGGAGCACAGCACTTTATGGTAGCGAAGCATGGACTTTAGGAATATCGGAAAGAAAGAAAATTGAAGCATTTGAAATGTGGTGCTACAGAAGATTGCTGAAAATTAATTGGACTGACAGAATAAGAAATTAACGAGTTTTGGAAATGATGGGTGAGGAAAGGAGTTTGTTAAAAGGCTTACAGAAAGGAGAGACAGGCTGGTAGGTAATATTTTGAGACGTGCAGAGTTGGTTAATTTGTTAGTGGAGGGAACAGTCGAAGG
Organism: Vandiemenella viatica; assembly: GCA_031002005.1. Lineage (NCBI taxonomy): Eukaryota > Metazoa > Arthropoda > Insecta > Orthoptera > Morabidae > Vandiemenella > Vandiemenella viatica. The sequence continues at coordinate 175,317,654 of CM061919.1, forward strand.
AAAGAACTGCAGAGAAAGACAGAGATTAGAATATATGAAGCTGATAATTGTGGACGTTGGTCGTAAGGGGTATGTTGAGATGAAGAGAGTAGCTCAAGATAGGAAGGGATGGAGGACTGCATCAAACCAGTCGAAAGACTGATGACAACAACAAAAAATAATGGTGACACTCTTATCTTAATTTCTCACTTCTTAAGGAAACACACCCTACATTCTTCTTGCTACCGTGGACTGTACGTTCTTCTGGATGGCACTCCTCTCCAACACAACCCCTTACCCAAATATTTGGGAGTCGCAATGGATCGCACCTTGTCGTACACTAAACATCTAAAGAACCTTGCATCATAACTAAGAACCAGAAATAATATTCTGCAGAAGTAAAATGGCACCTCCTGGGGAGCATCCGACTCTACACTTTGCACATCAGCACTGTGCCTTGTGTATTCTGCAGCTGAGTACTGCTCATCTGTCTGGGCGAATAGCACCCACGTCAAATAGATAGACACAGTTTTGAACCAGACAATGCTGATAATTAGTGAATATATCAAGACCACTCCGCTGTACTGGTTACCCGTTTTGTGTAACATCGAACCACCTACGATAATGCGGCCCAATCACCTAATTGCCCAATATAATACGATATGTCATAACTTGGATCTGCCCATCCACGACGACATGGAAAATCAGTTTCAGAGACTTAAATCAAGAAGTCCATGCATAAAAACTGCCAAACAGCTTATATCTGATAATCTTAATGGGAGAGAAGCATGGAGAATGGAGTGGATAGCCTCAGCTATACCAGAATGGCACTCCCTCTTTGACAGACAACAGGCACTAAAGGGACTCGACCTTCCTCGCAGGATCTGGGCAGCTCTTAACAGAGCTAGGTCTGGTCAAGGCAGATCTGCTTCAGCTCTGTACACGTGGGGAATAAGAGATTCACCGAATTGAGACTGTGGTGAGGAAAAACAAACCATCCTTCACGTGACCTTTGATTGTCCACTTCGAGCTTTCAGGGGATCACCGATAGACTTTATTAATATTTCTACATTGGCTGCACCATGTTGATTTTGAATTTTAATTATAATTTAATGTTACATTGTATTACTGATTTTGTGCCATGGCCATAAGCTAAATAAATAACGAAACAATTAGGCAGATGAATGGGTCTCTTCCAGTGCCGTATCATATAGAGGATGATTCAGGGGGAATGGTAAATATTGAAGGAGGTGGTGATTTATTTTACTCAATATTGTTCTTACTATCGCCTGTTTTAATATTTACTTTTACTCCTGAATCACCCTGTATATTATTTCTGAATGGTGTTTTTTTTGTGTCGAGCCATCTTTTTCCCTTCATACCCACCCAAAATCGATAAATGAGGTACCATTTCAAAGCTTTAGGTAACATCGTTAATTAAGAAAGGAATTTTTTGAAATTTTGCCCTTAAATTGCAAAATTATAAACAATCAAGTTATGGGATAGCTCAGAGTCTAGATGCTAGGTATCGCTGATGTTGATAAGGAGTGATCGCATTACCACTAGATAGCAGCAGCACATGTCTAAATTTCCTCACGGACCATGACAGCATTACAGTTACAAAATAAGATAGTTCAGAGTCTAGCCACTGGGGTCGACAAGTGATCGCATTATCGCTACAAAGAAGAGCGACATATCACAGAGATATGGTAAACTGTATGTGTGTTTTCTAGATGAAGGAGCATTCCGGATATTTTAGTTTCTATTCGAAAACATTTCAACATTTGTAATTATTTCGGATGACGACCTATTTTTGATGACAAGTAAACATTTGCTACAAATGAGCCGGATCTTCTGTCATCCTGTTATAAACAACCAACCTCGCATTTCGTAGTGCGAGGGTGAGTCAAATGAAAACCTTACATTTGTAATAAAAAATCGAAATTTCACCCCGTTATCCTGTAAGTTGGTAAGCGTGCTACAAGCAGCGTGCAGAATGGCCTGTAGGTGGCAGCATAGTGCAGATGCACAAATACCGTCGCAGTATCAGTATAAAGATGGCTGTCGCACTTGAATACTTGCACCAGGGAAGAACAGCGTTCTGTTATTCGGTTTTTGATTAGTGAAGGTGTGAAACCTATTGGAATTCATCGAGAAATGAAGGTTCAGTACGGTGCACAGCAGCAAGTCTACGAATGGAGTAGGAAGTTCGCAAATGGTGTGACTTCAGTGGAAGATGCTCCTCGTCCAGGTCAGGCACAACGAGTTGGGACTCCACAGAACATTGCAGCAGTTGAAGCCATAGTGATGCAAAACCGCCGAGTGACACTGAATGACATTGCAGCATGTTTAAAGATTAGTCATGGTTCAGCACACCACATTGTGCATGATGTGCTCCAGTTTCACAAAGTGTCTGCAAGATGGGTGCCACGGCAGCTGACTCCTGAAATGAGAGAACGACATGTTGATGCTTGTGAAGAACTTCTTCGGTGCTTTGAACGAGAAGATGATGGCTTCCTTGCAAGAATCGTTACTGGGGTCGAAACCTGGGTTCACTTCCACCAACCGGAAACGAAGAGAGTGAGCAAGGAATGGCGCCATTCCTCATCACCAAAACCAAAGAAGTTTCGAACAGAACCATCAGTAGGGAAGGTTATTCTGACTCTCTTTTGGGACGAAAAAGGCGTCATTTTGGAGCATTACATGCCTAGAGGGACCACTGTCACCAGTGCTTCATACACAGATTTCCTAAAAAATCATCTTCGGCCTGCAATCAAATCAAAGCGACACGGATTGCTGTCATCAGGTGTCCTTTTGCAACATGACAAAGCAAGGCCCCACACTGCCCGTACAACAGTTGCAACAATCACAGACCTGCATTTTGAGTGTCTTCCTCATCCACCATACTCACCAGACGTTGCCCCAAGTGATTTCCATATGTTTGGACCACTCAAAGATGCAAGGGGAGGAAAAAAGTTCCGTTCTAATGAAGAGTTACTCCACGCGGTACATGAGTGGTTGCGTGGACTACCAAAAGAACTTTTTTCTAAAGGAATTTATGCACTTTGTAAGCGCTGGAGGACTTGCATTGAGCGTGGGGGAGATAATGTTGAAAAGTGATACAGCTTTGTACCACTTCTGCACAATAAATAATATTAAAAAAAATATTTAAGGTTTTCATTTGACTCACCCTCGTATAATATTCGCTAAATTTTCGCACGTGACACCTAGTCAGGATATACTGTGCGTTATTTTATTTCTGGATTGTACTACATCCGAAATCATGTGAAAATCTATCCTGTAGTTTGTACGTGAATCGCGCTCAAAGAAAGAGAATTTCCTTCTCACAGTCTAAGATTATACCGCCAGATATATGAATAATTCTAATGAGCTATAACAGCAGTGGGAAATTATATTACTTTAACTGCAACGTGGTTCACAATAGTCAATGCCATTATGAATTAATTGATTGATATGATAATAAGGACAAACTAAGACAAAAAGTCAGTTCAAAAGAAGCAAGACTGAAGATTCTGACAACTGTCCGTGGTGCTGTAAGCCACATCGTACCTCTCATGAGCGTGTAATCTAGCTAACTGCCTGGCTGTATATCTGCGATGTTAAACCTAAAATTCCGCCCTGAAATCTTAACAACTTTCCTATCCATATTAAATTCCGCTTGTAGTTACTACTTACTGCCAAATCACTCCAGACAAATGCCGGGATGCTTCCTTCAAAAGGCCATGGCCAAATTCCTTCCCCCCCCCCCCCATCCTTTCCCGTCTCTAAAGACCTCGCTGTTAAGCCGCGTTCCCAAGATCTCTTGTAACGAAGGCGAGACGGGACGGGACCTCATTAGCCGAAGTGTAGGGACGACCGCGGGCCGCAGGTTAGTCCTCGATTACCTCGCCGCCACCTTCCCACCACGTTGCCTAGTGTCGTTTGACACAGATCACTTTACAGCAACAGAAGGGGTGAGCACCGCTGCTGGAAACCGATAGCAACAGCGCACCGCTACACACGCCTGTGATGTTTACCGACTCAGAGTGGGTAGCTGCGTCTCGTCTCCGCTAGCAGAGGCGGCCCTGTTCCCATGGCGTGTGTTTTAGTATTCGTCCCGTCCCATCTCGTCTTCGTTACAAGAGATCGTGGGAACGCGGCTTTAGAGAAACGTTAAGCAGATATATATATAAAAAAACCTACTTACTGCACAATCTACGAATATTTTCAATTACGGTTATCTAAATAACAATTTTAAAATAATCTGTTTCTGGTGCAACGTCTGGATTTTCTTCTTAGCAGAGAAACATACAAATCATAGAATAGTAGTTTACACATATTTATGAAAACAGTTAATGTTGCGTGAACGAATGCTTTTCCTGAGATGTCGCTGAAATATAATCTTCGGGGGCTCGTTGCCGCCAGGTGTTGAAAGACAAGCTTTCGATGGCATTCTCTGTCGCATATTCAGGTCCTATGTTCGTGAAAGGTTGTCTTTCAACAATTTCATTCTGCAGTGAGACCGCGAAGATTACATTTCAACAATTATTGTTGTTTTAGCTATGTAAATTAACGAATGAAAATCTTTTAATTAATGAGATTTTCATTACTGTTTCTCATACCTAGGAACATTTGACATTTAAAAAAAGGAAATAAAACTGCTCATTTGCCGTTACTATTCGAAAATTCTCAATGTTTTCGTTGAATAGCTAGATAGTTTATAATAGTCGCTAGTAAAACAACTGAACTTCATACACATTTTTTTGTCGATATACATGGTCGTTGAAGAAGATTTATTCATCGGGACTGCAAGTAAGATTCTGCGTATATCTTGTAGACCGTTTTATCATCGATACGTTTCTTCTTGAGGAATAACTGGTGGGATAGGAGGAAACCAAAATAGTACTCACGCGTGTGATTATAAAAACTGCGGTACTTTTTTCCCACGAGTATTTCAAAACTTTCACACATTCAACTAATCTGTTTGGTATGTGAAATTGCGATTTACATGTTCTTGCAACAATGAATTTTTCATGATTGTGAACGACTCAATCAACAATAGGCTAAAAATTGTATTTCCTTATTATTCTTGTAATTTAAAAAGTTGTTAACTTATCATCGACAGCAAAAGTCTTTGTAAAAATTTAAAAGTGTGTTTTCAAAGATGCTGAATGATGCATAGACTTATTTGAGTTATTGTAACGAAATATTCGCAAATTTCTGTTTCATCCTTCCTGCCTTTGTAAATAAAAGGAAGATCACGTAAGTTTATAAATCTATCACTAACGAACACACAGCAACGAAAAGATTAAATTGACTAAAAAACAAAGAGCATGCAAATTCGAAGTGAAGATTTGGCGTATTTATGATTCTCAGAAATTTAGTGGACAATAGAATAACGTGATAGTAGCTGAGTCAAACGATGCAACTTGCGAAAAGTATATGGTACTATCTACGGCAAGCAATTGATGCCTGTCTTATTTTGTGTTTCTAATACGCTGTTTGTTCAAAAATGTGATTTTCTTCCAGCCCGAAATGGATTCGAAACAGTGTATCTCGTAAAGTAGGTGCGGTAAACAACTTGCAGCAATTAGGAATTCAGCATCAGAGCTATTTTGATACAAAAGTAATACATGTGAGATAGAAAGGTTCTGAAGGAATTCGAATGTTGAGCAGTGCTGCCAGCCTCTTGGCTCTGAATATCCGAAGATGGCCACTAAAATTTCCGTAGATTTGGTACAAAAATCCGTAGAGACGCTAATTGAAAGACTGAAACAATAATTACTGAAGAGAGAGTCAAAATTAAGAATACTTTTTATTTCCAGGTCTTTAAATTACAAATTATTGTACATTGAAAGTAAGAAATATCTCTGAACATATTTTATACATCATCAATTTCATCAGTGCTGCTGCTATGCCAAATAGTTCTTTTTTATTTTTCCATAGTGACCATACTTTTGATATTAAATTTAGCATATCTTCTGTAACAAGAAATATTAAAAACTTCTGCCCCTTTGGCTCTCGGATAATGGTTAAGCCTTCTCGGAAGGCACTGCTTTGTAATGCCGTGCCAACGAGCGTGTCACCGTGCATAAAGAGTGCGGCGATAGTTGTGTGTTACGGTCTTTTATGATCTATAAAAATTGTAACCAAACAAAATATGAGCTATATTTCAATCGTTGGTTCACACGAGCGGTTGCAAGGAAACGATTCACGGTTATTGAATTGTGTAATGTACAGTATTAACACTATACGCTCAAAGTTTAACAAAATATCAACATAAGGAAAAATCAACAAATGATAAAAGCTGTCAAAAATCCGTAGATATTTTAACAAAATCCGAAAATCCTAAATTTTCATAAAAATTCGTAGATCTACGGACAAATCCTTAGAAATGGCAGCACTGATGTTGAGCTTGTTCATTTTTATTTTTTGGAGAGAAACTTCTTTGGCTGCTGTAAGGAGAAATTTTTCAGCGTTACGCGTTATGTTACGCGGTTACAGCGCATGCGCAGAACCCAGTGTGTATGGTTTGACATCAACAGTTTGCGACTTGTGTGTGGTTCAATGTAAAATTGAAAATAAGAAGAAAAAACATTAGGATTTTAGCAGCGTACATTACTCCTAATCAGACGTTAGATGGCATTATTGATTATTTACATCATTTATTATTACCGTATATAGCGCAAGGTACTGCCTTAGTTCATAAAAAACAATATAAAATACCTATCATTTTTAGTGGCTATTGTAATGCAAATTTTGTATTAGATAAAACCAAGAAGATGGTGAATATTTATGAGATAACTTCAATATTTCTTTGCAAATTAATTCACAAATTTCAGCCAAGAAATCTAACGCGACAATTGATGTAGTCTCCACGAGGTATGTAAATCATATTAAATACGAAACATATATTTTGTAATAATAACTGGATTTTGCGAGAAGGCCGCGTTATTCATGTGTCATTCTAAGCTTTCGGCTACCATTGTGCAGCCTTCGTCAGAGATACTATTTACCTTTACATAGCAACGAGCACCAAGGATCGCAGAGAAATAGCCCGCTGTCAACGGTGAAATTGTTCGTATTTTTTAAAATTTTGCTGCCTCCATCATTCGGCAGAATGGCAATCGAAAGCTGACTGTCAAATCAGTAGCGCGACATGGCAGAAAAATCCAGGTTTTTTTTTTTTTTTTTTTTTTTTTTTTTTTTTTTTTTTTTTTTTTTTTTGCTAGAAAATCTGCGTTCAAACCGCCATTTTTGTCGGGCTTAGAAGTTAGTTTTTAGTGAAAACTGACTCTAAGGACAGTTATTGGATAATTTTGTCCAAGATGTTCTGGAGTAGTTTACATCGCGATCCAAGTCGTGACTAACATGGTGCTCACGAAAGCAGCTTATTAATTACAAATAATAACTAAATTCCCGGTGTTTTATGCTGATATAAGAATATTCTAGTCCAAGTTCCATTTCAAAATAACCACAATCTCTGTTAATATTGCCGCTACAAAATCAAACGATGTAGACACACCTAAACACATGAACCAAACTCATTTCGTGATATAACGACATTTTCTATATCAGGATTCCTAGTTCGCGTAGCATAAATTACCAGGATTAATTACAAAATACACCTCGAGTATGAGTTGGAACTGAACTAGACTAGCGCAATAATACATTTACTGTATCGCCATGTAAATTTGATCCAGTTGTTCTCCGATATAAAAGCTCTCAATTATTATTATTATTCTGTAATCATAAACATAAAATATACAGTTACAACATTGTGCAAATTAACAACTTTAAACACGTTTCGCCCAGTACTTCACAACCTCAGATGCATTCGGTGTTGCTCGAAACAGATCATCTTCGTCTCGGGATGGGCACATAGGGCACTAGAAGATACGGTTCATGGTTTGGTCCTTGCCACATTCACACATAATGCTGGTAGCATCAGTATAACCCCATTTCACTAGGTTTTCCTTGGACCTGCCCACTCCTGTTCGCAATCGATTTAAGGACCGCCAGACGTTCCAGTCCTCTGCGTGACCAGGTGGCGAGCACTGTGCAACTGTCAGTGGTCCCGAGATGTTGGGGACCTTCATTTTTCACAACTGTACTTTTGCCTTTTCAGGTGAGTCAATTAGTTCTCAGGAGGCTTTTTCTGGACCTTAGTCTCTGGTCTGGTGGTGTACTGCCGTGCAGTGGATGAGTGCTTTCCCATTCTACTTTTGTCCTTTCCTTGTTGTCACTTCTCTCGGGATACTGGGCGATGATCCGAAAGATGGTAAAGCCTGTCAACTGGGGTAGGCCTTAGGCAGCCTGTCACTAGTCTACAGATGTTATTGAGGGCTGTATCCACCTGTTTGGTGTGAGTTGACGTTTACCAAACTGGGCATGAATACTCTGCAACAGAGTAACAATTGCCCATTGCTGTTGTACGTATAGTTTGTGGTTGACTGCCCCACTGTGATCCAACTAGTTTACGCTCCAAGTTGTTTCTTGTAAATATCTTCATTTTTCAATTCATGCAGTGTTTCTTATATGTAAGGGTTCTATCGACTGTCCCTCCCAAATATTTTGGGGTGTTACATATCTGCATTTCGATACGTAACAACAAAGCTCACAATACAAAATATAGACTAAGGCTAGATGCAAGTATGATAGCTTGGGACGCCATTGGCTGTAACATCCTATCTCGCTTCCTACGTAGTGAGGTCAATCTAAACTCCTACATCAGGGAGTTTTTAAAACCCAAGGCACTGCCTCTCCTCCAGGCACTCCACACGCCATATTTCAGTAATATAATGCACGGCCACATGGTGCGAGGTACGTGCAAACATTCTTCGAAGAACCATGCTTCCCTGAGTTACACGTTCGCCTTACATGTTGCCCGTCGACCATGTCAGGGATAAGATTTGTCGCCAACATGTTCCTTCTGCAACCACTGTAGATGATTTGTGGATGCGCCTACAAACCACGTTGAAGTGTGTTCCCCAGCAGTATATCCAAGCTCTCTTTGATTCCAAACCACCATATGTAAAGGCTTTAATTGCAGCACATGGTGGCCTCACGATGTACTGAATTTTCGCAGTCCAAGTGTATGGAGAGTTCTGTAATTCTATTTATTTGACTATTGTCATGTCCCTAATCTGTTGAATAAATTTCTTTGTAATCTCAAGTCTCCTATTGTGTGTTCCAGTTTTCATGAAAAGTAGTCGGTCGGTTCGTCCAAAATGGACCACCAAACAGAACTATGCAGTGAAACAACATAGGAGCTTAAGCAATCTACAAGTAAGGCAGTACTCCTTATTAACACTACAGCGTACGATAAATGATGTTTTTCATCAATACTTACGTCGTTTATTTTTGTCTAGCAGAATAACAAATAACTTTTGTGTATTAACAATTTAAAAAAAATGATTTTTATAGAAATAGCAGTCAGGAATGATTGGAGGTGATAAAAACTAATAATCAGATTGGATCGATAATTTCGTTTTTTTGCGATACCTGTTCTTTTATATCTTATCATAATAACCTGTTCTTGTTGGTTATCTAATTTTACCGTGTAATGCGGAAATATAATCACAGGAATTAAATTTTGATCTGTGTTTTTCGGAGTAATGATGTTCAGAAGAACAATTTTCATTCCTGAAATTGATTAATTGCAGAAATATCTGAACCACTGATTTTTTATACTACCTATCCTTTCTAATTATAAAAGCCACAGAAACATCGAAAATAATTGTATTCTTGAAAAGATGTTAATTGAGTTAACCGATTGTGTGATAAACTAGAACTGAAAAAAATTATCGAGGTGTCAAAGAATAAAATACGCAGAAACTCTAAAATCGAGGTATGTGTGGCTATCATGCGACGTGGCGCGAAGTAGACGAATCGTATCAGTGTCACTTCTTCGAAACGTATATGAAGGAAGTGTAGAGAAGGAGTAAAGAACCAGAAATGGTCATACAAGAATGAGGATTCTCATCAATAATGCTGGTATGAAATATATGTGGATGTACCGCCAAATTTAGTCGCGATAGTACGACATTTCATGACCAATCTGTGCCGTCCTCATTAGAACCAGCGTTACATTCTTTAGTCGACGGACATCCACATGTTGATCACATCACTCACCATGGCATAATACTTTTTTAATAGCCCCCTCAGCGTCGAATCAGAAATAGCCCAGGCTTTATAGCGTAGTATTTTTATTGTCATGTAGGAGAAATTTCAAAAAGGTTCAGAATATAAGGCACAGACAGAATTAAACATCTCCTTCAATTCAGAATCTTAGGAACAGCACAACACTCAAGATTGGCAGGGTCAGGTGTGTCATACATAAATCATTTAGGTCGTCAGGAGATTAAATGCGTACAAAGACGCCAGTTCTATAAAATCAATGGATTGAGCTGAAAAGTTAACCTATTCGCAACAGCATCAAACACGGATTCCGCGATTAACGTACGAAAAAAACTAGCTACTTTTTGGAGGGCTATCTCTCAACTCAGAAGATAGCTGTGCAGGCTTTTAACATAATCCAGAGATTTTTCGTTATCGTAATTCTGTGAACAATGTTTCATCCTTATCCCATTATGTTATACTATTAATTTAATTTTAAAGTTGTCCAAAGCCGTGGATACTTCGAGTTTGAATTCTCATTCTTTGTGATCATTATGCAGCTATCTATTTGTTTTCTACAGGTTTTTGTGAACACGTCGGTTGTATTATAAGTTGCGATTCCTCGATCTTATTTGCATGTTTCATAGTACTTTAGTAATGAAACGTTTAACTTTGCCTTCTTTTATTAACATCATCATCTAACAAAACCACTGCGTATATTACGCTTATAGGCGGGAAAGTCACTTTTCCGAGGCAATTTTTAAATTAGCGGATATCATCTTTAACACTTCTGTTAAAATTTTCTTTATGTGACGTTTATAGAAAAACGAAACAAAATGAGAAAAATGGATTTCATCACGTGTTTGCGTCCTTGTTTAGGCCACTGAGAAATAGTTTACGTGAATCATTCTACGTGACTACTTGCAGAGGAGAAAGCTGATCTCAGTTATTGTTGATTGGTTTATTATTCACGTTGCAGTGCGGGATGGAAATAAAAAAATGAAAGTAACGGCTAACGTACTGTATACGTGTAGGAATTCTTGGGACGAGCAATTACGTTTAACGCGTCCGCGGGGCCGGAGGGCGGTATGCTAATGGAGACTTGAACGCGTGGTGGGAAAGCGAACTCTGCAACCAGACCCCCATGTGACGGCACTGTCGAGGTTTTGAAACTGAACATGATCTAAATAATGGACGAATCTCGCACATCACGTGTTAAAGTATGTCTGTGGGGTTAGTTCGGAGTACAGGGTGATTCTGGAGGAACGGTAAATATTGAAGGAGCTGGTTGTATAAACAATATTGAGTAAAAAAATGCATGTAAACATTTGTCCGATTCCTATTCGTTTTGGAGATACAGGTGCCCAGAAAAACTCAGAAAATGATAAAGAAAAAACAAATAACTTATTTAAGTACTTTATTCATGCAAAAACACACAAATATTTTACAAAAGTTTAAATTAAATGTTCGAAAATCCTACCATAGATTTCAATACACTTTGCAGATTTCTTCGCAACAGTACGTGTAGCTCTTCTGCGTACGTCTTGCTGTACTTTTATTAGGGTAACAATTGTTTACAATGCGAGCGAGTAATTCGTCTCTTGTGTTTACTTTTTCTTTGTAAACTTCGGTTTTCAACCATGCACACACAGAAAAACCTAATGCGGTGAGGTTTATTTTACATACATTACAGCACCTTTACTCCACAATGAATGGAAATCGAACACATGTTTATATGAATTCCACTCCTACAGTATTTACCATTCGTCCTGAATCACCCTGTATATTAAAAGTGTTACAAGATAGACAAACGAAATATTAGGACACAGGTAACAATTTATACATCAGGATTTGATGACGGAATAATTTTTTCGGCTTTCGATCTATGTAATAAAGTGCAGAGAAGATTCACTCGATTCGTGACTGCTTGCCACAGATATTACAAAAATGTCATAGAATTGATTCGTGGATCCTCTCGTATACAGACGACGTAGGTTCCGTTTGATTTATTGGTAAACATGCGCACACCCAGTTGTATTTACGAGTGCGATTAAATACTTCACCCACCTAACTACTTGCGACGCAATGATAGCAGAGAAAAGTAAAGAAATAAGATGGTGCACTGATAGTTATATAAATTCTTTTTTCCCTCGTGCCACTCGGAATTGAAAAGCACAGAGTAGATATTAGTTTTAGTGCAAGCCACAATTTTGTGAATTTTAGAGTATATATGTAGAAGTAGATACAATATTCTTTAGTATAATTCTTCCCGCCTTTTGAATATTTCATTTAACTTGCACCTTCTAATAATTTTCAACGACGACTATCTACTTGCCTTATTACGGTCATATGGCAGGTACGGGAAGAAATGGAGTAATTTTCCTACTCATATGTAAGCGTATTAAAAATTGACCACTTTTAGGTCACTGTACACAGAAATTATATTATTTGTTCGCAATGTAATTTGTTAAACTGATTATTATAACTTCTCTATGTTAATTAATCCAGGGTAAGTAAGACTCAATATGTCAAATTTTATACTGAACGTTCATAATCACTTACTTCAGTAATCACTACTGCTGTTTAAATTACTGAAGAAAACGAATTTGTTAAAAGAGATTTCATAGATGTTATAATAACTTAAATGTCACAGCAGCTTGTAGCATATTTACTTCAGTTTCTTTCTCGGTAATGAACTATAAAGATAAAAAAATTCAGTCTGTGTATAAAGAAATTTTGCACTGGACATAACTTTTTAACGTAAAGTAACTTTCATTGTTCTCTGGTCAATACAGAAATATTAACCACAAGAAATATATTTCTTGAATACCTAAGGATGTCCGGTAAATAATTGATAACCATTTGACTGTCAAAAGTCCTTATCGTGACCTACCAAAATGAAATTTCGACGTTAGCAAAACTTTCGTGGTTTTTAAGTTTTAGTCATATTTTTATTTTTTTAATTCATCAACGGCGTTCGGTTTATTTCATGTCATTAACAATTAGTTAATAAGCATTTCATAGTTTAATCTTTTTCACTTTCTTCCTTAATTTGCGTGGATCAGTGCAGTAGGTGATTTTTCTTTACGTAGGACCTTAATTGTGTTTCCAATCTCTCTTGCGTTTGTAAAGTGGCTCAATTCCTTAATCATAAAACGATCATAACTGTAAGGCTCAGTGACCTTATAACAGGGTTTAAGTTCCCACGCATTCAGACTGTATTGCCTTCACCTACTGAAGGTCTTACAAGATATACCGGAAATGGAAACTATTCATTGACGCCGGGTCAGAACAGAAAATCAATCCTGATGCACTTATAACATTTATAGCCATGAAAGTTTTACAAGCAATGAAAGCAAGGGCATAAGTAAAATTTATCTGGTTGCTGTTTACAATCGCAAAACAGGCTTTACCATTATATTCCCTTCAATGGCCAAAGCCGTAGCCGCAGAAGCTCCAAAGATGATCATTTCGAAGATAATAGCTATGATAATGTTAACCGTGACGGCTAAAAAATTATTGTAAAAACTATAGCGTAATTTACGAAAGGACTGTGAACGCATAATTTCCAAAAGCTAGAAGTACTGTGCATTGAACAATGTGTGACGTGACTGTTAGAAAATGTTGAAATTATTTGACACTTTATAGCAACATTTTCATTGCCCAGTTGTTAACTGACAGAAAAAAATAGCATTCTGCAGTCCTGTCAGAGGACAAGCCTTGTGGCGCAATTTGTATTATTAATCTGATTCCGGGTTTGAGGCTAACTGTAGTAATCAACAAACAATCAAAAGTTCCAGTTAGTAATGGTAACAAACAAACAAAAATTTACGAAGTACCAGAATGTTTAAACAAGTTCTTAAGAACCTAACTTTCTGTTAACTCAGATTAAGTCAAAGGTACCGTAGTTCACAAGTGAATATACCGAGGTCGTTGGAAACGGGAAAAGACTAGGGACGAGGAAGGTATCTGGCCATGGTCTTTCGAAGGAAGCATCCCGGCATTCGTCTGGAATGACTTGTGGAAACAATGGAAAACCGAAGTCTGGATGCCCGGACGGGAATTCGAACGCGTGTCCTCCCGAATGCGAGGCTAGAGCGTTACCGCTCACCCACCACGCTCAGTTTTACATAAGTACATATGTATAAACAATATACAGGATAACATTTAAAATGATGTTACTCACGTCCACAGAATCACCTTATGCTATTTGTTTCCCCTGTGCGGTATTAAACGAGTAACGAAGCAGGTATTGTACCAGACAATCCTCGAGATGTCTTAGTACTTATTGCATCACAATTTGTATACCGATAATTTCAGAAATAATAAGTGAATGCTATAAATGCCAAGTTCAAACAAACGTTTTTTCATTTAGCATCGGAATTCTCGAAATTGTGCTCTATATAATTAATTATTTTTGGTATTTCAGTCACTTATGTTCTCGAGTTATTTATTTGTTTTCTATTTACATTTGATATTATTTATTTAAACTGTTTCCTCATTAGTAATTAATGAACGGTGAATCCACTTCTAAATTTGGTTGCCCGTACACACTGGCCTTGGACTTAAATATAAACAATCCTATTCGCAATACTTATCATCCAACTTGGGCTGGAAACCGTTACTCCAAATTAATGTTTTACTTGAAATTAATGATCAGAATTTCCTGTGTTATACACAGGCTTAGTCAGTAACATGTTTCTCGTTAGTTGAGTTTAATTCAGATACTCAACTCCATAACGCACGGCCTCAAAAGTGATCCAGCTCCGTGATTGGTTAACGGTGCGTAGCACCTTATAGTCATTTTTGGTTGTTCCTATTAAGGTCGAAGTATGCTGTTAAGTAGGAAGAACTATAATGAAGTCATAATATAAGCAGTACCACAAAAATGTGAGGTTTATCGTGATAATACTGATTTGCAACAGACCCGTATATGCGTCCCTGAATGACGCAATGGAGAAGAGCATGGAATCTATTACTTTCAATGATCCTTGGAATGTCCAAGCTTTTGCTTCTACTGCTATACCAATTTGATTTCTGCTGACTCCATCAGCTAGGTCTTAAGCCATCACTTACGACGACAGCTTCCTAAATGAGATCGTAAGATTAACTTTAGCATTCACTATTTATAGAGGTTCAAATTTAACCGTGAATACGGTGAAATGATAACTGTATTAGAGCTAAGGAATACCTTTATTTTGTCCTAAACACAACATACCAAGCTTTCCAGGCAACATGATTTTACAAACGTACAGTTGCAAGCCTCTCTTATTACAATAAGCTGATCTACTCTCACACAGTAGGCGTCTCCTTACTATCTCACTGCCTGCAAGCAAGCCTCTCTTTCCCTCCAACTCCAAGCTTCTATATTCATTGGTTGTCAATTAACTCGCCCACAAGCGACTCAGAACACGCGCCTGATAGCATTATTCCCCACCCAGATTCCCGTATCATCGGTCACTGCTCTGAAAGCTAGCGGACCGTACAGAAATTCCCTTCAGACTTTCAACTATCCAACTAAATAGCCAAGCGTCGCTTCACAGGACCTACAAGCAGGCAAAGGCTTTTATCTCTAAAAAATATTGAAGAAAGTAGATCTAGTTATTTAATCGCAATTCGAAATTTATTTGTTCCTCGCACCTTCTTTCTTCGAGCTGTGACAATACTATACATTTTAGATCGAAGTTCTTCACGGCTTTGTAAATAAATAAATTCTCGAGCTTTAAGCAGCGTAAAAAGTCTCGCTTGTGGGATATTTCGGTAATGAGCAGAAGAGTAGATGACGTCATCGCGCTCGGCTGGCTTTTGCCTTCAACAATTTCCGCGGCAGCGTTTTAAGAAACGGTTATTCAGGGACATGTATGGTTGAAAATTAGGGCTGAGATAGACACCTTCGAAATGTCCCGCAAGTGTGAATTATTTACGCAGCTGGGAGCCCGAGAAGAGTTTATTTAATATTATACATTGTTGTGCACTAGATCAAAAGTAGAATATACAGTATTTTCCAGAAAATATAGCCACATCATTACTTATATATGTTACTGGCCAAACCCAATGTCAGGCAAAACCGGTTTATCCTACGCGTGTCATGATATACTAGTTTAGCCCAGGACAATCTAGTTTTGCCTAGATACTTCAGGCTTAACTAATTTCTCCTAGGCCAAAATGATTTTGAATTGTTAAGGAAGGTAATTTGATTAAATCGTTGCAAAAGGTGAAATTCTCCTCGAAAACTGCATTAGCACAGTCGCAATTAGTAATTATAATAATGTAGGGCTCATTGCGGCTGATATCTCAGATATATTCGCTAATATAAATTATTAACTTAGTGATTCTGTGGTTTAATTCTGGATCCTGATACTGCTACCGCAACTTGTCGGCACAAGGATCATATCGACCTAAACTGTTTTTTCTTCTTCCTGACGTCTGTGTTTAGGATGAAATGCTGCCTGGACCAGACCAAAAATTTCGCCTGCTCCAACGTTTCAATATAATAGGCTTCAATAGCAATTCAAAATCAGTTTGGCCTAGGCCATACTAGTTAAACCTAAAGTATTTAGGCCTATCTAGATTGTCCTTGGTTAAACTAGTAAATCCTGACGAGCATAAGGTAAACCGATTTGGTCTAGAACAAACTAGTATGGCCCGATATCTGGTTTGGTTGGTAACATATATATGCATTTCTCCCTCCAACAGAGGTTCAAATCTTGGGCTTAATGCAACAGCTGACCTGAATGCACTTTTCCGCAATCATCTGAGCGTACAATGCCGTGTTCCCCAGTTTCCGCCTCGTTGATTAAACAATTCACAGGCAAAGTAGCATTAATCACAAAGAACGTAAGTGGCATCGTTTACAGAGACGTGGTTATGCTTGCACTCCCTCTAGAGGCCAGTGACGGCCTGCTGGAAAACAGAGTGATCGTAACTGTAGGCCTACAGTACAAAGTTGGCCACGTGAACTTTATAACATACCTCTAACACATCTTCGAAGGCAAGTGGCTTTAAAGACGAAATATTTGAAGTGTTAAAAGAATTCAAAGTTTTGTCTATATGAGGACTGTAAACATCTAACTTTGAACAAATTGAAATTAAGGAATCCAATATGGAAGTTTGGTAAGATGCTGGTCAAAAATAACCGATAACATTTGGGCCTTGCATTCTGGAGGATACAGGTTCGAATCCCCAATCATCACTTCAGATTCCTGCAATTACTTCACACGAGTGGAACTTTCAATGAATCAAATTAAACGTTGGCAAAATAAGTATAATCCATAATCTAGTAATACGGCCCCCTGTATCAATCTACGAAGGAAAATCTGGACGTCGCTGAACCGCTTGAGAAAATTATTGAGAACCATTCTTCTGACTGTGGGAGCACAACAGCACTATCCAGCAACTACATGAAGTAACTGTATGTCTGAAACCTTTGGATATCAATTTGTAGGACAATTATCTAATTTTATACTGTTTCAAATTAGCTACGTATGTTGTATGTCTATATACATAATTCTTCTAGTAACTCCGTCCATATTCGTTTTATTTAACTGCTTCCTTAAACTGTTATTCTTATGTAATTCGACATAAATACACAAGTACAAGGGTTGATATAAACTAAAGTTTTTTTAAGCCATTAACTGGATTAATATATAACAAAACAGACAAAACATTGCGTGTCCATGTAGCTTCTACAGTTGCTGGAAATAATTTGGTTCCCTCGTCATAAAAATTTGTTGCATGTGCACATTGCTACAGGGTGTCCAGAAAAGGACTCCCTGATTTCAAAATTAAATATCTCGAAAACAAAGATTGATAGAGGAATGCAGTAAACGGTATGAGCTGTACGCTGTACAGCTCATATCAGCATACTTAAGTGAAATAATCGTATGAAAATAATCTTTGCAAACAATCACATCACAATGTTTTCAAAATGTTCACCATTGGCACTACCCTGAGCTTCGGATCACTATTTAGGCATTACGTATGGCGATTACAGCGCCATCTGTTAGCAGATTTTGCAACTATTATTTCACACTGCTGTATACACTTCTTACAGCTGTCACAATAAACATACCGTTTACTGCATTCCTCTATCGATCTTTGTTTTCGAGATATTTAATTTTGAAATCAGGTAGTCCTTTTCTGGACACCCTGTAATTTGTCACTGAGTATTGTACCTTTTCGTCACTGCAAAATTTCTTTCCACTATTCTGATACTCCCAAATAAGTGATAATCACGTGATGAGGAATGTTTACTACAGGATTGATGATACAAAGCTACTCAAAACCGCACCAGAAGCGTTTGAGAAAGTTTAGGGTTCTCAATCTCCTGAATTTTTTTCAGCATTCTTGGTATACGCGTTGAAGATTTTCCGAAAATGAAACTCCTTTTCAATGATTCTCTGTACATTTCCATATCTTACTCCAGTCGCCAAACAAGTTTCACGAATAGGTTATTCATGTATCCTTGAGAATTGGTTTTTGAATTTTGAAAATTGTCTGTGGTGTGGTTATTGATCTAGGATAAAGGTTCACAAACTGGAGGAAGCCCCTCACCCCTAAGGTACAGGAGGACGGCGACATGTCAGGGGTGGTGCGGGGTGCGAGGTAGCTTCACCGCCCGTGTGGACGATACCCCAGCTCGACAACATCAACAGGTACCACGTCTCCTTCGTCACCTCTTAGAGTTGAAAACCTTTATTCTAACATCACACACTTCATGAGTTTCCTCTGAGATGTCATTGTTAGTACCGAAAAGTAGGCATTTAGCTTATTAATAATAAAAATGTGTCGGGGTGGGGAGGGAAGGCTTCGTACGAAAAACTTTGGTAACCCCTATTCGAGAAAGACTTGCGTGGTTGCGTTTAGAAACTACTTAACGACCGTCACAGGAGAACTTAGGCTATTCTAATACTTGAGGGTTCGCATGTATATCACTCCCAAACTGCGCATACAATCTGCAAGTTTTATAGAAACATCACAATTACGCGTGGCTCATTGGAGAAATGAACCTCCCGTTAACTCGTCATCGTAATAAAGAACTATTACAGATATCACGTAGAAGGTTCAAAGGTCTAGATTTTATTAAATATATCCCAGTAAAATTCAGAAAACTAAAACTAAAATATCCTAAGAAAAATAACATGTACTGTCACAAAAGAGGGAAAATACATACTCAGGACCATAATGACCTACACCTACACTAAAAACTGGAGTGCATTAAACCGCTATGAGAAAGAGGGGATTAATCTTCTATGGTCGTATGGACAATCAGAGATATTTCCAAAATCATCGACACCGTCTCTAACGGGAAAGCGATTAACGAGAAGTGGACGAGAATACTCATGCATAATTGGAAATTAACTCCAACTGGATTTGAACAGAGATCAACACAGAATGTTGATTAAAGCACCCTATTCTCTTCAATCCACTAACAGCCAAAACACTGTGCCTCGGATCTGGTTTGAAATGGACCCAGAAAAGACAACCATAGAGCAAGGATGAAGAAACACTGGGATAAGAGGAGTTAAGAACCACGTGGTCGACAGTCATCGTAACGAAAAAGAAGAAGAATACCCAATTAAAAGTAGATCATGCACATCAGCGGTAAAACTCTTAGGAAAAGTTATAGGAAGATTGAAATCTTCTCTTAATAATTGCGTGAATGTAGCAGGTGAACGGTATTCAATCTGTCTTATTTGTGGTGAGGTATACAGTTATAAATCCTCGTCGTGGTTAGCATGCGAAGTAACAGGCATGTATTCCGTTTCTGGAGCGAGCCATAACGACTACACCTGCTTCCTGCTTGACCTGTTCAGATTCTACCCCGCGCTGTTTTACGTACCGTGGAAAATATCGCAACTGGCAGCATCCCGGTTCGGACAGATTTACGCCCTTTGTCGCGGACGCTCGGGTTTCCATTGATCACGCCGGCGACCCAACGCACGACCTTGGACTAGGCTAGGCCGCCGAGGCACGCAGCAGGCTGATATAATGCCGGTCGTGAGCTAATAGGAGCACGAGGCATGCTTTACGGCGACCCTCCCGATCGTTACGGTCCATTAAATCAGAGCGCCAGTTCTGCGTGCAGCCGGCCGCTTCCATCAGCAGCCGCTCCTGTCTGCACTCCGGTCAGACTCGCGGCTGGTGGGTGTCCTCACATCTACTTGCTGCTGCCAAAGAAGCTCGTCTCCAAGGCTAATGTCGTTGCTTCATCATCATCAAGTTTGACTTTTTATTTGATCTTCACCAATATCAAGGTCTTTAAAGGCGGTAAAGGATGGAGGAAGGAACGGGAAAGAATTCAGCAATGGTCTTTTAAAGGAATTGTCCGCCATTCCTCTGGAGTGACTTTGGGAAACAATGCAAAACCTACAGTTTAAATGGGTTTGATCGCACACACACCAGATTGCCAGGCTACAAGCATTACATCTCATTAACCAGGCTTCATAAGTTCGACTTCTGCCACTGGACAAAAATATTTTTCATCATTTGGTTCTTCACCAGGTGAGGTGTTAGTGTTCAATTTCTAATCACCAGATTGTGTTTTAATGTTCCGATTTGACTCCTAAACCTGTGCGCATGGAGTGAGAACCCACGACGCTTCTGCTGGTAATTCGTCTGCTGGATAAGGTCGTCAAACATCGTGACACCTGACGTGTCTTTCGGAAGAGTAGGCATGAATGGATCGGCAGCAGGTATCAGCCTCTCCCATCCTCCAACTTTATATACACATCGGAGGCTATACACCACACTCAGTAACAGTCATCAACATTGAGCCGTGCTCGGCTCTTGTGGTATCTTTGCCTTCTCTTCTCTTCCGCTCGCGATTGTTTCCTCTTTCGTGTTCCCCCGCTAGAGAGCGCTGTGGTGCCTGGCGATAGCGGGTATATATGTGGGGGACACGGAACCGAGCGGGCAGTCAGTCTGAGTTAGTTAGTCTGGGGCAGTTAGTTGGGGAGTGAGTCTGTGGCAGTTAGTCTGAGTGAGTTGTTAGTTAGTTAGTCGCAGTCAGTCGGGAAAGAGTACTTCCCTGTGTCGCCGTGACGCCGGAAGCCCGGTGGGGTTGGCGGGTCCGCGGTTGGACCGGGCGGCCAGGGAGGCTGTCAGTCGGTTGGGGGCAGGCAATCGGTGTTCCACTAGTACTTCCCGGAGTGGCAGCGGGGTTGGAGAATGGAGTTGGTCAGTCTGCCAGCCAGTCAGTCAGTCGGGAAAGAGTACTTCCCTGTGTCGCCGTGACGCCGGAAGCCCGGTGGGGTTGGCGGGTCCGCGGTTGGACCGGGCGGCCAGGGAGGCTGTCAGTCGTTTGGGGGCAGGCAGTCGGTGTTCCACTAGTACTTCCCGGAGTGGCAGCGGGGCTGGAGAATGGAGTCGGACAGTCAGCCAGTCAGTGAGTTGAAGGCACGCGGTCGGCATCCCGCCAATGTTTTCCGGAGTGATAGCGTTGCGGGACTAAGGAGGAAGCAGTCAGTGCGGCCGAGCTTCGACCACCTGCAGAGAGGGAGTTCTCCGACACTCTTCACCGAGAGTGCTGTGGGTACTGGAGGTACTGGCCGTCAACTGCAACCACAAGTGTTGCCTTCCGCCTCGTCGTTAGCGGTCTGCCTCAGCCATAAATTGTGCTTGGTCCTACTGGCAGAGTGTTAGATGCTAGTAGATGGGAACGAGCTGGTCTTGTTATTTCTGTCATTGATCTATGTGGAATTGTCGGTGATTACAGGATTATTCATACGTTAATCTACAAGATTGAGGCCAGCTTTATTTGACATTATATTAGTCATTTTCTCTGTTAATTGCTACTACCAGTGTGTCGCCTTCTACCTCGTCGTTAGCAGTCTGGCTCAAGTATAAAATTGTATTTGGCTAGTAGATTGTTAAGAGCCAGTCTGGTTATTTTTTATAATTTGGTATAAATATGATTGTTTGTAATCATAAGGGTTATTCTAGGTATACGTTGCAAGACCAAGGTTTGGTCCATAACATTACATCATTTTGTGATAGCAAGATTATTCATATCTTCGTTTGCAAGACCAGGATTGGTGGTATTTGATATTATAGTTGTAACATTTTCTGTAAGTGTCAGCATTATTTTAATAATTGTAATAAACAAATGTTTAAACAAGGCTTGAACTTCTAACCATGTTCCCACACACTTCCCACTGTATCCTTGTGGATAATTTCTGTCTGTTAGTAATAGTAGCCACCGCCTCAAACATATATCAAACAACAATTGGATACATTTTTGTATTATATATGGGTGGGCCAAACCAACTTGCTTGTCCAAGACCATAGTAGCAGTACATAAATAAATCGGTGTCCAACAACCTAATAAATAGTAAGTAACAAAGTAAAGAAGTGAAATCTCAGTAGTTGAAAACTAAACATTGTAATCACTTCTCTATAACTGTTTGAGGTTTCTTTTTGGTGGGATCGCTATGTAGTAGCAACTGTGTCTAAATTTTGGCATTAGATTAGCTTATTTCCATCCTTGGTGATGAAAGACGTTTTCATCATCCGGTGCTGTGTACGCTAGACAGGATATATAATTTCTCTACGTGGCCATGCCCTATTGATCGAGCGATGGCTTGATAGATTGGGACCTCTTCAGTCTGTCTTCTGCTCTTCCTTGCCAATCATTCATCAGACCTACACACTGAAGATATTTCAACCACCGTAGTTAAAGACTACAAACTTCTTGTTTTTTGTCCTTTTCTTGTATTCTCCACGTTAACGTCATACCACAACCAGATACAGCTCTGTTATTTTATATGCTAAGGGTGCTTCCATTTTAGCTCCAGATCTGATTACTACAGCTTTGCTTAGTAGAACTCAAAGAGGTAATTGACCTGTTAAACAGTTCTGTGTAACTAATAATTTTATTGTAAATCTTTCCGAAACTTACAACATATTATCTAACGAAAGACACAATTTAAAAGTAGGTGTCACATTATATGTGATGCTGAAACTAGTCAACAAGAAATCTCAATCACATTCTTAAGTACCATCGTAGATTCTGTAGTAATATCGGAATAATATAGATCTATCAGTGAAACTTGTAAGGATATCAATAAAAACTCTTTTTTTTTTTAAATCCCACTTCCTAACCACTGAGCTTGAGTTAAGATTATACTATTGTACTGAAATATGGGGAGGCGCAGTACAGCCCTAAAGTTATGCCCCTGATATCAAATGGATCACATAAAACTGTAACTAACTTAAGCATATACCCTGGTGGAAATTAAAATTCCAACACCCAGACAGGAATGGTGGAATTTTAGGAGACTTTGTAGATGTTCCCGGGGAATAAATGATAACAAATTGAAATGTTTATTACCTTTAGATATATGTGTCAGTAAGAACTGCGCCCACCTTGAGCACCACTACATTCGCGGATCCTTGCCGGAATTGAACCGATAAGTGTTCGGATGTCTTCTTGGAGTATATCTCTCTACGCTTGCATGTCTTGTGCAATCAGTTGTTGTACAGTGACCGTGTGATCTAATGTGTCTCTCCTGGCATCCCAGACATGCTATATTGGAGACAAATCTGGGGAACGAGCGGTCCAAATTGTGATCATAACCCCTTGCATGGCTTGTGTTCCGATGGTCGCAGTATGAGGATGGGCATTATCCTATTGGAAGATGCGATTTGGATGGTGTACATGAAGTGTATCGCAATAGGATACAGTATCCCGTCCACATAGTTGTGGGCTGTCATTGTGCATTCAGTCTTGGTGTTGAAACTGATTGTCCAAACCATGACACCAGTGTCTGGACTGGTGTGACGTTTTGAAATCATAGCACAGTAGGCCGTTTCTCCACTGCGCCTGCGAACATGTTCTCGATTATCACTTTGTCCCATACGGTATCGAGACTCGTCTGTAAACATAAATGTACGCAATTCTAGTTGCGTTTTTCGTTACACCAGGTTAGACGATGCTGGCAATGAAATCAGGTTAATGTAACAAATTGCATAGGGATAAGAGAGTGTAACCAAGCTGCAAGCAATTGCTTTACAATTATCCGGGGAGAGGGGGGGGGAGGTCGGTGACTCTCTCTGTAACCACAGATTAATTCTGGCCTGCAGTCACCCGTCTGCCAGCAACAGTCACCCACACAATTTGGAGATCTTCACGTGTTGTTGTTCATCTGTGTCTGCACCCATTTTAAACACGCCAATTCTCCGACCTGTCTCACAGTTAGACATTTGGATGTAGAAGGTCGTCACTCTTCACCTTGCCATATTTGGCCAACAAGAACTTGCGGACAAAAAAGTGTCATGCCATACCACACCGTTCACCACTTAAACACTAAAAAATATAACAATTTTGCAAAATAAATAGACCCATAATTTTCATACTATTAAGTTTAAAACTTTCAATATTTAATCATTTAATATTCTTCATATGGGGATACTTGAGGCCAAACATCGTTTATTCGTCACAACTCCCTCTGGGTGTTGGGATTTTAATTTCCGCCAGTATACAATTATGGTACGAGATATCAAATTCAGTCACCTGTATGTGGTTACTATAAGTTTTGGTGTAACGATACAAACTCTGAGACAAAATTCAATGAAATTTGCTATAGATTCTTCCAGTAGGCTTACAATTTACTCTGTAGCTAGCTTCCCGGGTCAATTGCATTGCTCCCACATTCCATAGATCTGATATCCATGGTTTTTTGTGGAATGTCTTTTAGGTTGTATGTTTCGCTTTTAAAAGAATTCTCGCTGACCTCAAAAATTGAAGTTACGATGCAGGTGCAAAAATAACGTCCAGTATGCTGGACTGAATTTGAGCAGTTCCGGTATTCCGACAATGTGTCTGCAACATCACATCGGGACAAAATAATATTTCATTGTAAAACATGTGAGTTTTTGCTAAAAAAAAAAAAAAAAAAAAAAAAAAAAAAAAAAAAAAAAAAAAAAAAAATTGATCCTTTAATCGATTCTGTAAGTTATATGAATACATGAATACATTTCTATATGATTTCAAAATCTTTTCGGAAGAACTTTGTCTACCCGGTCTTGTTCAATTTCACTTGATCAATTTATTCATCAAATCTATACATATTCTAGCTGTGTGAAGTTAGTTTATTGTTAACTGTAATTCCCCTTGGTTAACTCTGCATGTTTTGGTCCAAATCAGTGCATCAATACGGCCACGAACGATTGCAGATCATAAATTTCAACATTTCCTTGCGATAGCATCACATTGAAACTAATTTAAAGAGTATGGAATTGATGGTAATTCTCACTGATTAGACCCTGTACATAACAACACATTTATTCAACGCAAATACACTGGGCGCAATAAACTGTTGCATACAGCGGCGCAGAAATCATTCAGTACGAGACACACCAAACAGTCTATCTCGACCACATCACAAGAATGCGTCTGCCAATACTATGTCTGGCCATCTGATACTGACTGCTGCGTAATCGAGAATTCCCTCCCGCCCACGAGCGGAGGTAGGCCACCGACCCATCTGTGCAGAATTCACGCCTATATGTGACTTCCTGCTGCCTACCCATACAGGTGAATATTCTAACACAATATTTTTCTTACGTCAACTAAACAAAATAGTCCATTCGTGGAAGCTTAGTTACAAAATTATACATAAATATAATGTGCTCGAGTGAACAAAATATTTACAAACGATATCTCCGCGATCGAATACTCTGTCTCCATTTTCACCTGAAAATGAAGACTATCGAGTGTAAACACCACATTCACTTGGTTCGTCACCGGATAACATTATGTTAATGCTCAACGTCGAGAAACACTTCGTCCTTATGTAAAATTATACATAGTTTTGCATAAATCTTATATATATATTTCCCCACTTGCTACTCGAACTGTTGCTTCTGACTGAAAACTAACTGTTATTTCTCTTACCTGATTGGCTTGAAGGTGGTAACACGCAGGAAGATTCGGAGGCTTTATTTTCTGTTGTATCCAATACCCAATACTACTTATATCTGATCATCTTTACTGGGTCTTGTCGTCCACTATGTAGCAATGTGTGCTAGTGATTGAAAGAAGGGGCTAGCAGCAATTTCTTCAAAGGAATATCGTTGATGCTGGTTGTACGTATTCTTGACTCATCATCCTCCCTTCCGCCGATCATTCCTCGTCAATTCACAGAGCTGTATCATATATTATTAATTTATCTTAAGGCGAAAATATGCATTAAGAAAAATTAAATTCATATACGCATATAGTTATCTTATATATAAACACATAAATGAGCCTTTGACGTTCTCAATAGACTTGATGGTTGCACTCCGATAGCATTCCTGCCACTGTACTCCGCGAGTGAACCAGCATCCCTCCAATAATTTCTTCTGAATCTGTTCAGGACTGTTTGCAATCTTCGGTGACGATCGAAGCCTGGAGGTATTTTTGTGGTACAGGCTATGTCGTAATATTGGGGACGTACTTTTTCGAGCCATTCTCTCCCTCAAGTGCCGAACATTGCATATGCTTTGCTATGTTCTCCCAAAGATTCTTGGAGTGGAACCTGTTGGTGCTTACATCAGTGATATAATAATTTATTACAAGAAGTTAATAAATTCTCTATGTCCGTAATTTAAGGTGACCAGACGTCCCGCTTTTGGAGGGACAGTCCCGATTTTTAACAATTTGTCCCGCGTCCCGCGGCGTTTTAAAAAAGTCCCGATTTTTTAACAGAATGCATGACAAGCTAGTGAACGGCGGTAGAACGGG
The DNA here is from genome assembly GCA_031002005.1 of Vandiemenella viatica. NCBI lineage: Eukaryota > Metazoa > Arthropoda > Insecta > Orthoptera > Morabidae > Vandiemenella > Vandiemenella viatica. Next base: position 175,344,478 of record CM061919.1, read on the forward strand.
AAGGGAATATACGGCTTGCGACGGCCATATAATTATTTAGTCAGGATATGAGTCTTATATTATTTTGTTTATTTTATAATGTTAAATTTTAATAAAAACAAATAATTGTTGAAAACTGATTACCGAGAAGTGATTATCTAGAACTGCTTATCAAAGTTCGCATTGTTGATCAGTTTTTAGAATTCGATCACCATTGTTTAGAATTAATGAACAATGGCATTTTTCGACACTGGCAACGACGAAAACATTTTGTGACTGTCTCTCAGGCGATACACATCATGCTGCGTGCTAGTGTTAGTTAAACAAACGATGTCAACAAATCAGCCATTCAGATAATTTAGGTAAGTAATTTTTTTTATAAATAGATAAATGTTCTTGAATCTACCAGACAGTACTCGTATTATTTATACTGTATTTTATAGAGGCGGCAAAAAGTCTAGCGGCGGTCTTGAAAGTAACACTTACGACTTACATTACGGCAAATTCAAAATTAACTGGAATGTTGTGCAAAAATTGTTCGATCATATTACTCAACATTTTCCGTATAGTAATATTTCCGAAATTGATCTTTTTTATAAAGTATAATTATTAAAAATATGTATTGACAAGGAAAAGGTTAAATTTGGGTCTTCAGTGAAAGTCAAAATAGAGAAAAAATGGTTAGCAATATTTCATCATTTTGATACAAACCATGTTCCAAACAATAATGCACAAAAAAATTGTATAATACGCGCTGTCCCTACCAGGTACTAATGTTTCGTTTTATCTACGGTAAATATAGTGTGGACATAAGAAAAGTTACAATTAAGTGCTGAGACTTTGAAAGCCATATTATGAGTGGAATATAATTTAACAAAGTCTTGCGAAAAATTTCACGAGCTATTAAAAAATAACAACAATCTACTGAAAAAAAAATGCACTCAAATAAGAAATATGCCAAAAAATAAAATAATACAATACATAATTTTTTAATGTATTATTTTTGTAAATTGTACTTATGTTGAAATTAAAAAATATATTATAATACTACTTTCGCGTTATATAAAAAAATTTGCTACTCCATTTAGACCAACTTTTTAATCAAGAACAACCCTCTCCCCCCCTCAACCCCTCCCCCCCTCCCCTCCCCCCCCCGTCAATGGTGTCCCGCTTTCCCAATGTTAAAATCTGGTCACTTTACCGTAATAGAGACATCAAAACCTCTTGATTTTGAACCATTGTGTGTTAAACTACTTTTTTCACTCATTGTTTTCGGGAAACGTTCATTTTGAACCTCGTCAACCATTTTCGGCATCGTTTTACAACAGTACACTTCGAATGCTTCAACTGCTTTTTCCCTTCTCAGATTCTAAGCGCCACTTAGTTACAGAGCACACGTGTGGAACATGGCGCAAGGAAATGGTGGCCAGTGCCGGCCAGTGCTGGCTCTGGGAGAATAGCGATGCGTATTCGAGTGATGGTCGAGTACGGTAAACGCTGTTTGCCGACTTGTCCTTGGCACGTGTTGCGCTGTGACTGGGCAAACAGGTTGTCACTCACCGCAGAGTCGGACCTGACTTCGATTACAGCCACATTGTAGCTACTTCTGCCGGCGCAAAAAGCAGTTCTCTGTCGGTGAAGATGAACGGTTGTGACATTGCAATACGTACTTAGAAACTTTTTATAGCTAGACAGTGTTGTGAAGGTTTTTAGCTCGTCATAAATACCGTTTCATATTTTCCTGTTCATTGAAAATACTGATTAACATACCTGCTGATCCGCCTTCCACACCACATACGCTATTCATCTTTTAGTTACTAATCACTGACGAGACATTATTTCAAATGTACTCTTTACCAGTCTTGACTTATGGATCCAGGCTGTATGATCGGCTCATACTTGTTATAAGGTAACACCGTATTACTGGCGGTTATTTAAATTTAACGTGAATAATTATTGTACAACTGGTTTCTTCTTTGAGTTTAAGGCAGATAAGCGATGTTCGTGGAGTCAGAGATAGAAATTGACGGTACTAACTTCAATGAAGGAGAATCTTTGGCCATGTGACAAAGGAATACTAACTGCAGTGGCGATAACGATAGCAAGACGATCCAAGCAAACGATGATCTATTGGATCATGATTTAAAAAGAATAACATATATTACCTTACATGTTGATCCGACAAAAGGAACTGTGTCATCTGAATGTGAATTGTTCAATAGATAAATGTAGATAACAAAAGAAATATAAGCTGGATTTTTTATATTAAATGTATTTAACATTAAAGTTTCACTGTCTGTGATATTTAATCAACAAGGTTTCTTAAAAGTTTGACTCGTTATTTCTTCTACGTCGTTTGCCATTTGTTTTCTTCATTCTCCACTGATCGTCTAAAGTTTTTGTAAGCACTTTATACTGAAAGAATTACAAGGTCTTTTTGCCAGGGAGAGTCATTGTATAACCTTTATACAGATGAAATGCAAAGATATGTATTAAAGTATTACACATCAGAAGCTTTAGACGTGCAGTTTATGTTATCAAAATTCAGTAGCGCTGCTAAACATCTGTTTGTCCTAAAAAAATGTTATGTAAATTTATTTTCTTATCTCACATTTGCAGATCTTAACAGCTTCAGAACTACCACTACACTAATTCGATGGTATCCAACCAAAAATATGTGGGGTTATTTCTTTGCACTGTAAAAGTTGTCCACAATTTACGAAGGTTAACTACTGTGCTATTCAATAGCACATAAAAACATAGGCCTATCAAGACAAGTGCGAAATAATTACACTGATCTGAAATGTTTCTAGTCATTTAAATCATATTTTTAATGAGATCGAAGGATAGATGTGCTTTCAGATGTACCGATCAACGCACACATGTGCGGTTTTAGTGTTTTTGATCTCATAGCTATTAAATGTTACTTCACATGTAAAAAAAAATTGCGAATACAGATAGTGGCTTTGAGCGAGCAATTTGCGGTAGTTATCACGTGGTATTTATTTCAATCTCATAGTACTAAGTGTATGAAGTGAACAAAAATTAAATCTATCTAAATGTTGTGAACAGAACGCCAGGATTTTAAATCTAGATATATATTTATTTATTTATTCTCAAATAGTCTATGGCTAATATATATATACTCAATTACAATTCATACAACACATTAAGAATTAAAGAGAAAAAAACAAACAAGGTGTTAATGTCATTGAATCCTTCACAAAAAAAATTATTACAATCTCTCCTCTAGCCCAGCTTTTCTCTGAAACTTGCAACAGTTCTGGTCCTTAAAGGTGAAAAAAAAAAAAAATTGGCGTCCTACTAATAAGATACCACTACGACACTTAAACTTTGTAAGGTTCTCTACCTTATTAAAACCACAAAAAATATTACTATCATTTCATAAAGATTACACCAATAATCACTTATCATGGTACTCTTATTTATTTTTTACTATTTCTTCTCAGTGGAAATGTTTCTTTTTATGTTTCACTATTTTAGGTCTTAGTTTATCTCTCTTGTTTTTTAAAAATAGGATTTGCTGTTGGTGACATCGCAGATATTGCCGGAGAGTTTTCTTCGATGTGTTAAACGACTCATCTTCAGCTTTCACCTCAGAGCATGGATTCTTTCTTTTGCAGACACTTATCCAGAATTAAAGAGATGGGACAGAGAACCTTAACCATCATATTATATTGTCAGTCCTGCAGTCACGTTTTAGATCCACCTACATTTCTGCTGAATTTCATAAAATATAAGGTAACGCTAGTGCGGGATCCAACCTTTCTTCCTCTAAAAGATAAACCAACAAAATAAAATGAGTTTGTGCATAGTTAGTACCAAAAATGAAATGTCGATTACCGGTACGAGAAATGGACCATACTTTACACAAATGCCACAGTTTTAACTTGAAGTGAGCGGATGATAACTATTAAGTAAATATTGCCATCAGATTGTGAACCTTATTTTCACCATATCCCATTCAGCCTAATATAATTTGTCCAGAAATTGTGATGATTAAGTAATTCAAAATTATCATAAATCTGATTCTCATAACTTTCTGGAAGTCACTTTCCTCAAATAGTAAGTAGGCCTACTTCAATGTGTAAATCAAGTTTAATAACCCCATATTTTTTCTTTTTGATAGGTCCTTTGTGGCTCACAGTGGTCGAGATAATTAGAGGCAAGGGGTATGAATGAATGTGACAATAGCCTTTGGATGCAAGCATACCACCATTCACGTAGAATGATTTCGGTAAATCTGGTTAAGCTGAAATCTGAATAGCCACGCCGGGTATCGAACGCACGTTCACCCAAAACGAGGATCACCACCGAATGTCAGATTCAAAATCCTGATGATAGATTAAAAGAGAAAGGGCATTCATTTTAAATTATAATTTATACAAAAGGTACAAATAACTCACGATCTATAATATTTTAATAGTCACTCTCCTCAATGTACTGCTCTCATCTTTTCTTGAGAAAGTAATACCTTCGGTTGTAACTACACCAGCTTCCGAACGAATTCAATAATTTCTTCCCTGCATGAACTCAATCATATTTAAAACCTTTAATCCATTTTCAGACGCTTATGTTTGACGACGTGTTCTCTCCCAACCTCACAGTTTGATGCTTTGTTTTACAAAATAATTTACGGTGTTGCTTTGGTACTCCCTGGGATAAACTTCTGCTTCATTTATAGCAGTCAGTCAAACAACACTGCACGTTAATAGCTAAACGACTGAAGTATTACCTTTACTACCAATCAAACAGTGTTACCAACTTCAAAACTTGTTTGTTTTATTAAGTTTTAAATTCAAATTATAGTTCAAGTATAAAGGCTACTCGTAGTTTTTAAAAATCACTATTTTCTCTCGTTGAATCTACTATGGGCAAAGTAGTCATCAGCAACGTGTTTGCACAGGCTGCTCGTGTGATTCAAAATGGGTGGAGAGACAGAGAGACCACCACAGTTACAACCAGATTTGTTTGATCTGGAGCGTTTATCATATGATTGGAATGTTTGCGTTTCTATATATATGCCAAACATGTAACTTTATATATGCTGTATGAGAAGTGTATTTTTTATTTTTTTGTGAAATCTGCAGTTTTTGAAGCGGCATACGGCTAGGTGATTGCGTGAAACAGCTTAAAATAAGCCACCAGTACGGCCGATACCAGGAGACCAGGACTGGGATGTGGTCCTGTTGCATCTCCCCGACCCAAAGTTGTGCCATCTTAACTCACGTAGCCAGACTGGTAGGTCAAGTGATCATCTGATCTACAAATTGCTTGTTTTATAGAGAAAAACATTTTTCAGTTTAAAAACTTTCTATTTATATAAATACGAATGTGTTTAAGATGATAAATACTTCAAAAAGAAGTGACCGTTGAAACTCAGATACTTATCTCTATCCGGTCAACCCGGATTCGATTTTCTTTGGCTTCCTGAAGCCATTCTAGATACTGGGATGGTTAATTCATAAAGACCATTACCTATTATCTGCCAGTTTTTATACCAAAATCCTCTCCCACCTATCTTCCGACAAGCCGTCTCAATGTCTCAACGAAAATAAAAATATCTTGAAGTATTTGTATTTTTGAAAATCGTTATGATTACTGGAAAGAATTATTTAGTACCGATACATTCTGTAGAGGTTCCCATATCCTCCCACCCTTACTTGGTCATGTAGGCTACATGTTATGACACGAAATAAAAAAGAAGGTAGTAGGATGACATTAAGGTCATCAACAGAAGTCACAATGCAGTTAGTACTGCGTACGGTCGCTGTATACCGGCTAGCGCCTGAGTTGTATGCCTACCCGCAACACTCAGTGTTCCAGTCCCAACTCGTGCGGAACGTCTGTCTGGCATGAATCACCGCGTGAACGGACCTCATTAAGTGGTTAGCACGCCAGGTGCTTCTGAACTCGAATTTATAATCCGCTGGTAATCTAGACGATGAGGAATAAACATTTAGTTTTGACCGCCTTATGTTTAACAGTCACCATCCGGTTGTCGCTCATTGCTAATAACAGATCGAGTATGAAGGGTGATTTGTAGTGCTATGGCCTCGCAATCGGCAGGACGCTGGTTCGAATCTCCGTCCGCTCATCTAAGATTTCCGGTTTTTCGTGGTTTCCAGAAATCTCTCAAGACGAATTCCGGGATGGTTCCTTCAAAATACCATGGCCGAATTCCTCTCAGTTCTTTCCATCCTCCAATGACCTCCACATGGGCAAGGCGTAGGATTTAACTTCACTTAAGACGAGCTTTAATCTCCTGTTACACTAACACCAGGAAGGCAGTAACGCATGTAAAAGAGTGCTGAGTGATATTAAAAGAACAATTATTTCGCTAAAATGCTTGATACTGAGGACACCGTGATAGTAGTCGCCGTTTACTTTTTGTTTTCTTCGATAACGGTTTTTTATTTTTTTTACTGGGAGCAACAAGATATGTAGATGGAGTGTAAACTGAGATTACATTAAATGTTAATAAATGACGCCAATTCAACTGTTCAAATATATTTTAATGCCGTATGCGTTTCGCCTCTCATCAAGGTATCATTATCGAAGAAACTATGCTTAAATTTACATTTAGTTTACAAACTTAACGTAATGTCTAACATAATCCTAAATTGAAACATTTACTGATTCTTTACAACTTACTATTTGTATTGGGGTTTCTAGAGTTCGTAGCTACACATCTCTGCTTTTTCCCCAAAGCATGTTCCGGCTTAATCTTTATCAAGCTTTGCATTCTTCTGAGGAAAACTTGTGACATTGTAAAATGTTCTCGTTTCTCCGCGATAATGAAGGAATCCTACTACAAGCCTTTGAGGGGATGAGAATAATCCAAGGGAGTTAATGTTCACACAAGCAAACCTAGATGTGTAGTATGGTTGTGCGTATTAAAACTCAGATTTCAGTAAGGTGCTACGGACTCTGATACTTATCGGCTGCCCTGACTGTGGTTGGGTATTGTAATAGTATCATTTTGCTGATCAATTATTATGTCATTTGACTACCAACTACGATAGATTACTTTATAGGTTTCGTTAGTGTAAAAGCTCTGTACTGACAGAGTTTAGTGTAACTGAAACTTAAAACTTAACATTGACCATAAATATAGCAAAATTTTCTATTAATTAAATGAGTATAAAAATCCTTGCTACTTGTCGACAAATATTACGTTTAAGCTGGAGGTAACGCCAAATCTACTTTTATGCTTACCTAAAACGTATTAAAATCATTTATCAACGTACACCAGCATAATACAAGCAATATTTAATTTCATTTCCAGTTCATAAAATCTGCTTATTCAAATCAAATTACTTCTAAAAGCGTTTAAGTAATTAATAATTTTCAAAAACACTTCGGCTTTTTTTTTTTCATTACTAGATTGTTAATGAGGAAATTAAAGTGTCTATTGTTTGGCTTGGTCCATACCCATTTTCCAGGCTCTAGTTGTTTCGATGAAATTGTTGCTAGTGTTCCCGAAGGGTTTCTGGATTTTTCGATTAGTAAACCCTACTCCACACTTTCTGCGTGGTGAAATTAGTCGATCAGACTATTCGTCTGTTGGGATTGTATCCAAGCTTTTCTTTCTCATTTCCGATATACATTGGGAAAATCAACAAATTATTAAAAACGAAATGTATTCATCAACTTCTTACTTGTAGTGTATTTCCATTATAATCACAGCAAGGTATTTTCAGCAATGTAGAAAAATACTTTAGTGAATATAGGAATGAACTGGCTACCAGATTCGATTTGCAATTAACTGAGGTTGCAAAGCCATCGCTAAATTTATTGTTAACAAACTCTGGGTGTCTGCTCTGCTGTGCTCTCTTATAAATTGACTTCACCCAATAAAAATAAAAACATAAATAAAAATAAAATAAATAAGGAATTTTTTCAAGTTAGAAGAAAGCAGCACTTGATCTTACTATTCCAAACCACATATAATAGAGCTATTACCATATAATTCCGACAATTAATTAATCACTTGCTGAGGATCAAGCCAAATAAAAAATATACTGGAACTAGTTCAAAGAAAATCGGATATCCCATTAACAGTAACAAAATCAATAAAATAATATCTCAGTACACTTATTGGGCTTCAGAAATTACCAAGCCTGTTGGGTGAGCGGTAACGCTAGTGACTGGAATTCTGGAGACTGCGGGTTCGGTTTCCTATCCGAACATTCAGATTTCCCGAAACCAAGTCAGATGGTTTCTACAACAACCAATGATTGAATTCCTTATCATACCTTGTCCCTTATTCTCTTAGGCTTTTAATGAGTTAATAGAGGAGGCGTAAAGCACTTAAAAATTAAAACCACATCAAGCTAGATCCCTCACTGAGGGCAGTAACCTGTGGAACTAATACATCAACGCCACTCTCCCCGGATACCAGAAGTAACGTCGCCGAATGGCCTCTGCCGATGTTTAGAAAGCGATGTGTTGTGCGGGTAGCGATCCTCGCGGCTTCCTGGAGATGAGTTACGGACTCTGCTGTCACTGAGATTGCGGCACGCCTAACAAGGCTATTGTGCTGCCCGGGACACGCAGAATAAAGCATCCGGAACCGGACCAACCAGATTCGACACACGAACCGATGGAATATGCAAACATTCCCTAATTGTCCTCTTCTGTGACTCCTCCCTTCTGTTGTCTTGTTCGTTCTTTCTTATTGCGTCCCGTTCCGGGTCAGATGTTCCTCTTACAAAATGAATTCTCCGTTGTTGTTGAGGTTTTCTTATCCGATTCCGGATCGCTGAATCATCACTGCGGTCAGGTAATAAACAATATCCGTGATACCGCAGAACTGTTCCCAGAACGACTCGATTTTATTCCCCTTAATCATCTCGTAGACAACAAATGCTGAGAGAAGAAAGACTGTGCGACTGTAGGGCCACGAATCATGTGAGCTTTCTCGATTCTCCTTACAACATTTCTGTCGTTGACGTAAGAGTTCCGGAAAATAGTCTAAGGGCGGTCGTCCACTGGAACAGAATTTCATCCGAAACACATTTGTCCGAGTAACGCCCGATTTGACGGCCGACCAGTTCGTCCGATTAACCTCGTGCACTGCAGCCGAATAACGTCCGACACGTATTGATGATCCGTCAGATGCTTCAACACCAAGCGAACGGGGTGTTTATACAAAATGTTTAGTGACTTACATTTCGTAAAAATAGACTTCACCTTGCCCTCACGAAGTACGTATTACAAGAGTGAGGGCGGTATTTAGAATCTGTAGACCCTTGGGCTGAACCTGTAAGTCGCGCCTTGCCCCGCAAATATTTTAAAACTCAACTTCACATTTTATAGTTATTTTCTTACTAAGATTTTAAAATAAAGATTTGAAATTTATAGTTCCATTGTAGAATATTTTACAATGTATTATCTAGAAGAATATAATATTGTTGAGATAAAATGAAAACAACTGAAAATCATTAAGGTGTTCAATACAATTTATTAACATCGCTCTGAACAATTATAGAAGAAAAAGAATGCGAAGTTGAGAGTTATGTCCATGTTGCCAATTTCACAAAAGTCAGTATTACAGTTTTAAAAGTAATTTAACGCACAAGAAAAAAAAAAATACAAAAAAGAAGAATTATAACAAACAAGCAAATTCTGATTTTGTGATATTGGCTCATAGACTGCAGCCTATATAGGCTATACCTAAATGAGGTCCTGACAAGAGTGATATCTCATAATCTTTTGAGAATATTCCTGTAATAAATTCAAATAATTTACTGTACAAATTTTTAGTAAAATAATAATATAACTCAGTTTATTTATAGTTATTGCTTACCACCACAGTGTATGATAGAGTTTGAAAAATACAAATGCAGATCAAATAAAAGATAAAAATGAAGACTTGTTTATTATGAGAGCAACATGCGTTTACTATTCGGCCGAATACATCCGACTAATCCTATTTCAATGGGATCGATCCGTCAGTCTGCCGGATTCAGTTGTATTCGGCCGAGCAGGTCGTGTCCAGTGGACGCGTGGCAATGCCTTTACCTATCTCGGGATTAGTCGGTCATATTCGGCCTTATTCGGCCATATTCGGCCATATTCGACCATATTCGGCCATATTCTGCCGAACAGTCGGTCTGGCGATTCAGTGCCAGTGGACGACCGGCTTAAGAACTATGTCATAGGAGTGATGTTGAATCCACGCTAGTTGCTCCTTCGATGTCCCCATCAGATTTGGTACAATGATGTCATCTTTTCAGCCACCAAATTGTAGATTCGTGGAACGTTCCTCTGTGGAATAACGTTTTTGCGTAAAGGGGTTAACGGATTCGTTTGATGATCACAGTAGCTGAGAGCAAAGCTCTTTGAAAGAAAAAATTACCAGTTGTGATACGTCCGATATAAATCGCCGGAAGCAACGAATACTTGATCCGAGATACGCCGGAAACACCGGAGACTGAGTTGAAGTAGCGTAAACAACCATCCGATAGAGTGCAGCTAGAGTTGTATTCACATTTTATCGCCCAATTTTTAAAATTTAAATATTCATGATTCTTTTTGATAGTCGCAGGGTGAATTTATAAAATAAACTCAAGTGAGTTTCGCTGTTTCTATCTTGGACACGCAAACACATTAACAGCCACCGTAACAATACAGCAAGTAAAGTGTATTGAATCCGGATCTTCTAGTCTAGTTTTTCTACTTCTTTCATTAAAACAACTTCCTGCAGTAATTACCAGCTAAAATAGAATTACACACGATAAATAACATAAAAAGATATTTTTTATTGTTTTAACCCTCGTCGACGTCGAGGTGATTAGAGACAAGGAAGCACTGGGGGCACGGATCTGGACAAAATTTGGCCATGGTATTTGCGATGATCTAGGGTAACGGTGGGAAACCTAAATCTGGATGGCCGGACGGGGATTCGAATCCGTACCCTCCCGAATGCGAGACCAGAGCGTTACCGCTCATCCACTACACTCGGTCACAGAAGAAAGTGCTGTGAAATCTTTTATGTCTCTATAACAAAATTTTATTATCTTTATTCGTATTTTATTTCAAAAGAATTACTAATCAGAGTCTCGTGTTATAGAACTATTTTCCTACAGCTTTGCGCACTAGAGGTGGACAAATTCAACTAAGAAATTACAGGCAAATATTTTCAACCGTAAAATCCGTTTAAATTTTTCAAAATACCTCAAACTACGAACTCCAAAAGAAAAAGAAACGTCAATATCTACTCTAATTTCTTCAGCCTGACATTTCATGAAGGCGTGTTCACAATTCGCAGATAAAACCCGAGTTCCGTGAAATCACAGATTTTTTTTTATTCCAACAACAGCGAATAGGGGCACAAAAATTACATTATGTTTTTATGCCTTTCGTGATGACAAAACGAAACATTTCTTTAATTCAAGCAAAGCACTACCGTAAAACAACACATGATATCTTTGACAGTGCCCGAAAATTGGCCATAATAAACAAATATTAATGTTAGAAACTTGCTGAAAAGATTTCAAGTCAAATTCCCAACTTTCCGAACATATTTGAGGTTTTCATATTTATTGGTGTCAACAATATCTGGCCGGATTGTATTAAGAATCTTTGGCGCATATCTGTTCATGTTACTCCTTCCTCCGATCTCATAATACGATATACTGCAGATTTTAAAACGTATCATATTCTTTCAAATTACGGCAGCCCCGCGCGAAACGGTTCGATAGATTTTGCATAGACTGGTGGGAAGGAATTCGGCCACCGCCTTTTTTGAAGTAACCGTCCCTGTATTCGGCTGAAATGAAACCATGGAAAACCGAAATCTCGAGCATTCGAGAGGACGCCGTTTTGAATCCCCGGCCGGGCATCCAGATTTGGGTTTTTCATGGTTTCCCCAAATCACTCCATGCGAATGCCAGGATGCTTCCATCAAAAAGGCCATAACCGGATTCCTTCCAGTTCCTGGTCTCCAGGCCTTTCCCGTCTCTAATGACCTGTAAAGCAAAGCCATAAGCAAAAAAAAAAAAAAAAAAAAAAAAAAAAAAAAAAAAAAAAAAAAAAAAAAAAAAAAAAAAAAAAAAACAGAATGTGAAGCCCGCCGACCACCACGCTCAATTTTGCGTGATTTTGGTTGAAAGAAACAGACAGAACGAGCCCGCTTACAGAAATATATCTAGAGATGTGGAGATCATAACTGAACGCCTAAACCATAGTCATATTGAACTTCATACAGGTGTACAAAACGTGGCGTTTTACACTAGACTAAAAGAGATTTTAAGAGTCTTTATTACCAAAAACATAGAGAAATGTGAATGTAAATATGGCCTTGGCGACGGGTAAATATGACCTAAAAATAACAAAATATGACCAAACTTTTAAATTTACTATACAACAAAGCAAGCTCAATTGTACATTGTTTATCTAGCAGTTTCGCTTTCATACAGACAACATAATTTGTTTCCGTACACTCCCTGCATCATCGGGAAGTTAAATTTAAAATCCTTAATTTCACATAATTTACAGATAAGAACTCTATCGTCTGTATTAAAATACTCTTCAGATTCCTTTACGTAACTCCATAACTTCACACTTTCAGGAAAACAAATTTCGGCATGGCGGTACTAACTGATCCCCGCAGATTTATGGATGATAAGATTATTTTCAAAAGTATTAGCGGCAATGAGACATTGATTGACGTTGATCGGCACAGGCATGCTGCTGCTACATTGTCGACATTAAAAGACGGGCGGAACATTAACGTTTAGAGAGAGACAATAATGTATAATTTTATTTCTTGACTGGTGAATTATAACCAATTCTGTGACAATTAGTTTTGTTGCTTCCTCCGATGCATAATAAGAGTACAGTTTTATGACTCTATAACTTCTAGTGAATTCCCGATCTATTAAAAAATTACCAGATTTTTCGTCGAAATATGACCATAAATCTTATATATATATAAAAATAGACGTTTTTTTTCCTATATTTCACTTTTCAGCCACCACTGCCTAGCACAGATCACTGATGTTTGTGGGTGGAAGTAGCATGGAGTTTCCTGTCGTGCACAACGTTGGCCGAATGCCGATAGCTGTGGGGATGTGGGAGATATAATGATTAAAGTTGGTCAGTGCAGGGCGTTTTCATATTTTGACCAAAAATTCGTATCTCCGTATACTTCTCTTTCCTGCCACAACTACATAGCATAGATTTTTTTTTTTTTTTTGTAACAGTTTAACGTCCCTTCTTAACAACGTGGTCTTTAGAGACGGGAAAGGATGGGGGCAAGGAATGGGAAGGAATTCGGCCATGGCCTTTTGAAGGAAGCATCCCGGCATTCACCTGGAGTGATTTGGGGAAACCATGAAAAACCCAAATCTGGATGCCCGGACGGGGATTCGAGGCCAGAACGCTATCCGTTACACCACCACGCTCGGTACATAGCATAGAGCATTGGTGTTTGTGTGTGGTAGTAGAATCGTCTTTCCTGTCGTGCACTATGGTTGTTAGATGTCGGTAGCTATAGGGATGTGGGAGATATGGGGGTTGAAAGTGGTCGACCTGTGGCAATTTCATACTTCTGCCAAAGACAAAAGTGTCATGGTGTATCACTTTTCAGCGAAAACTATAGATCACAGATAACTGGAGTTTGTGTGTAGTAGTAGCACAGAGTCACCTTTCGATCACAACAGCGGCCGAATTTCAGAAACTGTGGTACTGTGGTAGATATGGTGGTTGTAAGTGGCCGACCAAGGATATTTTCGTATTTCGACTGTCTCCGCATATATCATTTTTCTGCCACAACTACATAGCATAGAGCATTGGTGTTTGTGTTTGGTAGTAGAATCGTATCTCATGTAGTGCACTATGGTTGTTAGATGTCGGTAGCTATGAGGGTGTGGGAGAAATGAGGGTTGAAAGTGGTCGACCTGTGGCAGTTTCATACTTCTGCCAAAGACAAAAGTGTAATGGTTTATCACTTTTCAGCGAAAACTATAGATCACAGATAACTGGCGTTTGTGTGTAGTAGTAGCACAGAGTCATCTCTCGATCACAACAGCGGCCGAATTTCAGAAACTGTGGTACTGTGGTAGATATGGTGGTTGTAAGTGGCCGACCAAGGATATTTTCGCATTTCGACTGTCTCCGCATATGTCACTTTTCTGCCACAACTACATAGCATAGAGCATTGGTGTTTGTGTTTGGTAGTAGAATCGTATCTCATGTAGTGCACTATGGTTGTTAGATGTCGGTAGCTATGGGGGTGTGGGAGAAATGAGGGTTGAAAGTGGTCGACCTGTGGCAGTTTCATACTTCTGCCAAAGACAAAAGTGTAATGGTTTATCACTTTTCAGCGAAAACTATAGATCACAGATAACTGGCGTTTGTGTGTAGTAGTAGCACAGAGTCACCTTTCGATCACAACGCTAGCCGAAATTCGGTAACTGTGGGAGTGTGGTAGATATGGTGGTTGTAAGTGGCCGACCAAGGATATTTTCGTATTTAGACTGTCTCCGCATATGTCACTTTTCTGCCACAACTACATAGCATAGAGCATTGGTGTTTGTGTTTGGTAGTAGAATCGTATCTCATGTAGTGCACTACGGTTGTTAGATGTCGGTAGCTATGGGGGTGTGGAAGATACGTGGGATGAAAATGCTTGACCTGCGGCAATTTAATACTTCTGCCAAAGACAAAAGTGTCATGGTGTAACACTTTTCAGCGAAAACTATCAATCGCAGATCACTGGCGTTTGTGTGTGGTAGTAACACAGAGTCTCCCATCGATCACAACGCTAGCCGAAATTCGGTAACTGTGGGAGTGTGTGAGATATGGTGTTTGAAATTGGTCGATCATGAATATTTTCGTGTTTCATCCAAAGACTTGTGTGTATCCGTAAATTTTACCTTGCTGCCGGAACTACATAGCACAGAAGACTGGTGTGTGGTAATAGTATCGAGTCTCCCATCGTGCACTAGGGTGGTTAGATGTCTATAGCTGTCAATATGAATTCTTTACAATCACGAACGAAGTCGTGGGTACCAGCTAGTATTATCTTAAAATGACCAAAACTACGAAAATGGCCTGAATAAGCATTTATATGCTATATAAAATACATTTAAATACAATCAGAAACGTTTAATAAGTGTTTAATTCAGCATTAAAACTCAAGAAAAACACAGGAAAAAGATATGACTTGCCATAAGGATCCGAACACTATTAATGAGATTAAAACTTGACGGTTACAGAAACAGTGAAATTGGTGGGAGTGCTGCGAATTCGTTTCCGGTGAACAGACAGTGTTGCGTGGACAGGAACCGAAACTTTTTGGTCGTGGATTGTTTCCCACGGGTTTTAAAAAGATTGACTGCAGTATAGGCAGTTGGCAACGCACGTTCGCCTGCAGTTTGCGTGCCTGGCTGAACCTCACGTAAGTACAGTGTTGTTCCTGCCCATTGGAGCGCCATAAATAATACGGACAATCAGCTCGTGGTTAGAAGTCAGCAAGTGCTCAGTGAGGAAGCTCGGGCAGAGCGGCTTTACAACGACTTAGCTGCCAACCAGTTCAGCCATCTTTTGAAAACAGAAATATTTTCCACTTAGGCAAAGATACTAGTTCTAACAAAACTATTCGCCATAACGAAAACACACCAAAGTGTTTCTCTTCAAATACAGAGCTTTTCTTGACGGCTTCAATGCATTCAAAATGTGAAGAAGATAACTCAGATTTTATCGCTCAATTTTACCAGTAGTGGTAGATGGAAGCAAATAGACTCAATGAAGGAGAGATCATGCAAACAGCTGAAACAAGACGTAAGGTCATAAAACGAATACCTCGTTCTGGCAGACTGTACAAAACACTTATATTCAGGAGTCAGTCAACAACAAATTCAATTGATAGAATATTCTAGATCAGATTTACTCAAACTTTTCAATTCTACGGACCACTACCCAAGATGAACCTAATTTTTTACTTATATGTATGTGGTTAACCGACCCTAATACTTGTTATAGGCCCATACTGCGGTCTCTCAAGACCTACATCAACTATAAGGCCTTCTTAAAACGGTAATTAACTTAATCTTTAAAATATATTTACAGTAACAACCCAATCATATCCTGGAAATAAGTTTTTGCCTTGTTAAAATATTCATGGTTTTCAAAAAGTTTGATTTATAGCTTTATACAATACAAACACCAATAGAAGTAAAAAGGTAAGCTGGTGTAGTTGGTGTTTGTCTCGGCGTTGTTACGGAAACGTCAGTAGACGATGCTCCTTTAACGTTTTGATCCCCAGGTTCCAGGCCAGTCTACTCTGGTATCCCTGTTCGCTAAGTGACCAGCTGTTCTGATCACAATGGCTTCTGAGATCAAGCTGTCCCAAAAATCTTTAGCATGGTCCAAAATCCTCGTTTCTTCAAATTTAAATGTAGACCGTCCATGAATATTCTGTTCTGTCGGTTGGAAATGAGAGTGAAAATTTGGAATCGCTAAACGTTACAGGAATAAGACATTTTGACAAGGCTGAAAATTGTATAATATTTTATCGATATATAGTGCCGCGAAACTCTTCGATCTTACACCAAATTTAATATTTTAACGTTCCCAAACGTTTCGGCAAGTCTTAAATGACAGTGTTCACGAGCTCCTTTACGAAGGTCTCTGAAACACGTTTACCTACTGTCTTGTTGAAACAACTGAACCACCACAGAGCATTATAGTCAACTCAACACAGAAATTCTGAAGCTATGCGAATACTTCATACTTACTGTCGTATCAGTGTCAAAAAATTCATTCATCGCTTTCCAATCATACTTATTGTCGGATCAGTGTCAGTAAAATTCGTTAATGTGAGTCATCACACATTTTGTCTCAACAATTTCAGAAAAATGCGTTCATTTTAGCAGTCGCTTTTCATTTCACGAAAATTAAGGCTGTCTGTGCGAGAAGTGAGGTGTTGTTCCAGCAAGGGTAGATTTTGCAAGTTGTATCAATGAACGGAGGCGGATCTGATTGTGCCACATAGGATCTCAGCCTATGCCGGATGGGCTGAGATAATAAAACCTTGAGAAATGCCTCTGCGATCTATCTTACCAGCTCTGCCAGCAAACCCTACTCCCACGTCCACGAAGGTGAAAGCCGCGTGACCCTGGGCAATGCACTTTTTGAGTGTAGCTAACGGGAGAGGATGGAAGGCGAGCCCCCAGCGCCTTAAAACTGGGACATTCTGGCTAAGGGAAGGAACACCCTGAAATAAAACCCTGGCACTCCAGGATGGGGGTTGTGCGAAGGGCTGGTAACCCTTCCACATAAAAAGATATTTACTCATAAACCTCAAAGTAAGGAAAGCCGGATGGATCTTATGAGGACAACAAAGGCAAGGTCAAAGGACAAACGATTTGGAATCAAAGACAATTTGAAAATAGGAACGTGGAATGTGAGAGGAATAAATAATAAAGAATATGATCTGGACAGGGAGTTAACTAGAAAGGGGATCAATATTGCTGTAATTACAGAAACAAAAAAGAAATTGAAGGGAACAGAAGAAATAGATAAATATACAATGATCTACAGTGGAGTGGCACGAGAGAAAAGAGCTGCAGTAGGAGTGGCAATATTAGTGGATAGGAAATGGAAAAATAAAATTGTCAGTTACAATATGATAAGTGAAAGGATTCTGACTCTAAGATTGAAAGTAGAGAGAGGCAACCTAACCTTGATCGCCATATATGCCCCAGAAGAAAACAAACGAGAAGAATCTGAACAATTTTATGAACAGCTTCAAGGGGTGATAGACAGAATTAATAAAAGTGATTTCCTAATACTGGCTGGCGATTTTAATGCTCGCGTAGGAAATAGTCCAATTCCAGAGGTAATGGGGAACAGAGGTGAATACACATTAAATGAAAATGGGAAACTACTGAGAGAATTTGCGTCCTTCAACCAGTTAAAGATTACAAATACATTCTTTACAAAAAAAGATATCCATAAATTTACATGGACGACAAGAGGACAAAGGTCTATCATTGACTATGTAATGGTTAATAAAACATTAGGTCCAGATGTAGTAGACACCAGTGTACATAGAGGTAGTGATATGTATACAGATCACTATCTCGTTATATCAAAAATAAGAATACTTGCTAAATGGAGGAAAAGAATGAATAAAAACTTACAACAAGATCAAGAAGTTTTTAAGACCTACCTTTTAAAAGATGAAGGAATAAAACATCTATATCAAAGCCGATTACAACAGCGCTTACTGGAAAACCCAACAAATAATGACATCAATAAAGAATGGGAAACTATAGCTTCATCAATACTGAAAGCAGCATATGAAGCCATTGGCAAGAAAAAGAAATTTAGAAGAAAAACTGGACTTAAAATGTGGAACGAAGAAATTGCAGAAGCCGTCAATCAAAAGCAAAAGGCTTATCTAAAAATGATACAGGATCGAACCCTAGAAAATGAAAATGAATATAAAAGAAGAAGAAATATTGTTAAGACAATAACAAAGAAGTTGAAACAAGAGGGATGGGATAGATTAATCAGTTCAATAGAAGATGATGTCCATGGTAGACAAGAGATGGCTTATAAACTTATGAAACATCTCAACAAGGATGAAAAGGAAAGTGCTAATATAAATGTAATTGAAGAAGAGGCATGGGTAAAACACTACAGAACATTATGGTACAATAGTAATTATAAAGAAGAAGAAGAGAAAATAGGAATTGACCATGTGGATACTAAAGAAATAGATCCTATAGACATAGAGGAGGTTGATGCAGCACTAAAATCATTTAAAAATAGAAAAGCTCCTGGACTAGATACAATTAATTTAGAATTGATTAAGTATGGGGGAATGATTCTGAAATTTAGATATTAACACTTAATTAATATGTGTTGGAAAAAGAGAACCATCCCAGAAGAATGGAGGAAGGCCAAAGTTATTTCACTTTTTAAGAAGGGAGATAGGAATTCATGTGATAACTATCGAAGAATTAGTTTATTAAATACGGGATACAAAATATATGCAAAAATAATAAATAACAGGCTAAAAGTAATAGCAGATGCTCTCCTATCAGAAGAACAATGTGGGTTTAGGAAAGGAAGGTCCTGCATAGATAATATATTCTGCCTTAGACAACTACTGGAAAAGAGAAGAGAATTTAATTTAAAGACTTTCATTGCTTTTATAGACTATGAAAAAGCATTCGATAAAGTAAATAGACAAAAACTATGGGAAATAATGCAAAGAAATGGTTATCCACAGCATTTAATACAAGTTATTCAAGATATGTATAGAAGGACACAAATCGTCTTAGACCTTGGAAATAAACTTACAGAAGAAATAGCAATTAACCAAGGAGTGCGGCAAGGTTGTAGCCTGTCTCCAACACTTTTTAATATATATATAGATGACTTAGTTAGGAAATGGAAAGAAAATGTCCATCCTGGTATAAAAATAAGCAACAACACTTACATAAATACTATGTTGTTTGCAGACGACCAATTTATCCTCCAGGAAAATGAAGATGGACTTCAAAAAGCAATTCATATACTAAACATTATCAGCAAAGTTGTCTCGTGCAAAAACGAAAGTTATGGCATGGCAGGGGAAATACCCTATCAGAGTTAAAATAGTGGCAGACAATCAGCCAATAGAACAAGTCTCCAGCTTTACTTATCTCGGATGTGAATTATCTTTCAATGAGGATAACGAGGTGAAGAAGAAACTTCACCGATTTCAGTATATATGTGGAACAATTCGACGAACACTGAAAGGTAAAGCACGAGAGGAGACTCAACTCAAGTTTTATAAAACAATGGCCGTACCGACTCTGCTATATGGCAGCGAAACATGGGTAAATAAAACGCAATACAAAAGCAAAATTCAATCATCGGAAATGAAATTTTTAAGGTCAGTAAAAGGGTATTCCCTAAATGATAGGAGGAGGAACGAGGAAATAAGGGAACAACTGAATATCTCCCCGCTAAATGATAGAATTACCCAAAAAAGGGATAACTGGAAGAACCACGTCCTACGGATGAGAAAAGACAGATTTCCTAAGCTTGCCCTGGAGTACCATCCCACAGGCAGAAGGGACATTGGAAGGCCTAGGAAGAGATGGTCGGAAGAATGAGGTCGGAACAGGCTTTTGGCCTATCCATGAAGAGGAAGTAAGTAAGTAAGTACATAAGCTGCTGTACGAAATGAGTAGCGTTTGCCCACAAACAGACGCATCAGTTCAATTTAACCTGGGAACGTCTCATCAGCAATTTCTAGAAAAACATCTACTGCAGACTAAAATTAATGAATATTAATCTGGTGATTGTAAGAACACATGTAAAAACACTTTACAACCACTGAAGATGCCCTACACCACAAAGGCGAAACGCATCTGGGGAATGAAATAAAAACAAAATTCACCAAAACAATTGTTTTTGACGGAATTACTTATAAAATTAAAATTAATTAACACCATTATACCACATAACCAGTAATTACACCAGTTTAAATGATTTAGAGAAGTATTAAACTATTTTTGCTGTGTTATGTATTTTTTCCTATGTCTTCTTATTAATTTTATATGCTTTGCATAATGATTTAGTAACATTAACCTTGCATTGTATTTTTCAGTTATTTAATTTTAATTGAGCTACCACAGAAACATTCAGAATTCGAGACTATCATTTCTTGTATAGAAGATTTTTCTGAATTATCCAATTGGCTACACGTACTGCGGCTGCTTCAATTGATATCTCGTCAAATTCAATTAGTTATTGTATTTTGCGTTCGAATGATTAATTTCATTAATGTTGTTTTGGATGTTAGCACATGTTTCTGTAATCAGTTATTATTTATTCTTGCCATTTTCGACTTCGGCCAGCTGAAGACCACGGAAAATAACTTCATGCTTTTCTTGCGTGAGGAATTTAAATATCAAATTTGCGAATTAAATACATTTTGAAACCTGGAGTTGTAAGTTCCACAGTTTCCGTTTTGGTCGGGGGAAGTATTGTATTGGCTACCTACGCCCCTTACTCTAATCCATTGCAGGAGTAGGCCCCCGTGGAGGGACAGAAAGCCCTTATTGTAATCACTTCATTCCCACAACTACCACTACAGAAACAGTTCTAAACTATGCGGTAGCAAGCACACAGTATCGTTTTGGAAATGTCTAAGTACACATGTTTAGTTCCCATGACGTTTAGTGAATATGCTGGTCTGCGTGAATGTATTAAGCATTTCATTCATAGTGCGATCTGTTGGAACTACCATGATCCAACATGATGAGATGAGAGACTAGTAGCGACGTGAGTGGGATGCGGGATTTCACGTTGGACGGGTTGGATGTTATAGTCTTTCCCAGACCCTCCCACACAGGTCTGTCCCGTCCAACGTCCACCTACGTAGATTCGCGAAAGGATAAATCGTCCTTCAGTGTGTTCAATAAAGTGCTGTTAAATGCATCAGAATTTTGTATTTTCTCTTTAATTTTCTCTGCCAAGGAGGTATACTGAGACCTATTTTCATTTAAATCCTTCCTCGCGGAATCTCGGAGTATCCACGATTCTAATATCTCATTATCACATCATAAATCATTGCCTTATATATTTACTTTAGTTGTAAGAAGCCATTATCTGAAAATATTCATGGAGTCCTTTTGAAAAAACAATTTCCTTAGTTCCAAAGGGAAGATCCTATTGTAACGCGAAGTAGTGTCACATTAAAATATTTTTTCAAACCAACGATCTCTCAAAGTCATGATCAAAAACAGTCTCTCAAAGTCGTGAACAAACAGCAATGACTATGGTAATACCAATCCAATTACTAGGGACACGGACTCTGAAACAGTAATTTTACTACTATCATGAGCATCTATGTCCATGTTTCAGTTGCACCAACTAAAAGGTACCAAAACCTTATAATTCCGTTAGCAAGCATATCGTCATCATATAAAATGGATGTTGCGATAAATGATTAATTCTCTAGAAAATTAGGTCATAGCATAATTTGTTCTTTCACAATCCACATATGATGGCAGTGACTTTTGATCACTTGTTATGAATGAACTACCCTGCCTTCTTCAGATCGTTTATCCCTAGATGGTTTATCCTTCTGACACCAAATATGTAAGATAGTTGTTATGGTGAATGGCCCACGACTTGCGATGACAGCTTCTGACTGCTATCTTCTGCTCTTGCATGCAATAAATCTTGTGTATTCTTATTCTTGATCTGACACCATCCCTGATTAGACACGAAACTTACGTATGATGGACGTAAGTAGGTATTTGCAGGCTAGGACGTAAAATAATGCGTTAATTCAATAAGATAAAGTTCCTATTTATTTTCCGAGTCACAATGATGCACTTGTTCTACAGTTAAATTACCTCTCCAGTAACACTGCTAGTCAGGCCACTCCAAGGTGTTCGACGTAGATAGATTGCTGTGAATGAGAAAGAATTGATCGTATCGGCCAACCAGCTTAATTTGGGACAGGCCGCGGAATTACCAATTCAAGCCACGCGGCCGGTGCTGACTTGAAATTCCCCTCAAGCCGACAAGCAAGGCGTTGGCAGGTTTCCACTGCTCTCTGCTGACTGCCACTGTTTAACATATCCAACTTAATACTAGAATTATGGAAATAATTTATTACATTCTTTCAATCTTAAGAGTTGCTGGGGGGCATGGAGTCTGCTATGCGAATAGTCTATATTCAATACCACTTCTCCGATCTCTCTCACACAGAAAGGGAAGAAAGTGAACCATCTACCTGCGTGATACAATGGATGAAACTTGTGAAACTTCCCAAGCATCACCTTAGATGTTGTTGCATGATGGTATCTTTCTCAATATAGAAGAACAGAGGCTGCCTCCTATTTAAGACTAGCATTTTTCTCTTGCATGCTGACGGTGTGGTCAACAGATTGTGTATAAAACTGAATTCACTTAAATATTTTTGTAAAATCTTTTTACATCGATAAAAAAAAATACTCTTATATTCTATATAGTTTCATTTTCTTTGCGAAATTATCTTTCAAATGTCAATAAATCAAACAAAAAAAAAGTCAACTAGTAAAAGTTATAGTCTTCTAGAAAATTTTTAAAATTAAGAAAGAAGGTATTTAAGTGACATATTTACTATACGATTGAGGAAAATCTCTATCGAATAAAGCATATGATTTTTGTCGAAAAAATTCATTACAGAAGTATCTA
This sequence comes from Vandiemenella viatica, assembly GCA_031002005.1. NCBI lineage: Eukaryota > Metazoa > Arthropoda > Insecta > Orthoptera > Morabidae > Vandiemenella > Vandiemenella viatica. The sequence goes on from CM061919.1 coordinate 175,367,680, forward strand.
ATTTATTTTACAGCAACAATAAAATCGGAAAGATCACCCTAGTTTTCCTGAAATCTTTCAGATATTAATTGTCAGTTCAAATTTTAGAACAAATTCTCGAATCAGTAATTTTGGATATAAGGCAAATTATATTTTCCTACGTTTTTTCCCCAAATCTTTTGCACAGAACATAAAATGAAAAGGGAGCTCCTAACATTTTCAGAGTTACGAATTTACAGCTTTCACTTAGTACCATGAAAATTAGCTAAAGAAACCTTTTTTCGGCCCCACGCTAAATTCCCTACAGATATTTTCATCAACAATGAATTTTCAGATTTTTTATCTTTATCGCGATGAGGTGAGTAAATACAAAAGAAATATTCAGTTACAAAATTCTATGTTGAAGGATTCAAACATTATGATGGTGTAACAGACAGAGGGATGAGCAAATGAGCAAATGAATAAGGGTTACGTCTTTCTCTTTTTAAAAAAAAAATGCAACTCTCAACTGTTAAAAGAACTGCCTTTCTACCTGAACGGAATTATTATGTATCCTCACCAGTCCTAATTTATTGCACTGGTTCACAGCCATGATGAATTGAATTTTCCCGCATTGTTGTTGTTGTTGTTTTTTTCATGACTATACTGTTGCATTAACATCCCGTAACCTCTAAACTTTGGTCGTCACTTCTGTAGTTTATTGATATTCCGCTATGGCCACATCCTGCATTCTTCTCGTTAGCACCAGTTAGAGTTTGACCTAGACATCAAGACAGTCTCAACACATTTTAGAGAGTAAATAAAAGAATAAGCAAAAGAACCACTCAAGTGAGACGAAAGAAGTAACACGAAGTCAACAAATTAAAACTTCTTCTGACACTCATATCAATCATGAAGTACCTATAGAATGAAAGCAAGGGAACTGATAGACAACCCAGTCTCATTTCACATTTACTGCAACGCCTTTTCACATTGTTATTACAGTAAACTAAAACAGTTTTATACAGCCACTAACAATGCGTATTAACACTAGAAATGTGTATCATAAACCATGAAATTCTAATCAGTTATTTCACATCTAAAAGAAATAAATGGATGATAAAGGTGTAGTGTGACGAAACTGATGGAAAGTGATAACAAGGTAATTCATTGACTAAAAGCAACATTCTCTGTGAGTACTTTTTGTCTAATTAGGTTTTACGGCTTGTTGACGGAAAGTTCACTAAACACGGGAAATATTTGCGGGTAAGAAAGGAAAAGAAATCGGTAGTGCTCCTTCTAATGGAACAATGCCGATATGCACCTGTTATGATTTTAGTAGACAATGGAAAACTGAGTTGTGGGTGCTGGAACTGAGAATCAATTCCACGTCCTAACGATTTCCAGGCCCGGTCGTTACTATTCATCGGACAAGTTGCGAATATAAATACAAGCTAATGGCACTGGCGTCAAACCAGAAGAGATTCTTTTGTTTTAGTAAATAGTACGAACGAGAGTTGTGACGGTAATGGTAACACATTTCAATATCATCAAGGCACAAGTCATCTGCAATTCGTTCCACATTCATGCACTTTGTTGAGGCAACCTTATCTTCGACCTACCTACTTTCCATCTCTCTTGTTTTGGCTTGTAGTTTACAGCATCTTTGGTAGCGTGGTATCTTCCACGTGTGGTATATGTTCCGTCCATTTCTTCCTATATCCAAATATTTCCTCACTGAAGGTAAAATATTTAAATTCGTCTCCTATTTCTTCACTTCTTTTCTTATCTAGTAAAGTGCGGCTCTCAAAAATCTCATCTCAGCTTTTTCTGATCTCTTTGTTGTTTAGTTGAAGTGCTTCGTTATCACCCGTGTAGTAATGTTAATAAATGGATGAGTATGTAAAATTTCTTCATTATGTCCCAGCTGGTGTTCATAAAATGTATTTTGCTTACTCCACACAGGTATAGAAATTGTTGTATTCAGTATTGGGAACATATGATGAAGCATATGTCATATTCTAACTATGCAAAATTGTTAATTTATTTTATTATTCTGTCATTAATGACAATCTTAGCTCAGATTAGTTGACCTGCCCTGAATTACTTTCATTTTCGCTGAAGAGATTCTCAGTACGTAATCGTTTGATAAGGTCACCACTAACTAACGCCCTACTTGTAGCTTATTCTTTATCCCAGCAAAAATCACCTGATTGGCTTTATGGCTCTTCAACGTCGAGGCCATTAGAGTCGGCAGAGGATGTAGGAGCATGTAACGGTAAGGAATTCTGCTATAACCTTTTTGAAGTAAACATCCATGTATTCACCAGGAATGATTTCGGGAAATCATGTAAAGATGAAATCAGGAAATCCGGATCGGAATTTGAATCGGCATCTACCCGAATGCCAGGCTCAAGCTTTTCCACTTTCCTATCCGGCTCAGTGGAAAAACTTTCGTTCAGATATCTAATAATTATTATGAGACTAGAGGAATCAAGTTCCTCATTATAGAGAATTTCATATTAGTGATCTACTGTTAGTATATACCTGTAGGATATAAGCAACTAATAAACGAAAAAAAATGAAAGTGACACCGGTCTGGAATGTTACACAAGACGTTGATGTTCAGGATTTCTAGCCACGGTGAAAGTATCAAGACTGGTAAAAAGCGATAAAAAGTCTGTCATCCGATATAATTGATCTGATGACTCTTTTTTACTTAAATTTAACGAGGTTTCTAATGGACTGTCAGGGCCTTTACTGGTATAATTGACTCAGTTATCCAATTGTTAACTTTAAAATTCTCACACTTTCACTACTCTTATTTCCTCTAAAGATTGTAAAGCTGCTTGAATATTACCTATACATTAACCCTTTTTTTCGTATCGGGTTTATCTGACATTGGTGACTGCGAATAAAATACATAAAATTGAATTAAAAATATGTATTTCGTTTAAATCGCCATATTAGTAATTAGTTGATTTTTGTTCATTTATCGTTCGATGTATTGATTTCTTTATAATCATTGATTGTTTTTATAATAAGTTAAGTAAAATGGTATCACGTTTGTACCACAATGCATTGCATGTATTAATGTGCATGCGATGATAGCTTTCAATTTCGGGCAGAAATATTATCATTCGTCGTTTCAGTAGAGGGAATGAATAATTCAAGGTTTTTTCTTTATATAAAAAAAAATATATATCTAAGTTGCTTTCGTCGGGTTGTGTCATGAAATCATTACTTCATTTGAATGAAAGTAGTTTCACACTGATCACGATCTATGTGACCTGGACCACGATTAAAACTAATATTACCCGGCATAACATAAGTATGCGCGTGTGATTGAAACTTTGATTTTCTAGGCGGAAATACTATCACATATTTTTTGAAAAGTTAAAATGAAACCCTGAATAAAAATGACAAATTAAACTTTTTGTAACAGCACACGATACGAGGAATTGCGCCGAGCATTATTTTATAGCAATTCTATTTAATTAAGAAACTGGGAAGAATTGACTAGCTAGAACACTCCGCTCAACTCGTCATTTCTTACTGGTTTTGGAACTATTTTATGGTAAGTGTTTGTATAATTCCGTAATGTGCAGTTTTTAAAGCAAAAGATGATAATTATTTCAGCATTCGCCTAGCTGAATACGGAAAAATGTTTTCAAAAAACCGTGATCAGAATGGCCGTTACGCCAGTTCTGTGATTTATCGAGTCCTGGTTTCCGCGCACTGGCTGTTCTCACTGCGTTTTTAGGCTATTTCTTGCATTCATTTAGGTGGATGCTGGGAATGTCCCGAATCTCTGCGCTATAAATTACATGTTTCACAAAAAAGACAAAAAACAAACAAACAAAAAACAGAAGTTACTTACCGTACAGAACACAATAGTTACACGTTTTGCTGATAGATGGCAACCCAGACTTTGCTAGTCTAGTTTAAGTACGCCGGGTCTAACCCGGTTGGTCCTTAATTGGCCGGTACGAGAAAGAAAAAAATCGACTGTACGATTGCAAGAAGTGAAACTTCTACGTATTTTTCTGTGAACTAATCCCGTGTATTTTCCTATATGTTTTACTTTTCTATCGCACTCGAATGGACGAATAATATTGTCATTGCATTTGTACAGTAAATAGGAACGTTGTTTAAGTCATTCTGATAGACAAATGAAACGAATATAAATAAACAATTAGCAAAAAAGCAACTAATAAGAATACTGGTGCATGTATCAGTGTGACATAATGACTACTCCTCCGGACGTAAATGTACCGTCTGAGGTCGCCACGTGATTTACAGTAAGTATGAAAGCAATAGAAGTTTCAACATTTTTGATATAGTCTAGATGTACTCATGAAACATATATATTCGCACTTTTACACATATATGCTTAGAACATGTAACGCGTAATGTGATATAACTCAATACGATGCAGCGAATATTCGCTGTTTAACATGAGCTTAAGTGACAGCGGGAACTATCGTAGCTGCTTGCATCAAAGTATCGTTAAGTGAGGATGCGCAGAACGTTATGTGCGCATACGCAGATCGTTATGTGTGCATGCGCAGAACGTTGCGAGGCATTCGCACATATCGCGTAGTACTAACAAATTTCTCCCTACAGTGCCCAAAGAAGTTTCACTTCAAAACTCCCAGTATATCAGCGAGCGAAGCCGTCGATCGGCTATGGATGGCCTCTGAGAGCTCCCTATCAACTATATTCCTTTACGAAAACAGATTGGGGGCTTTTTGCATCATTCTTGAGACATAAACGCAATTACTCTTTCTTTTTTACTATAACAGTGATCAGAGAATATAGTGAAATCATCTACATCGAACGAATATAAATAAACAAAAATCAACTTAAATTACCGGCACATGTATCAGTGTGTTATAATGGCGACTATTCCGGATGTAAATATACAGTCTGACGTCATCACGTTATTCTCAGTGAGTATTAAAACAATTAAGCTTCAACATTTTAAGTGCGCATGCGCAGAACGTTACCTACGAAAGCGCAGAACGTTTCGGTGCATGCGCATTTACCACGTAACTGGTAACGTGTAACGCCTAACAAGAAAAAAATTCTCCCTACCGCACTCAAAGAAGTTTCACTTCAAAAATCTATTACTTTATTTTTTACACTAGATTGTTGGAGCTGTGCAGGATTTTTTTTGTTGTTTTTTTATGTATATAGAATCAATTCCAGGAACACTCCTGGCAGAAAATCTGCTGTTTTTTTATTATTATTATAGCTTTCGTCGATGTCGAGGTCATTAGAGGCGGGGAAACTCTGCGTTTGGTGCATGCCCTCCGGAGGAGGCTATTTCGTAGTGAGAGGACAGTAATATGTTTTGGATTAAGAAGTGTTCATAATTTCGTGCCTGGAGAGACGACGCATTGACCGCGGTGTGACCACGGCTGGTGTGAACCCGCGCTCTTCTGTGTGCGAGTCAGCCCATCCGGCGTGTTGTGTGTCGTCCTTGGCCCGCATGCCGCTGTGAAAAGAGCTGCAGATAGCCGGCGCTTCCGCCCACTTCCGGTTTCCTGCCACGCACCCACACTGACCTCGTCATCCTCCCACACCTGCCACGGATCGCTCCCAACCTGCGACCTCGTTCTAGAGATTCCGAGAAAATGCAGCCTCGGAACTGTATCAAAATAGCCCCGCACAAATAACAGCCGGAGGTGTAACAAACGAACTACTCTCACAAGAATCCAACCCACTTTAATATACAAACACGGTTCTGAGGAAAACGTAAATAGGTATGCAAAAATGTAGGTGTCCAAATTTAAAATCATATGCATTATTTCTGAAATATATGTATTATTATTATTATTATTACAGCTTTATCAATCCCTATTTCAGGATGTAGCCTCTTTAAGCCAATGAGCTATATAATACAATTTAATTCTAAGTAGTTTTGTTGCAGTTTTCTCCAGGCTGATCAATCTTGAGCAACCCTCTTCCAGTTCACGCCTGTAACTCGACGTATGGCTTTATCCCAGCGATCCGGGAGTATTCCTCTTGCTCTTTTCAGGTTCCTTGGTATCCAATCCAGTACTGCCGTAGTCCATCTGTCATCCACTTTTGCGAGCAGTATGACCAGCCCATTGCCATTTTTGGGTCGTGACTCTTTTTAAGATGTCTGTCACGTATATGCACGGCCATTTTCCTGTCTCTTCTTGTAAAGCCTAGCATTGCTCTTTCCATACTTCGCTGGGCAGTTCTCAGTTTTTGCTTCGTGTCACTATTTAGGGTCCACGTCAGGCAGGCGTATGTGAGGCCTGGTAACACACATTGTTCAAATACCTGTTTTTAAAGATGTACTGTCATGTTAGATTTAAAAACTATGGAATTTCTTCCGTTTGCTCTCCATCCCAGCTTTATACGTCTGTAGATCTCAGGCTTTGAGTTGTCATTCATGTTGATCAGTTGGCCAATGTAGATGTACTGTTCTACAGACTCAATACCGACATCTTTCGTGTCTGCCTTGTCTTTGTCTTTGTCTGCTCATTTGTTTTGCATGATTTTGCTTTTTGACACATTTATTTTAAGGCCCACTTCGCTGCAAGCTGCCTCTAGGTCATTTATCAGTTCTTTTTGCTCTTCCAGACTGTTTGAAAGTAAAATTATATCATCAGCGAATCTTAAGTTGTTGAGACTTCTTCCATTTATTCTCAACCCTCTGTTTTGCCATTGGATTTTTGACATTGCCAACTCCAAGACTGATGTGAATAGGTTGGGGGATATAGAGTCTCCTTGTTTTACCCCTCTTTCTGCTGGGAACTCTTTGGTGGCTTCAGCGGCGTTGACAAAGGCAGTGGAAGTGCTGTAGATGTTATACAGTGTGTTGATATAGCCTGGATTCACTTGCATGATTGTTTAGTGATGGACTGAATTATATATATATACCACTTATCCTCGTTCATACATCACCGACATTGATGAATAAGGTAACAACGAACCTCGCTATTCGTAGTATTTTATTCGCGAAATTTTTGCACGGGTCATGTAGTAGAAATAAATATAATAAATTATAACATCTGAATACTAAATTCGGAAATATTAAATGAGTCGACAAATTTAAATATTATAACCTAAACTTTTGTCATTACCGCGATCATTTAAAATATTAGTTTACTGCTGACTTTTTCAAGTTTTTGTTTAGTAATTCTACAATGAATGCAAAGATCAAGACAGAATTGCCCTTCCATTTAAAGGGCTAACATGATAGTGACAATGTTAAATTTTATAACAATTTTTAAGTTGGAAATAGTTTTTATGGCGTGATGGCAATCAAAATTATTAAAAATATAGAAAATTTGTTGCAAACAAAATGGAAGCAAATTGGCCATGGCCTTTAGGGAACCACCATCTCGAAATTAGCTTGGAGTAATTTCGGAAAATCTTGCAAAACCCATACCAGGTTGCTAGACCACTCACGCATCAAAATGTCGAAATATTGTTCTTTTTGCGTTTAGCAAAGGCAATAGGCTGAGTTATTACTTTCCACACATGTTTTCGCGAAGACCTGGATTGATTTGCATTCCGGCGACTCATAATTCGGTTTTCTACTGATTCCCTAATAGCTCCAGGTGAATGGTTCTTTATAATAAACTACGTAAACAGAACCTTCAAAAATGACGGAAATTTTTGTTGTTCTCCAAAAGTTTTTAAGGAAAGAACAATTTCAAAATGTATAAAAATTTGTTATTTTTTTAACATGCTGTTTTCATCAACAAAAATATAACATATTTATTGATACATTTTGCAATACTTATTGATATATTTTGTGATAACCTACTTTCCGTGTAAATTTTCTCTGATTATGAGCTCTCAATAAGCTTCTCATTTTTTGTCAAAACATTTGTATGTTATTGTGTGCCTGGTTGTAGTGACCACTTCAGAGAATACAGAAAACTTCTACAGCTCACCAGTAACACTCTTATTATTGGCTTTGTGATATTTTCAGCATTATCCTTCGTCTTCCCAGTTGTACCACCGACTATTGTTATTTCAATAGCTTCATCTATTTCTATATCAGTAGTTACTTTTTCCAGTCATTAATCTACAATCAGTATCCCTTTGATTATTCAGTTTCAACTCCACACCAGCAGTTCCTAACTATTGGCACAAGCTGGATTTCGATTTCATTCATAATGGAATGGGTAAATTTTCTTTTGAGGGTAAGGATGCCAGGGATTTGAACAAATTGCCAAGGTAGGGTATAGATAAATTGCCAAAAACGCTGAAATAATTAGAAATTCATAAATTGAAAAGATAGGTGGGTAGAGGAATTTAACACTCAAAGCATATAAATAATAATAAAAATAATAAGAAACTTGTAAATAGATGACAAGGAAAATTTCCACCGGAGCATGGTAATAAATAACTTAGTAGAATTAAACGATATACATGGTTGGTTTTCTAAGTTAAATAATAAGTCATTATACACAGCGCAGCGTAATATTCTCCATAAAGAGGAACTCTAGCCTTAATTCTTAACTTGCTTTAACAGATCCATCTTAGGATAGAAAGTATAGCGGAAACATCCGAGGATGGCCGTTCATCTTAATAATTATTTTGTAGGTTTAAACTAAATATATATCTTTCTTTATGTATGGTTTTAACAATTTTAATTTAAAGATAAAAATATTAAACCAGTATGTAAATTTAGGTAGCTAATTTTCATTCTTTGCTTGCTACGACAATGAACACTCTAGACACAGAGTGAAAATATCTCCGCCCGAAGTGTACCGAGTAGCGTAACAGGTGACAGACATCATCACCATCATCTCTGATTCGGCCACCAAGGGACATGTGGATCATCAGCTTTCAATGTGAATCATGAAAAGGAGGCAGGGGAGGGGCGCGAAGAAACTGAATTCCTGCCCGAAGTCTAACCGGCCCTGCTTTGCCTGTTGTACCTAATCTATTTCATTAAAGTCTTGTGTTGCCATTAGAGCTGGGAAACCAAGCGAATGCAACCAGCGGAGCAATCGGAGCAAACGGAGGACGGCCACTACAGGAGATCTGCGGTGAAACCGTCGAAGGTTGTGTGGTGTGGTGGGGAAAAGTGGAAGTAGCGTGGAGGTTCGGTGGACGATGTTGTTTATCCCTATCCTGATTTCCGCAAGCTTGCAGCAAGTAAACCCATGTAGCCTGTCGGCCCGGGCTGGGCTAGTTCGAGTTGATTGCGTTTCAGCGGATGATTTTGATAATTTAAATAAATGGGAGCATTGTTTAAGTGTGTTTATAGTTTTGTTACTTATTATTATCACTAACTTTACTGCTTTGGTTTCTAGGCTTTCTTATCTGTAAAACTTCCACTTAAGCGAGCTTCAGCGTGAAATCTTTTTTAAGCGGTAGCAAAAAACAGCAAATCGGCTAGGTGTAAAATTTGCCGTTGAGTGTACTCAGCTGGGGGAGGAACATCAAATTTGTTGTGCCCCCTTAAGCGGAAATAGAAGGTTCATTTAAGCAGTGGTCTTCCAACTTACTATGTCCATGGACCCCTTTTTATAGCAAAAGCCTGACCATGATCTCCCAGGTGAAATAAAAACTTTAAGTTTGGTGTTTTGAGTGGTAAATGGTGACGTAAAAATAAAATAAAACATTTTAACATTTAAAGTAGTACTTATTGAAAATATATCATTTGTTTTAAAATACAAAAATATTTTTTCTTAATGTCGATGAACCTGACAGGACGATAAGAATTTATTTAACATTCTTGAATCTCCATGAGCACTAATTTCCTGTCATTTTATAATATTTGTAACGAGTCTCATAACTGAATTAAATCTACATTCTACTAAATAGGAAGACGTGTAAAAAGAATCAACAGCTTCTATTTTTGTAAATGGAATTTGTGGTATTCTACTTCAAATATTAGTCTCAACTCCTCATTTGGATAATTCAATTAATTTCTCCTTTAGTAGTATGGATTTAGGTGAGTTTGTGGGTATCCTACACCCAATCTGGAAGAATGTCTCCAAATCAATAAGATTTCATCAATTATGTAAGAACATTACAGTATCACTAAATACCATTGTCCACTTATACATAAAAAAAAATTTAAAAAAATTAATTTGGAGGAATATATACTTTTTGTAAGGTTTTTTTTAATGTTAAATAATATTTCTAAAATATTAAACAAATCATTTTCAGTAATTATACAATACATGCGATCTAGCCTCTATTACAAAATTGAGATCACGTAAGAAACAAGCGCTCATTATACTGCCGTGATGTTTACATGGAATATTCGGAGATAACCGGATGTCACCGACTGAAATGGCGCGAACAACTTCCTCCGGAGAAAACTGCTCCGATTTCAGTACTAGTTTCCATCTGTAAACGTTAAGTGTATCATAGTGTCTTATTATTGTTATTGTTATTATTATTATTATTATTCCTCAATTCACTTATAGTGTGTGGCGGTGGGTGCAATGCACCTATCCGAAAGGGTAATGGTTTGGAAGGGATATACGGGATATGGCAGGAGGCGACCATGAGCTATTGTGAGGAACCATACCAGTATTCGCCTGGAGCGATCTGGGGAAACCATGGAAAACCCAGATCAGAATGGCCGGAGAGCTTTATCGAAAGCTACTCCTGTCTGATATTAAGTTTACTCGCCCGGTAAATCCTTTCCATTCCATTCCCTAATCGATCGTGGAAAAAATTAGTACAGAAATTAATCGGTTCTGGCCCTGATTTCTCTTATCTCATTTTCGCGGTCATTCCGAGATATGAATGTTGCTGGTAGCAATATTTGTTTGCTGTCATTCCGAAATACGTCAGTCGAGAATTTTTCAATTAGCTTCCGTCGAGAGCAACTCCTTCGGTGCTCCAGGTCTTCCCATCCTAACTCCTTCAACATCGCATTTACGCTTTCCCTCCAACTATATATACCTGTCACGAATCTGGCGGCTTCTTTGGACCTTCTCTATCGCCTCCATTCACCGCTTTTGATGGGGACCCCATACCGAATAACAATATTCTAAATGAGTACACACTAGTGACTTGTATGCTATCGATTTAACTTCTGGAGTGCATTGTTTTAAATTACGACCTAGAAATCGAAGCATACGATTTGCTTTCCAAATTACATTCTCGATATGCTCATTCCACGACAAATTATTACGAATTGTTACCCCATGTATTTAGCGGAACCTACCGTTCTAAGGACAGTACCATTACTTGTATATTCAGAGCTAAATGGTGTCACATTTTTACTTACGCGCAAGGCTTGGCACTTTTTAGCGTTTAACTCCAACTGCCAGTCTTTACGCCACGCAATTATTTCCATAATATCGTCTTGTAAAAAAGCGCAGTCGTCCTGGGTTTTGATTTCACGATAAATAATAGCATCAACGGCAAATAATCTTTTCGTTTCCCATATTAAGTCGCACAAATCATTAATGTATATAAGAAACAACAGAGGCCCTATCACGCTTCCCTGGGGAACCCCGGAGCTCACCTCGGTATGTGATGAACGCTCACCGTCGAGAACTACACACTGTGTTCTGCCCTTCAGAAATTCTGCAGCCCCATCGCATATTTGTCTAGATATGCCGTAACCACGAAGTTTCCTAAGTAACCTAGTGTGAGGCACACTGTCGAAAGCTTTTTAAAGTCTAATAGAACTAAATCAACCTGGGATTGCTCATCTATTATACGGCATAAGTCGTGAATTAAAAGTGCAAGTTGTGTTTCGCAGCATCGGCTTCTTCTGAGTTATGTATGATAAGTGTATTTTTTGTTTGTGAAACGTGTAGTTTATGAGACTGAGATTGTAAACCTTCCAGCATTCGCCTACAAACCTCCGAACAACCACAGTCAGGACGGCCTGATAGTGGGCGCGTCGCCTCGTGCCAGTCCCGTTATACCTCCCCGAATCTGTGAACTCGACGTCGACGAGGCGTAAAGCCATAAGTATAAAACAAACCGAACCAGTGTTCAGGTTTAATTAGCCTTTAAATATATCTGAACCCGCAGCCAATCGTTTCTTATTCTTTGTTAACTACCACATTTAGTTTCTAAAGACTCGCTATCAAGTAGCAACAGAAACACTATGCAATGTGTTCGGAGTTTCTAAGAATTTAAACTTTAAAGTGAATGCAATCCATTGAGGAAGCCGCATCTCAGTTAAGCATTGTTTACTACGTACACATTTCGGCCTTTTTAATTTGTTATTCAGTATAGAAGAATAAGACGTATCAGAATAGAATGATTGTGTTATTATCTGTAGAACTGTGTACTTTACATCTTGTTTAAAATTTTCAAATTGGAAAAATAAATGGTGGAAGAATTTAACATTCCAATTATAAATGAAAATTTAGCTTCATCTAATTAAAATTAATAATATTAATAACAATTCTTTTGAGATTTGGTTTGAATTGTCCACAGACATTCTAATCTTCACGTTAGGCAGATGTAAGTGGCATTACCAACAACAAAAAACAAAAACTTATAAGCTAAAGTACCGCAAAAGTTGAACCGTTTGTCTGGGAGAAAAACAATTTTTCCTATTGTGAAAATAAGCGTATTTTTAGGGCGAGGGAAGATGAAAATGGCGACGAAGCTCTATATTTTACAGTAGGGGCAAGATGTAGCAAACTAATCGGTTTGTTTGGAGGTCACCAAAATATTCATTTCTCAAAAATAAAGTAATCGTAGGTTGATTCTTAAGACTTCCGCGGCCGTCTTTGTACATGATTTAGCCTATAGCATTACGGGCTATGCCGCGTCGTTTATTAGATTAACTAAGCTTTCGGCTGTTATACTCCAGCCTTATTCAGAGATACTTGGCGACTATTGCTATGTGAACATAAATATAAATAATATCTCTGAAGAAGGCTGGAGTATAACAACCGAAGGCTTAGATAATCTAATAAACGACGCGGCATAGCCCGTAAAGCTATAGGCTAAATCATGTAAATCGTAGGTTGTTTGTTTCCAAACCGCTGAGACCAACAGCAGGAATTGGCGGAGGTAAATCTCTGTATTACCTTCAATGACGTCGGCACTGTAATGAAGCTGTTGTGTGGAGGAAAACCATTCCAAACCACTTTACCACTAGAGAAGATTTCGCTGCTCATTTGACAGCAAACTGATTGGGTATGACCGAGTGTGGTTGATGTGCGGTAGCACTGTGGCTTTGCATTCTGGAGTGCACGGGTTCGAATCCCCGACCGGCCATCCAGATTAGGGTTTTAAATTGTTTCCCAAAATCACTCAAGGAGAATGTCGGTATGGATTTCCTTGCCCCCAGTGTTTCAGGATCTTCAGATTCCTGTTTCCGCTCGACTTTTCGATATTTGAACGCCGAACATCCAATCTGAATTGATTTACTCAATTGGGTATGCAGCCACATTGAGAAAAGAAGAACAGTAGAAAAGATGGGCTAGAAAAGATGAGCTAGAAAAAAATCATGATGTAAGAATAGAAGAGTAGTTACGAGAAGAGCGTATGGCAGAAAATTGTGGAAGCCTAGATAGGGGAGACATGATATGTTCTGAAGTCAAGAGTTGCAATTCTGAAAATTAGTAGAGTCTAACACATCTTACTATTGAAAGCCTGTATTTTTTGTAGTATTTACTGAAACTTCTGTGACGATTATACTGATGGTTTGTACCACGCATATTGTTGGCACTGATCTATACTCTGTCTATGAAGGAGCCGACCTTGAACCCGGAAGGTGGAGGCCCCGCTTATGGAGTGACACGTTGTAAATTCATAGTCACGACTATGCAGATCAGATGGCAGGCCGGCCTGCCCTAGTGGGTGGGATAGTCGCTCACTGATAACGATAAACCCCAACTCCTCCCTCTCTGAATTAACATCCCTTTATCTCTGCGAATGAATTAGAATGTTCTTGGTGTATGACTGCTTTCCTCAGGAAATCTATCATCATTACAATGCTTTCATCTGGTTTACTGGCAGCGTTTCAAGAAAACGTCCGTTTTTAATTTAAATTCAATGGATCACACACCCAGGAAAAATTACCTTACTCACTTGCTTACGCATTTCACGAAGTACCTATATCTTAAATTCTTTCACGCTTGCAGATAAATTTTAGTCGGTTCCTGACTTCCTTACTTAAAAAGAAAATTTTCCCGGGCCCTTATGCCTGAAATCAAATACTAGCTTTATTGTCATGGTCTTCTGATTCCTCTGACGCATTACACTTAATTCCTCTTCCAATGTTTAACCAAGCCTCATCAGCTGATACGCACTCACCATTCTCTTTACCCTCCTTCTGTCTTCCAGTGACTCCCAACGCAGTTCCTTTTACATGTTAGTAACTGATTGTGTTCTGTGGTAATTTTCACAAGCAATACCAGTTTTTGCATCCTTTCCATCTCCTGTATTTGATATCCAGAATGTGCGTCCAGTACTGTACTATCAACTTCCGTCATTCACTGGAATATTTCACAGAGATAAGCAAAGTGAAGATGTAGGACTAAATCCCTTTAACGATTAATATAGCCTTATGACCCAAACCAGTTTAATAAGTAGTTTTTCACATAAACTGGATTTACTAATATATATATAACATTAAATGAAAGAAACTTTTGTTGGTAGCTGCAATTTTTTTGCGTCTACTAAATTTCTATTGGCTGTCCCGATTAAAATCAAAAATCTTTAATTGCTGTTGTTATCGAGTCTGTGTTAAAATTCGTGCTAGAGATTTTTATCGCTTTCCAGCAAGTCACAGAAATCTTATTCAGAAGATTTTTTTTTATTGAGGTAAGATCTGTTAAGCTAGGACCCAGTTTCTCTGACTACTAATAACATAGCGTTGTTTCATCCTTATTCCCATTTACAACTGGTTTTTACAGAAATTAACAAACTGTTTTCCTTTTCCCCTCATATTACAGTTGTTAGTGGAATATAATATCATTCTACATTGAAATTATTCTCTGGCTTGGTTTCAATATTTACTACTTCCCATGTAGTTAATAAAATATTATAAGAAATACATACATCGTACATCACCCAACATGAACATCAAAATTTTATGACGTGCTTGCAAAGAAAAGAAAAAACTCTAAAAAATTAAGGAATTTCTTGTTTTCTTCATATTGTGTTTCTTAATTATTATTTTTCTATGAAACTATTTGTCTAAGCAGAAATGGAGTTTAAAAATAGTTGAAATTTTGGAAAAGATTGTAAAAATATCTATGGTCTATACGATATAACAGAATTTCAAATTTGATTTCTGAAGTATTTCAAACAATGTTAAATTTCCAGAGGACGATTTACATCTTTTTATCACTGAATTTTGTATGTATTTGTTAATCGCAGGCTTTCCACAATCTGAAATAATCAGAACGATAGACGTTTCAATTTTATCCGAAGTAGAGCATCATTATAGTTCATTAATTGAGTTTCCGTACGGTTGTTGGAACTAATATGTTTTGTTGTTTTAGTTTTCACAGTTCTGAAGAGTGGACGAGATTAGATATCATCTCCGTTTGTTCTTTAATACTTTTTGTTTGGGGTGAAGGGGGGTTCTAGATAAACCAAGATATGAAAAATTTGCTCTATATTTATGAGTACCCTAATCACTGAAAAAAGTAGCCTCAACTCACATGAAAAATGTTTCGATTTCACGATTACATTATTCCAGAAAACACAGGTGGAAGTAGTCAGTTCCATTACAACTTGGCACTTGGCACTTGGCACTTGGCACTTGGCACTTGAGTTTTGCTTGGATTGAAATAGAATCATGAGCGTGCGTGATTAACTTTCTTTAACAAGTCGTCAAATAATAATTCAACGGTCAATAAAGTTCGAAGTAAGAGTGATGATTCAAACATATTGAATACTTACGATTTCAAAATTTTTCTTTGTTTTGTATCATCCATCTCATCGAAAACATTTTTTGTTGCATTCCAAAAACAGCTAAAAATTGCTTTAGACTGTTTCATATGTAGAACTCTGAAGCACCGCATTTGTTGTTTCATTATTCGAAGAGAACTTTGTAACCAGAAAACTTTTTTCCACGTTGAGAATTGTCCGTGAATTAAAAGTTGTAGGTTTTCTGTTGCAGCTGCATTCATTCCCCAAGGCATCAGCAGGAAATTGAGACAGCGTATTGACTTCTATCAAACAGCACCGTTCTTGCAACACTGTGGTCTTCTCGTCCACATCAAAAACGGGTTTTATACATTTCCTTATCAACAGTCGCGAGGAAGCTCTTTGTTAAAACCATACGCAATGTTTTGTTTTTTAAATTATTTCAGTCAAAATGAATTATTATGTATTTCCAAAGCATTGGATTTCATTTCTTGATTGTAGTTGAGGTGATTCATTCAAGATTTATCTCATGCCGCAAGTAGTATCACGTCTTTAACACGAATATTGGCAGAGTATTCCTGCACAATTAAGTTAAATCGTCTGTCTCAGCTGCTCTTTTAATTCTAAAGACGAGTAACGTCTCATTTTTAAATCAAGATTAAGCAGCTTTTTATGCTATATCAAATGTGTTGTACCTCTCGCAAATGGTACTATTTTTTAAATGTTCCATGGTAATATAACTTCAAGATCATGTTTCATTGCAATTAAGCTGCAGAAGAATCCAACTCGATTGCCCTCAAACCACGGGAAGTAAAACTTTCATATGTCATTGGAATAAAACATAATAATCATAGCATTTTGTACGTGAGTACCGATTTAATAAAACAAAAGAAGAAAAACAATCCTTCCAAGTAGTTTCTGTACAACCGCTTAAGTAACGCGACACGAATTTGGTTTCCGTTGTCGCAATATACTGTCACAAAAAGAAGAAAAAAAACCATCATGCAGAGTGAAGCCTAAGCTTAGCTTACAAAGTTGCCCTTCTGTTCCCTAGGCTTGATAATATTTACATCCGAAACCGTTGCGGGTAGCCATCTTGCACACATTTCGTAATTCGCTCGCTGTTGCCCATCCCCTTTAGAGACCAGTATCTTGGTAACTCGGATTGGGACACTAGTCGAAGGCTGCCTGAATCTATTAACAGTTGGTAACGTCCACATTTGATTGGTTAGTCCTCGTCAGTAGTATCTATATATTAATACGCTAAGCGAAAACTTACGATACATTTTTAAGAATATTGCGCGCACGGAGATGTGTGAGATTTGGCATAGATATGGAGAAGAAGTGCAGGAAGCCAAGATCTATATATAATATGCGTTACAAATACATTAAATTAAATTAAATAAAACACTCGCTTGCCTACGTAGTTCGCTCAGATGCCGCCAGTTCTGGGCTTTGCTTCACCTGACGGCTGGTAGACAGCGCAACTAGCGGCCAGAATATTGGGCAAATTGAGGAACTTAAAGATTATATAGAAGCAAGAAGCAACATTTCGAGGGCTGGTAGATAGCGCAGCTAGCGGCCAGAATACTGGGCAAACGGAGGAACTTAAAGAAATACAGAAAGCTAACATTTTTAGCTGATAGATGGCGTATTTTCTGGTCTTTGGTGAAACAAAACAGTCGGGCTTAATATCTGAACTTACATAGTATCTATATATTAATACGCTAAGTGAAAACTTATGATACATTTTTTAAAATATTGCGTGCACGGAGAAGTGTGAGATTTGGCATAGTTAAAGTTTATATCGAGAAGAAGTGCAGGAATATGCTATTTTTCAGAATAAGTGCCGTGCACAAACGGAGGATCTTAAAGAAATGCATCGCGCACTGAAAAGTGTAAGATTTGGCATAGTTAATGTTTACATGGAGAAGAAGTGCAGAAAGCTAAAATCTATGTATAATATGTGTTACAGATATATCAAATTAAATAAAAAAAATTCGTTGATTACATTTTTTTTTTTTTTTTTTTTTTTTAGTGGTAAGCGAATCTGCCGATGTCTGTGATCTTAGTCAGCAGTAAAGAAAAAAAATATAATAAGCACAGTTAATACATGTTACAAATAATTATTCAAATAAAAAATTAATTTGCAAACGTGTGTGTGTGCGTGAAATAGGATCGGAGCCAACGTTCTTACGTGAATTCCCTGCATTGAGACACTCTGTGGTCTTTGGTAAAACGAAAGACTCGGATAAAGTAGAGATTAATCTTTGAAGTTATAAAAGAAATGTAGCGATTCTGCCAGATACTATATGGTCATTTGATTATTTAAAATGTTAAACTTTGGTTAAGTGTCTTTTGATTTTTTAATTTCAGTAATTTCATTAGAGAGAGACAAGAAATAAGGAATACTTATTTGCGTGAAATTCCAAATGATAATAGATCAAATTTAAGTAGCGAACACATAAAAAGACGAAATTATTATGCACTGAATGTCATTCGACGAAATTTTTACAGTTTCGAATTTAAAATGCAGGTTTCGCGTTTACTTCATGTTTCATAAAGCTAAAGCAGTTTTCCGGGCTTAAGTCAAAATGAATATTTTAAATTCAAATGAACCATCGATAAATACATTTTATCATTTGCTATGGTTAGATTAGAAGCTCAAATTGAGCATACAGTCACGCGTGGAGTGTATCGTTTTAATTTTATAGGTAATGCAGAGAATTAAGCCAAACAACACATGCTAATAACGTATTGGTACACGCTCGCAGCTAACGACATCAGGGTATACAGTATATATCTATGCTCGCACCAAACGCAATAGAACAAATTCAAATATTGATTATTACTCTTTCATGAAAGAAACTAAACAACTTAATGAATTACGGTCGAATTTCGACCACTGGATGATCACTAGTCATATTATAACTTAACTTAGTCCACAACCCGAAGGTTGGTTGGATCCTCCCGAAGGAGGCGTACTAAGCCATTGTGTCAGAGGTAGGATGGCCAGTTCCTTTTCTCTGGGACCTACAGACCACGGAGCGTCCTGGCGTAGCTCATATGATTAAACACAACTCTCAAAATTCCTGCGCCTGCCGGGATTCGTGCCCGGGGCAGGAGCAGCGAACGTTTTGAAAACAAGCGCTTAGGCACTGAGCTACCAGAACGCTCTAGTCATATTATACCAGCCCTCAAATCTAAACTTAAATGGAATTTGATTTTGTGAATCATTTGTAGTAAGCTAGAGATTGGTTGAATATGATCTTGTATGTTTGATTTTTAATTAACTGTAAATCAGTGTATATAGACTTTGTTTTATGAACAGAAAATATTTAGAGGCCATTTAATATGTTTAAGGACAGAATTGTGCAAGAGAATTGCTTAAATGTTTGTAATTCCAAGTAGTTATGCAAGTTACGATGTCTAAAAGACAATTTGCTACAGTTTAAAATTATTTCTGTGAATATTTTGTGTTTAAGTATCTTTAATTTCCATTTCTGACCATTTTGTATTGATTGTAAATGATTATGTATTAATTCTGATTGTATTAAATATGAAATAAATAATTCTCGGGTTTTCTGCCGGTTAATAGATTTATTTGGATCTTTTAAGTGATATTTAACCTGATGAAGGCAACGATGGCAGTTGCCGAAACGTTGTTAAAAGATCAAAATAAATCTATTAACCGGCAGAAAACCTGAGAGTTATTTATTTCAACAATACGCCGGGAAAAACTAAAATGTTGTATTAAATATGTTTCAATTGTTTAAGTATTGTTAATGTTCGAGAATTATCTGTAGGACACTTTTGAAGTGTTCTAGAAATTTCGATGTAGCTTATATAAAGCAAACATCCGAGACAGAGAAACAGTTTTCACTGACTCAATTTACGACGGCCAAGAACTGTATCCCTTTCAGGCCCTGCACGCACAATTGTGCGTGTCTGGTTTTTCGCGCTTTATTTATTAGTGATTCACGCTAGGAGGTTCAGGCCAGCACTGCACAATCGTGGTGGGACCGTGGCAACGTGTGCTATGTGTTTTAGTTCCATGTTTCATCACTGGATGACACCAGCAGCCGGTAAACTTTCAGTTCAGCTACGATGGCGGCAAGGCAGCGCGAGTACGAAGGTTTGTCTCGATTGTTGTAATATAAATTGGATTTAGATCGTTTTAATGACATATATCTATTGTAAATAGATCATTTTAAGTAAATATCTCATAAATTGTTAGTTCTTTTAAAAATTATTTAAGATATAATCTGAAATATTAGCACATGCACAATTGTGCATGTTGGGTCTATAGACACGTTTTTATGATAGCGGCATGTTGACAAAGTGTTGATATCCCCATCTGTTTTGAAATATGTAGCTATCATTTCTGAAAGCCAGATGATTCTATATTATTCTGTGATGATGTTATGTAATTCCTTTGAAAATATCTCACATTCTGTTATTTGTCATAAACCGAAAATTAAAAATTAATTCCTGGTGCAATTTCAGCACCTCTGAGTGATTCTGCGATCGCTGATTTGCTAAACTCGTCAGATATAGAGGATTTGAGCAGTGATGATGATACCCTCGACTCCACTAGGCTCCCAGTTGCAAAGAGGAATGTTGAAAACTCGTGGGAAAGTTCGTCTACGTCGTCCTCATCAGGTGAAGGTTTTGAAGAAACATGTACTTTAAAATACAATGAATATGGCATGCAACAATACCAAAATAAATGCCTAGAGAATATAAACAATGACCAGCAACATAAACAACAATCAATAGAACAACAGGAACAAGACGAACATATTCTGGCTACAGCTGCATCAGCAAATGGCGAAAAATCTGGCCGTAGACATATTTGGAGAAAGAGACCTTTTCCATCTCAAAAGTCACCATCTTCTGAAGATCAGGTAGAGTAGTACATCTTTTTACTTATTTAGATTAAAACAGAGATTTGTGTAGAATTTATTTCAAGAAAAGTTTGATTTTTTTTGTTTCAGGATGTTGCTGAAGTTGCAACACCAGCAACTTACTTCCTAAAGTACTTCAATGAGTAATTCTTAGAAGAAGCTGCAGCATGTACAACATGTACTACATGTCTAAAACAGGACAACAGCTTGCAACAACCTCACAGGAAATCAGAAAGTTGTTTGGTGTGCACCTTATAATGGGATGTGTAAAATACCCTCAAGCAAGAATGTATTGGCAACGTGCTTTTCGCCTTCCATTTGTGGCTAATGCTCTTTCAAGAAATCTTTTTTTCACATTGCGAATGGCTCTTCATGTTGTTGATACAAATAGTATTTCAGAAGAACAAAAGGAAAACAGACTATGGAAAGTTCAACCTGCTATTGAAGCTGTGAGAGCCATGTGCCTCAAACTGCCAAGAAACTGCGGACAGAGATTTTCTATCGACGAGCAGATGATACCATTTTGTGGTCGTTGCTCCCTAAAACAATATGTCCCAAACAAGCCCAGACCAACAGGACTTAAAAATTTCGTTCTAGCCACAAGCAGTGTATTAGTTCTTGATTTCGAAATTTATCAGGGCAAGTCAACTCCTTTGCCACGAACAGGGGGTCTTGGGACAGGAATTGCTCTGCGTTTATCAGAAACTCTTCCACAGGGAGCAAACATTTATTTTGATCGGTTTTTCACAACATTGGCTCTCCTGGATACGCTGAAATCAAAAGGTCTGGAGGCAACAGGCACAATAATGAAGAACAGATCAAGGGACGTACATTTATCAGAAGAGAAGGCACTGAAACGTGGTGACATGGAAGAGTTTTGTCGAGATGACGACAAAATTGTTGTAGTGCAGTGGAAGGACTCCAAAGCTGTTACTCTCGCTTCAACTGCAACAGGATGTTATCCTGTCGAAACTGTTCGCAGATGGAGTAAAACAGAGCGGGAATATATCACGGTTCCATGCCCATCAGTTGTACGCAAGTACAATCAATCAATGGGAGGAGTTGATTTGTGTGATCAGCAGATGGAGGTATAACGTACACACATGAAAACTAAGAAATGGACACTGAAGGTTATTTTACATCTGATGGACATGGCCTGTGTGAATTCATGGCTTCAGTACAGGCATGACAGTAAAGCTAATGAAGTTCCACGAAAATACATACTCGATCTTCTTGAATTCCGGATGGCAGTGGGGGAATACCTCGTCTCATCACCAAGTGGAATGCCACACAGGGAAGATCATGACGAGAAAGAAGAAGACGAACATGCAGTTGAAACAAAAAGGTATAAACCGTCATGTTCACCATGCACAGACAAGAGGCTGGACAAATTTGAATACTGGCCTGTTGTTGATGACTTAAAATCTGCAAGATGTTGCCGCAGAAGTGATTGTAAACGGCGTACAAGAACAAGATGTGATAAATATGATGTGTACTTGTGTTTGTCAAAAGATGCTAACTGTTTTCGCTTGTATCACATAAAGAAATGAGGATTAAGACATGTAAAGGAGAAATTGGGCATATCATAAAAAATTGTAGTAAATGCCCAAACCGCACAATTGTGTGGGTCCAAAATTTTTGAAAATTTTTGAAAATAAATTTATTTTGATTTTTGTAATGAATTACTGTGCATTTTTTATATCCAAAACACACCAATTTAAAATAATTTCACATAAACTACAACCTTGGGTCTGAAAGGGGTATTGTCTGTCAAAGAAGTGTTGTATACAATAGCTGGATTGTATACATTCATACAAACAGTATCGTTGACGTCGTGTTTAATGAAAATAAAAGCAAGTTTAAACTGAACTCTATCGTTGACTAGTTATTTATCATATTAATTAAACCACGAACAATCTAATAATATGCAATCGTTCCTTTGTTGTACTTTTTCCATGTATACAGGTAGTCATATATACTAATTTTTTCCAATTTTCAGTAGAATCGTACACAGGTAGACCAAACAAGACAGATTTATTAATTTATTCTATTAGATATGTTACTTCAGGAATTTTTAGTTAACCAACATCCCAAGCAGCGGGTCTGCCACCTATGACCGTTGTTTCTTGTGTGTGCTTTGACTTCCAAGGAACAACACAATCTAGTGGCCATGCAGAGTTGCCAACTCCACTGGGTTGACAGAGAAACAGATTTTCATTAATGCTCCATCCAACGAAAGTGACCCGAATAGGACGGTTACCTTATGCAAATGTTTTGGAAATAAATTAGTATATGTTCGAAGAGCGGTCTGGTAGTCTCTTTTTAAGTAGACTCAAAAGGCAATTTTGTCTTTGAGATACTGTGTCAAGTATCCTTAGCATGATTTCCACATTTGCATATCTAGGCGAAATGTATAGTAAATAGTAACTTTCTGGTCTCACTCATCAAACACTCGAAACCGAATAAGTTAATCTTACAAGTAGAATGTCTCTTATGTAGATTCGAAGGTGGGTGTGGAGTCCAATAAGGAAAGCATAGAATTTACCACAAACATGACAGGCATTTCCGGGAGGGACGGCCATTTTTTCTAATCATTTCATTTTCTTTCTTGCGCAGCTTTTTCTCATTCGCTGGCGATTTTGTTTTTAAAAAAATCTTTCCATAATGTATAAGGGGCCTCAAATATGAGCGGTCAAGGGCAGAGGTTTTTTCAATTGTAATGGTCAATGTGACACACCTTCATCCTAGGATAACATCCATAAATCGCTTCCACTGACCACCAACATTGCGTTTCGCCATAGTAAATTCTAAGCAGATCACTTGTTTGGGAATGCGGTTATCGAGCATTCGAAGCAATTGGTCGGTCCATCGCAGCTGTCTTTAGAGAATCATGCATTCTATGCTCTACGCCCGAGTTTGTTGAAGGGTTCTGATATAAATGTGTCTATCCTGCGATGTTATCTGAAGGGTTCTTCTTATTCATTTTGGGTGATATTGTTCTAGTGCCTTGAGATGGCAAACTAGGCAACAAATATAGAAAAATTATTGTCATTATATGGAGCTCAGCCCTCTAATTAATAACAGTCTTTCATAATATGTAATTGTTGATCAAAGAGTGAACAATACACCAGTATTAATTATATCTTTTGATAAAGTAATTTTATATTTTTTTTTTTTTTTACGTATCATATTCTCCATTTTAACCAGATGGTACAATAGCCCTCATATACAGCCATTTTATTTTAAGAATTGTGTATAACAAGATGGGAGTTGATTAATAATGGATTTGTATATTTTTCGTGTGATTAATTGTGAATATTCGTCATGTAAATGAACATTCTTTTGTGGGGAGAAACTGTATACATGAAATGTAATAGGAACAAGGCCGATATTATGTATGAAACATTAATTAAAAGTTTGTAATTGCAACTATAGACGTGAACCATAATATTTGGAGAAAGATTCTCAACTGTTTCGAGTGGTTTATATTGATAATTTTGTGTGTAAATTAATGTAAACAGTATTTATTAGCTTTCATTTTAAGGTGTTTTTAATGATTGTGGGTGATTTTTGTAGAATTTGTAATTATTTTTGTATGGATTTGATTGTTAACGTATTGTTAACGCTCGGGAAACGTCTGTCGGCAGTCTTTGTGGTATTCTAGATGTTAACTACTGAAGAGAGTATGATGGCTTCCGCGAAAGGACTCAACAGCAAGATATAGTAAACACGGAGAAGCGTATGAAGGAGCTTCATCGAATCTTTTTTTTGTTTAAAAAAGTAAAAAAAAAGTAACTGCTTAACATCTCTTAACAGCGAGGTCTTTAGAGACGGGAAAGGATGGGGGGCAAGGAATGAGAGGGAATTCGGCCATGACCTTTTGAAGGAAGCATCCCGGCATTTGCCTGGAGTGGT
This sequence comes from Vandiemenella viatica, assembly GCA_031002005.1. NCBI lineage: Eukaryota > Metazoa > Arthropoda > Insecta > Orthoptera > Morabidae > Vandiemenella > Vandiemenella viatica. The sequence continues at coordinate 175,392,273 of CM061919.1, forward strand.
TTGGGAAATCATGGAAAACCAAAATCTGGATGCCCGGACGGGGATTCGAACCGCCGTCCTCCTATCACATTCTAAAATATGCATTTACAACTGCATGGGACACCAACAACAGTACTTATCGACAGTAACCGCTCTTTAAGAAAAGTCATAACACCCTCAAAGAAATTTTCAAAAAAACTGAAAAAATCACGAAAGTAACGACAAAAATAATATATCAGGCGCTTTCACTTAAGGTTCAAAAGAAACCGGCAATTGAAGCAAAAATTAACCTACACTGGAAAACTGTTGGAAAAATATTAGCCTACCTGTTCTATCCACTGATCAGAAGCAAACATATACAAACTGGTCAATGATTTATATCCTTATAAAAGGAAACTCTACGAACTGGGAATCACAGAAAATGACCGTTGTAATATTTGTAATCAAACTGATGTTAGAGACCATCTCTTCACATCCTGCACTGTCTCAAGATCCATATGGAAATGGGTGCGTGCAAAATTAAACAAAATATCCAGTGGGGATTTACATACCTTAACGGACACAAGACTTCTCACATGTGATTTCAAACTGTTCCCAACCGTCAAAACCCAAGCTGTTATATGGATGATTACACATTTTGTAACTTACATAACAATGGAGCAGAATCACACACTCGAAAAATTTAAAAATACCCTCAGAATCGACAGATGGAGATTGAAAACTGGAAACTACATTGATAAATATTATGTCCCATATTTGTATGCTCTCGTTTAACATTACAGCACTACAAATATGGAGCACGATGAACTGTTTGATGAAATATGACCGAGACCAAGTAAAATGCAAAACTGTTTCGGAAATCGCGTCTTTGAAGCAAACTTCTACTAAAACCTCATTATAACATGGTAAAAGCCTTTGGCTGAATTCGCAGTTCCGTTCTTCCTTTGTTAAGTTTTGGCGCGGTTATAATGGATGCAAGCTGAGTGAAGATCTCTGATTGTAATAGAGACTCTTTGGCAGTAAGAAAGTATCTGTAGAAATTAATTTGACAGTTTTTCACTGTAAAATATGTAAAATTTAAAATAGTAAAAAATAAAGATCATATGTTTCGGTAAAAAAAAAAAAATGCGAGGCCAGAACGCTAACCGTTACACCACCACTCTCGGTTTCATCGAACCACCGTTTCCAAAAGTGGCTTAGGAGCCAAAAAAGTAATTTGTTACAAGAATGAAAATGGTTGTTCTTTCCTCTGAAGGGGCGAGTAATGTTATTCCGAAAAGGGGGTAGTAGGATGATACAGGTTGGGAACCTATGTTCTAAAGCTGGAGAAAGAAAAAAGACCACTGTCTCCCCTTTCGAAATAGCTATATTTTCTATAACTCGTAAAGTAATGTACTTTCTCCGCAACACATTTCGCAATCCGTCCTCAGAGGATGGCCGGACGTTGTTTCTTAATCTGGACGCGTCTCTGGAGCGCTGGAATCAATTACTCGACACCTGCTGGGCCGTGGTGGAGAGCATTCTCCTCGCCACGTTGAACCTGCCCGCCCCCTCCAGATTTAATTTGCCGATAGAGCGGTCGTTACGAGTGCCAAACAGGCCGCGTCCAATCTCAGACTGATGCGGTTCCGCATTCCGCCCCGACCAACTGCCATTGTGCTAACGCAGCTCACAAATATCGCGGGTCGACAGGTGTAGCGAATAATCGTCCGTCACAGTCGGTCCCCCAATCTTATTCCGCCCCGCCGATAATTCGCAATGTTTTCCCCTCTCCTGTTGCCGTTGTTGAAGGTGCGTACGATGTGAATCTGGCTTGATCCTGACATTTTAAAAATATTTTTTTTCTGTTCTTCCTCGCTCTAAACAATCCCGTCGCATTTGAAGAACCTGTCAGCGTTTCGACACAGTTACCGAGCGTGGTGGGTGAGCGGTAGCCTTCTAGCCTGGGATTTGCGAAGACGCGGGTTTGAATATCCCCGTCTGGACATCCAGATTTGAGTTTTCCATGATTTTCGCAAATCACACCAGGTTGATAACAGGATGGTTCCTTCAAAAGACCTTTGCCGAATTTCTTCCCATTCCTTGCCCCAGGACTTTCCCGCCTCTGATAACGTCGACGTCAACGACACGAGAAGCTAGAAACAGAAGAACAGAAAAACAAAATACGAGGGATGGAACTTAAATAGTGGCAACTATTTATTCACAATCGATACAAATGCGTTACATGTTTGCTGGTGTTACTGTCCTTCAAAGTAGTCACCAGCGTTGTGTAGAACCCGTTGTCAGCGATGTGGAAGGCGTAGTACACCGTTAGCAGAGCCTGTTCTGTTGATGGTGATGATGATGAATGAAGCGGTCTACTGCCTCTCGAATCTCTGGAACAGTTCTGAAGCGAATGCCACGAAGTGGTTCCTTCATCTTCGGAATCAAATCAAAGTCACAAGGACTTAAGTCCTGGGAGTATGGTGGATGGTACAGTACTTCCCAGTCCCATCGACCGAACAGAGCAGCCACAGCTTGCGCTGTATGCGCCCGCGCATTGTCGTGCAAAATGATGGGTGGGATGAGCAGAAAGTGTTGCGTCTTCTTTCGCAAAGCTGGTCGCAGGTGATGCTCCAAAAACGAACAGTAATACTGTGCATTGACGGTCTGCCGTGGAGGAACGTAATGCGTTAGGATAACACCATCACAGACCACAGTCATACACGAGAATCACCATAACTTTCACCATACTGGGGCTCTGACGCACTTTCAACTTTCGCGGCGACCCCTAATGACGCCACTCGTTGGATTGGCGTATCAGTTTTGGCTCGTACGATGTGGCCCTTGTCTCATCCAGTGTTACGATACGGCGTAAGAAAGCCTCTCCTTCGCGCTCCAAGTGCGTCTGAGCAGCGTCGTAACGCATCCATTTCCGTCAATTCAAGCGGAACCCATCGTGATGCAATTTTTTGCATGCCCAGGCGTTCTTTCAGGATGCGAAGCACAGTCGTATGCGCTAATCCTGTTTCGTAGGTGAGCTCACGAATAGTCTGGCGCCGATCACTGTCCACTAACGCGGCAACAGTATGCACTTCTTCTTCAGACATGCTAGGACGACCTGCCCGATGCATGTCTGCCACAGTTTGCCGACCTTCGTTGAAGGCTTTTACCCAACGTGCCACTGTTCTGTACGGCAATGCCGATTCCCCGCACGCCTCTTGAAGACCTTGATGACCCTGTCGTGCTGTACGACCTCTGGCACATTCAATCTTGATCCAACTCCGTTGTTCCTGTTTCGAAAACATAGTGACACCGTTACGTTAGACCGCTCCCTCACAAGTTACTGCGTTTCCCTCGATTTTGCGCACGCCGGGGACGTGGGACGGGCGATTCCATTTGCTCGGAGGTAAGGTAGGTATGTCAACAACGAGTTCTATCAGCGACAATAGTAGATTCCATTGCATAGTGTCTCCACAGCATTGTTGCCACTATTTAAGTTTCAACCCTCGTACCTACACGTTTTCTGTCGAAAAGTAATCATTTTCTGTAGCCGATTTTCGAGTGCTACACTGCTTTAATAGCAAACTTCCTTCAGTATCGTAAATAAATTTAAAAGGGTAATGTTTAGAGCACATTTTAGTTTGAAGAACTGTTCTCCTAACGGTAAAGGGGTTGAACACATTGTTTCCATTGTTATTATTATTAATTTTTAATTGCGATGGAGCTAACACTCCGGTGGAAATTCCCCCAGTCATCCATTTACCTCTTTTTTAGATACATATTTTTTTTTATAATTTGAATGTTAAATTTCTCCCCCATTTACTATTATCATTTACAAATTTTGATTCTAAATTCCTTAAGCGTTTTTGGAAAATTATTCATCACTATACTTGGTAATTTGTTCCAATCCCTGACACCTTTACCAACAAAACAAAATTTTCCCACTCCCTTATGCATGAAATCGAGCGCAAGCTTGTGGTCATGGTCGCCTTTCCCCTCCCATGCACTATTCTTTGACCAATATCTTTGTGGAATAAACAGCGTCCAAAAATTTTCTTATCAGCATTAATAAACTAAAGGAGATTCTAATAATGCTTGCACTCATTTCAACCAAATTAAACACGAAAAACAAATCGCGTAGTTATTATAAAATATTACTGCTAGATCGTAGAAATTTTTTTCATAAATATCCAGTCAGAAACTCTTGAGTCATTTTAAGTTAAAAATGTAGGTAATTCTCGATAATAATTAATGTCTTGCTGTTACACCGCCGTGACAACCGAAAGAAAACTAACGCTTAAGAATAGTAGCCTACGTTAAAATTGTTGAATAACAATTAATCCATCAGAAACGCGACACCTTTGAAACGACTGATGAAGCTATCTTTGTGTCAGTGAATTTAATGCGACAGTCCCACTTGGTATCTGCATTATTGTAACGCTTAGCATTAGTGTTAGCTGAATCATTCTTAATTTCGATCTTGAAAATTCGATAAACGAAACACACTATGCTCGCTTTCCCTATCATTACGGTAAACTGGTAACTCAAACATCGAGTCAGATGGGTAAGCGGTAACGCTCGGCCTTGCATGCGGGTTCAAACCGCCGTCCGTTCATCCAGGTATCGGGTTCCCATGGTTTCCCGAAATCACTCGAGGCTATTGCCGGAATGGTTACATCAAAAAGCCTTGGCCGAAATCCTTCCCATTCCTTGTACCAATCCTCTCCTGCCTCTAATGACCGTGATGTCGACAAGCCGTAAATCCAGAATCAAAAAAAAAAAAAATCCAACTCATATTATCGTTGAATCATACGCGGAGTTAAACAATTTTCAATGATTTTGTGTCTTTAAACTGTTTACTCCTAAGAATGTATCTTTGACTGTCACTACTTTCCCACATTAATATGATTCGATATTCTATTAAAACGTTGATGTGAACGTATGAGTTCCACGAAGCTAGTGCTGCCTCTTTTTCTGTTTTTACGCAGTATTCCTTCCGTGAGTTCGTTAAATCAATAATGATTATTTAAAAGGAGTGATAGTCATACAACGTCCTCCTCCTGTATACCCAAACAATCTCGTTTAAGATCTTTCAGGTAACACAGAATTAGGAGACAGCACATGTGACGATTATCTAACTCTAATTACCTGCCAATCTGAAATGCTGTCAAATCTAAAGCAAAGTGTCTACGGCCATTGCATTCTTCCTGTGCTGACATAAGGCTGTGAGATCTGTGAATTTACAGAAAGTAAACTAAGGACTGCCCAAAGAGTTATATAGAGGTTAATGCTAGAAAAGAGCAACAGACATTAGGTCAGTTACAAAGGTCACAGACATCTTAGAGAAGACAGCATCCCTGAAATGGCATAAAAGATCAGAGGTGGACAAAAACAGTATTAGAATGGAGCCCAAGATATATATATATATATATATATATATATATATATTTGCTCAATGATTCAAGTACAAGGAATTCGGCCTTTTGAAGGAACCATCCCGGCATTCGCCTGGAGTGATTTCGAGAAACCATGGTCGAAAAACATAATCGAAGTATACAAGTTCGCAAAGATTCTTACGAGGCAAAATGTACCCAGTAATTGAAGATATACACAGATAACACCAGTGATCAAAAGAGAAGCTTCTTCTCACCGGTGAGTCTTGTAGAGTCCCGGTTACTCTGAAAAGTCTATTTTCGGACAAAGTGTAAAAACCTCTAAGCAATTTGGGAGAAACGTTTGCTTATTCTCTCACAATATAATAATAGGCATACACGTGAGTTAAAACGTTAAAGCCAGTTTATTGGTCTTTATATTACATTGAATACACCTAGCTACATACATTAAGTGTGGATGTTTGTTTTGCATATTTACACAAATTTCCATAGATTCGACAAAATATCGCACAGCTGATATTCTCAGCCAAGCAGTTAACACTTTGTACCTGACTCATTGATTCTAGATCCCAATCGACGGCATGCAGTCCCTCTCAAATGCTTGTATGGCGGAATTATGAAGCTGTAGTAGAAACATTGGACTCGTCTCATTTTAATTTGAAATTTAATTTAATGTAAACACAACGAAACCCGCTATACGGCGTAGGTATACGTCATACATGACTGTGGTAAAACGCGGGACACAAAATGAGTCGTAAGTGCATGACCTAACCCATGGGTAACTCCTAGATATCAAATAAACCTCTTTGATGCGAAATATTTCCATACTTCTTGTAATTTGCTAAGTGGTTATCAAAGCACACAGATGCTGGTAGGTAGTGGCAGTTAATGTACTCTAGATATTAGGTCAAAAACAAAAGGACATTTCTCTTTTTAATTGCTTTGGGACTTGTCATCAATAATTGGTCATGACCAAGTCTTAATTTGTGAGAAATCTAAGCTTAAAAATTATATGCAATGTTGTTGCAGGCCATGTTTCCGCAGTTGCTTAATTAATTACCAGTTGAAAGATAACGCCAATGCAACTGTTTCATTTATTTCAATAAATAAATGAAACAGTTGCATTGGCGTTATCTTTCAACTAATTAAAAATTAAAAATTAAAAATTGCTTATTTTATCTCAGCAGAAACGGAATTAATCCATTGTGGCTGGATTTCTGCACACATTGGTTCGTAGCGTTTAGATTTTGAATGCAGAGATGCAGGTACGATTCCCACCTAGAACAATAATCTTTTTTCCTTATGTGCTTTCTTTTCTGATACTGTTTGCTATTTAAGTATTACAAACTTGTTTCAAAAAAAATCCACTAAATACTAATTTATTTTTCAAACCAGTAAAATTTAATCATATCTTATACATTTCGGTTTTTCCTCCAATTTTGAAACATACCAGACAATTTTTAAATTGAATGTTCTAGCTACTGAGGACCGTTGCATTAAAATGTCAGAGATAAAACAACGTTTCCCTTTCAAGAGTTCAAGGTTGCAATTGGTAAAACCACTCAAAAGCATTTAATTATGAAATATTTAATAAGTTGGGACAGGTGAAATAATAGCAGATATCATCTTGTGTTTTGAATTCAGGTAACGGTGCTGACATAAATAGTAAATATTGTATTAATAATTTATTCATTTTAATAATTTTCACTTGGTGTGTGAATAAATGTTCGTTTCTATTACCCTCTACTAATTTATTTGTTAATTTAAAACATATCGCCGAAATTATTATGATTCTAAGGTGCATAACTAAAATGCAAGCTGTTTTGAAAGTTAAATATTTAAATAAACAAAATTTAATTAGTTACAAAGGTAAATTATCGATTCCTTGGGTAGTAATCACACTTTAATACAGTACAAAGAGAAGTGGCATAGTCAGCACCATGTTTCGACTGCTTTATCCTCGCGAAATTACATGCACAAAAATTATACGGCAGCAGATTAGGTGTACTTTGGGGGGGGGGGGAGATATTCAGCTCCGAGGAGCAGTTGTTCTCAGTCAGTTCTCCATCTACCGAGTTGCACCGGGGTAGTTTAAACGAGCCGTCAAAGCAGAACAACACTGTGGTTTAGTGTGCAGCCCTTATTGAGTTGCTCTTTGACGCCGGGGCTGCCCCCGACCGAGCCAGACGGCAATTATTGATGCCGTCTGGCGACTCGGCTGGCCGGCCCGCGCGCGCATGCGCAGAGCGCTGACCCAGTTGAGCCGACGCACCGCGTCTCGCCCACCCCCGGTGCGGCGCGTGTCACCCTGCACGTGGCTCCCGTGACCTTGCCCTCGGCGGCGCCCTGCCGCTGCTGCAGCCCTGCACCGCGCCACGCCCAGACGCCACCACCAAAATCTACACACACAAGGGAAAGCCACCCACACTCGTACCACCTCACGTAAACCAACTGCTCTCTGTAAAGTGGCCTTGACCTTGCTACGTCTGAACATCCCTCCTTTAACTAATAATTTAACGTAAATAGGGGTAAATTTTTTACAGCTATCTTCAACTCACACCTCGCGCCAATCGTGATATATAGTTTAGGAAGCTTCACATTGAACAAAACAAAAGGAAATAATAATACTCTATTTTATATGCTCCCAAACTGAAAGGTGCCACACCTCCAGGAAGACGCTAAGACATATCAGGTGAGAGGGTGGGGGGCGATGTAGCTTCGTCACCCTTGTGGACGATACCCCACTTCTACACCGTCGGAAATATGTCCCCTTCACCGCTTCTTGTAATTGAAAACTTTTATTCTGACAACACATGCTAAGTGAGTTTCCTCTGAGATATGATTTTTAGCACAGAGAAGTAGCCATTTACCATTTCAACAATAAAATTGTGGCAGGGGGTGCGAACATTTCTTTAGACAGTAGATGGGAGGGGGCTTGGAACTATTTTTTGACGGGGGACTAGGTAAGTAAATCTTTAGGAACCTTACTATATTTTAAACAAGTGCTAAAATAAACAATTATGGCACTAGATACAAAAACGATTAGTACAATGATTACAAATATATATATTTCGGAGACATATATCTTCAACAAGCATGTTAAATTCTAGCGAGTGATAAGATAAACTTCAGGAACAAGTTAAACTAATTTTTACTTCACAACTCTTTCTTTTCGACAGAAGAATTTCTTTTGAAACTATCTACAAAATACACAGCCTGACAAAAAAGAGAATCACGCAAAGGGCAGGAGGAAACGAAATGAAAGTTCACGGGCTGAGAGAGTATGTGATGTTAATTCAGTGATTGTAAAATCGAATCAAATTTAGAAAAAAGTTGACAGTATGAGCCCGCTAATCAGTATAAAGTTACACCCCCTCTGGGATGGATGCTATAAGATTTTTATTTATATTAATAAATTTAATATTTAGTAACACTGTTTATTCTCATATTTCAGTGCTTGATATTTAATACATTCATTGCAAGTACAACAATTGACAGTCTTTTCTTTCCTCCATCTTACTTCTCTCTGCCATAAAAACTTCTTGGCAACAACAAACAAACAAAGATGCTCCGTTTCAGCAACATCCACAGTCAGCGCTGCTATAACACTCTTCTCAAACTAAAGTTATGTCGCAGACACAGATAACATTTCAAAGAAATGTAAATATAGATACAAGTAGGGAAACCTCGTTTCCTTACAATGCATGCGCTGATACGGTTGGGAAGGAGACCTCCTGATGCAAGCTGGCCCACAACTGTCATAACTCGTTCTTGATATCCTGGTTGCTGGCACTGGTACGGAGTTTACGTCTAATCTGGTTTCACACATGATTTTTTGGGCATACCTGAAACTCTTGCTGGCCACACGATAACTCAACATCATCCAGCTAGTTCATAGAGACACGTGTCGTTGTGCGAACAAACATTGTCCTGTTGAAAAATGGCATCGTGATACTGTTACATTAGAGGTAATATATGAGGACGCAGGATGTCCGTAACGTACCGTTGTGCCGTCAAAGTTTTCTCAGTCACTACCAGCCATACCCTGAAGTCGTACCCGATGGCTTCCCACGCCATGACGTCAGGAGTAACACCGCTGTGTATCCCCAAAACATTGGAAGAATAGGACCCCTGCCCAGGTCGCTGCAATACTCGCTGATGGTAGACATGCGAGGTAGTGCAGAACCGCGATTCACCTCTGAACACAATGCGACCCCAGTCAATAGCAGACTATGCTTCCAGGTCACGGCACCACTTCCAACGCAACCGTTTGTGTTAACGGCAGCCTACGCATGAGACTGTAATTTCCTAGCTCAACTACTGCTCGTCTACAATCATTGGTGCGAAATGACACAGAATGATGCAGGGAGACCACTACTTGTTCCCGGATGGCAGGCACAGATGTGAACGATTTACGATGAGCTTTGATCACAACACGGCGGCCCTCCCTTGTAGTGGTCAGACGTCGTAAACCGTAACTTGACGACGCGTAACCCTGCCCTCACGTTCCAATGCAGGCCAACATCGCGTCACTGTCACATCCTAATGTTCCACAAATCTGGATATTGTACCATTCGACCAGCCGGCCCCTTTAAATATGTCAGGTGCTGATAACGCTAACACGAGTGCGCGGCATCCCTGTGCTCTTCAGTACTCCACTAGGGCTGGAAACAGCACTACACACGAACAACCCTAATGCACTCTGCTGGCCGTTTTACCTGTCACAGAGATTTGCAACTCCTGTCATTTTCATAACTGCCAATGGTGTGTATTTGGTCGAAGTTACATAGATATCTAACCATGTCTTCTGGGTGTTACAATTTTTTTTTGTCAGCAAATGTAACTGCCAATATCTTGTGTAAAAGTACTTGTTATAATTAAGGTGTATATTATTAAGGGATGATGCATCTTCTGATGTAAACATCTCTTCTGTTGTAACGATTTTGCTATAATTTGATTTCTTCCCACATACTACAGAGTTAGTATCCTTTACTGGAATCGATGGAAAATGACTGTGTTGTATGTAGCCCTGAGAAATGAATTTTTCGAGATTAGCTGTACAGAAAACAAGAAGAAACGAAGTCAATAATGAAACTGCAAAAAAGACTTCAAGGTAGATCTGACAATGGAGGAAAGAATAAAGGCTGAAAAGAGAGAAGAAACTTATTAAGACTGCAAATCATATCCGGCTCACAGTAAGGCTTCCTAAATGAAAATGAAGGATAAATCATTTATTTACCGGCGTTTATGCTGCGAGTATGGTATAAATTGATGGTTTGCATCAATTTATGTAGTAATTACTAGCTTCTTTCAATATCGAATATTAAGTTAAAACGTGTTAATCAGACGATCCTGTGGTTACTGCCATATTCTGACTTATTTTCAGTAATCTGCCAGTCAGAAGTCGGCCTCCTGGTAACAGACAGCCGTGCAATCTTGCAAACCACTTCTACACGTTCAGTTAGGAGAGAAAAAAATCAACTCTCGGAATCATTGCGATTTCAATCCTCCCGCCAACAGTCCCTCTACGGATTGAACAACGCGTGTGCAAAATTTCATACAATTCGGAAAACTGAAAGTGGGTGAAAATTGAATTGAAATATTCAGTTACTTTACTATTGTTGCTGTCGAAGAATTAAGAATAGAAGGATGTTGTTATGAAAATGTTGTATTGTCACCGGTTCTTAATATTTGTGCAAAATTTCAAACAACTCGGACATCTGGAACTGGATGAAAATTGCATTTGAAGATTCCATTACATTTATACAGGTCAAGCTAGTAAAAAGCATGTAGTTAATCCTAAGGATAGAAATGTAACAGGGACAGAAATTCTACATCCATATTCTGTCATTTACGAATATTGTGGATGGAAGAGGGTGCTTGCACCAAAATTAATCTTTACTCTGTGCATTCCAATCCCAAATAGCACAAAGGGAGAGAGAGAATATATATAAGCGCCAAACAGCATCTTATTTCTCTAATCTTATCTTTCCTGTCATTGCAACCCAAATAGTTTGGTGGATTGCAGATCAAAAATTCTCCGCATCAGCCGTGGACAGCGGTATCGAGCGTTTAGGAGTTTCGACAAAAATTCTTACCCACAATAGGCCCGTTTACACGTACGCGCCAAACTGTCGGTCTGGAACGGCGCTCCGGACTGCCGCGCCGGAGCGTGAGGTTGGACCGTCGCTCCTGGAGCGTGCGACGAAAAATGGTCAACACTCCAGTCGCGCGCGCCAGGACTGCGGGTTGGAGCGTACGCGCAAAAAATGACCGTTATCCCGTGGCGCGTGGACTTTCCGCCGGGTTAGAAAGTTTTGTAGACGGTCCAGCTTGCAACATTCGGTTTTCAGGTCGTTGTTGTTTTTGTTAGTTGTGCTTGTGTTTATAAGTATTTAAAATATCCTCCAAAAGAAATGACATAAACTGAGCAATATGAACTGCTCTATATATGTATATATATATTTTTTTTTTTTGTACAGAAAGAATTAAATAAAGAAAGTGTATATGGGCGGTAAGATGGCACGAAACTAGAGATCTATATGGACACATGTCTCTTTAGTGAGAGCAACGGGAAAATAAATGACCCAGATGATTTAAAAATTGTTTACGAAATGACAATTCCATATATAACTACATTTTAATAATAATATTTAATTAAATTGCAATGGAGCGCACGCTCCTGTGGCAATTTCCCTACACACCCATCTTCCCCCTTTCCTGCACTCACCTACATTTGCCCTCTACAAATTTTAACTTTAAATTCTTTCAACGTTTTTGGTAAATTGTTCATCATTTCCCTTTGTAGCTTATTCCAATATCTGACACCTTTACCTAAAAAGGTGAAGTTAGTATCACCACAAATATCAAAATAAGACACAGTTATGAGGAAAAGCATAACTGCAGAGTAATGTTTGCCTCCTACTCTTCGTTTTTTTGGTAACTGGGATATCCCTCCAAGATTTGAAATTGCTTGCATATATTTTTCTCAGTTCTTTTCGAATTGCCGCCGATTTTCTTGAATCCTTTCAGTGACGAAATCTTTGTTTTCACTTTCACATACATTTACCCTGCTGAATTCTACTAACTAATCATATTTACGATGTTTTAAATTTTTATTTTTGTAGTCATTTGATTTAACCTTCCAAAAACATAGAAAATTCTTATAAAGTTCTATAAATCCTTCCAAATTATCTCTTTACCACTTTTTCAAGATTTAGATTTTTATCTGTTAAAGCAGGGTACTGTTAAATAAAGTCAGCCAGAAATTCGAACTAACAACGAACTTGTACTGACGCATCAAGACTGCAGACCGACAATGCACGTGTAAACGCTAGACCTTGTTAGACCTGCGCGCCAGATGTGCGCATTCGGAGCGCGCGCCAGGCCTCTCTGACCACCGAGCATTTACACGTAAAGGATTGATGCGCGCGCCTGGAGCGTACGCTCCAAAACCGTCGGAAAAACCGTGCGTGTAAACGGGCCTAATGACTGGCGCCTCGGATTCTTGAAATAGAGTAGAGAACTGCGTATGTGACAGTATTTCCCAGGATTTTCATCCTAGACTGTGCTCACTCGGTGGGAAGTCGTTTAGAATTTTGCCAGACACACACATAGTGCACAGAGACGGGTTCTGCGATAGTGGATGTTGACGGGTAAAGCTATTGGAAAGAGCGGACCAATCTATGTGATAGTCAGTGGAAGTGGCAAGAACCACATTTCGCTGAAAAGAAACGCTTCCTGGGGATTTGGCGTGGTTGAGGAGATTGGTGGAAAAGCGTTGGCCAACCGCAGAATTTCACATTGATTTAGTGTTAATTTCATGCTTTGTGTTGAATATTGAATCAATCTGGAGTAAGAAGGTGTTTCTGACGACGTCTGGTCGGTGAATCACGAGTGCGAACGAAGCACAGAGGCGACGAGCGACTGTGTAGTATTCTGAAGAGGACTTGGTGGTTCACAATGTTCGTTCAGTTGCACTGGGCTTACATTGTTAGGACCATGAAATAGAGAATCTAGCCGCGATGTTACCAACAGAGACAACACTCCGTTGCAGGTCTGTTTTAGGGAGCAAGACGGCAACCAGTGACACAACCAACCGGCGCAGCTTAGTCTTCAGTGGAGGGGACGGTGCGTTCCAGACAATTGCACAGCGACCCGACGCAGCGATGACTTTTGATACTCGCGACACTAAAATCAACTCCTCAGTCAAGCAAATGTCCACAGCAATGTAATATTCCCCATTGGAGTTATCATGCCCTGTTTTTCATTGTTGTTTATATCGATTTCATTCTTGTGTTGCGTTGTTACTGAAGAAAATTTAATTGTTCAATAAATCTGTTATTTGTCTGCAGTAGATTTACTTATGTACGAAGTTTATTTAACCAGCAGCCAAGATCCTAAGCACCCTTAGGTGAGATTTGTCATGTTTATCACCGTTGATCTAGTCAACGTTAATGTAAATAAAAATTAGTAACCGTCAAAAACGAAATACAATTTCCGTACCGTAGCTCATTAATTAACCAAGCTTGATCAGATATGAATGTGATTTTGAAATTTTTTTAATTGGGTCAGTGTGCAGCAAAACAAATGCAAAACTATTTTTCTGCATAGCTTCTAATATTGCCTACACAATTTTTCCATCGGATTTGCCGTTTTCTCATAATTCCTTCTTCATAAAAAATTTTTGGACGTGTACGTAGCCAATTACGCAGTCTCGTAGACATTGGAAATTATCATTCCACCTGGAGCTCTTTTGAAAGATTCAAACAAATATTAGTCACATTAAGATAAATCAGAATTACAGAGGAGATGATGCATAGCTAACGAACGTGTTTTTACTTTCATCGGAGCTATTCCCCTTTTACACGCAATTCCGTAATTGACATTTTCGTTTTCAGTAGGCTAAATATGTACCGTTTGTGATTATACGTAGCAAAAATGTGTTTACATCTAATGCAAAGAGCTCTAAAAGCTCCACAGAAATTTGATCAATTATATACTTCAATATTAATCTGGTGGTAGGCCATATTTCCACAGTTTTTGAACAATAATTTTATAAATAATTCCGTTAAAAACAACTGTTTTGGTGTAATTTGATTCCCCAGACGCGTTTCGCCCTTGTGATGTAGGGCATCTTCAGTGGCCTTAAAGTGTTTTTACATGTGTTGTTACAATAATTATCTACAGTACAACTATTTAGAAATATATATACTGTACTCACAGATATAGTGGTATTCCTTATATGCCGGTCTGGCACTTTCACATCACTATTCATTGCAGTTTCATTTAAGCATTATATCACTAGTTGTTTTTTATGCTGCACTTGTTGTTGTAGTGAATATTTGCTGTTGATTTGCACATATGTGTTACACACGGTTTGGTATGTTTACCAGATCCTTACAGTAGTGCCAACTTAGTTTCTGTTGTTATTGTATCTATCTTGTACATTCTATTAAATTATCTCTCTGTTTATGTGTTTGAGTTATTGCTTGAAATTATCGTGTGAGTTACTGAATTCATTTTCTTGTTTTTTGTGCTTTTTGTGTGTTGTATAGAGTTTTATTGGTTAAATTGGTGAAATTATTTATTATTGTTTTTCCCATTGCTATCGATTTGTGTATATGATAGCTTTCCTGAAATGTTAGCACTACACCACAAGGGCGAAATGCGTCGGGGAATCAAATAAAAAACAAAATTCACCAAAACAGTTGTTTTTGATGGAATTATTTATAAAATTATAGACTTCAGATTGAACATTCCTCGTACCCACCTTGACGTGATGTGCATAAATTTAAATAACTCCTTCTAAATTATTTTCTGCATGCTCCCGTAATTTCACCCGTCGTCTTCTAGAAAAACGACTTGAATAAACTGTCGGCGGCTTGATATTCGTCCTGACACGATGTGCGTGAAAGAGATTAGAAACTCCCACCTTCAAAGAAGAACTTACCCCACTTGTATACTTGAGAAATCGAAATTGTACCGTTGCCGAAATATGTATCCAATCGGCGGGAAATTTCTGCTGCTATAATACCTTCACACACTAGAAACTTCACGATTATGACTGAACGAATTTTTTCTAGGAGTTGTATATTTATATGTGATTCTCCGGAAGGCAACCGAGTAATATTATTATTCACACACAATATTTCAGTGACATAAATCTCCGTCGCCCTCTTCAGCCCCGTTAACTGAGATTTATGTCGCTGAAATATTATAAAGGATAGTATTACTCGGTTGGTTTGCCGAGAAACATTCACAAATTCACAATTATTGTTGTTCAATGAGGATATGAACGTCTTATTCACTCATCGTCGTAATAAGTAAACAAATGTCTGCAGCATTTAACGTGCTCGTCACTCAAACTAGCTACGCACAATTGCCGCATTAACGACCGTTAAATTATGCCATACTAGTTTCAAAATTCTCGTTTACATTTGGTCGGTGTTTGTATTTATAACTAAAAGATCATCAATCAATATCACCGTACATAATGGAGATCAAAGACTTTTCAAATCCCTCTCCTTCAATGAAACCAGATAGTTCCGAAACTGCAAAGTGTTTCAGGTATCAAGTAGATTACTTACAGTCATTTTTAAAGCATATGCCGCTGTTAAACGGGGAATTTTTAAAGCTTGAATCGGCGAGTGAAACACATCTGAGCCGCCAGGCTGTGAATTGTGTAAAATATGTTTTATATCATCATCATGTGCGGCCTGGTGGCTCAGTGGTTAAGCGTCTGATTGGAGATCGATAGGTACCCGGTTCGAATCCTGTCTCGGTTGGAATTTTCAAAGGCGCTTAACCCGACCTTCACCACTAACACGGTTTGCTGTGTAATGTGAAGTACGCCAGAACGCTTCAGTGGTTCGGATTCCACGTTAAACTGTACGTCCCCTGTACCCGGCAGGATTGTTGAGTTAGGATAAGGCGGCTACGATAGGGGCGGAATGCGCAACCAATAAAAACCCTATCTCCAGGTCATTACGACCACATGGAAATATCACTACCATCAGTATTCTGCTCTAAGTAGGATTTTACATAACTGCTCCCCGTGCTCTCTTCCACATGGAGAGTCATACCATGGACTACTAGGAAACATAAATGTGGCAATATTCCGTTACTCTCCGCATACGTTGGAGGGATGTTGTGTGTCATCTGTATGTGAAGTATGTGAAACATGTAACTATGTTCTGTATCTGATAAGTGTATTTCTGTATTCGCCTTGATGGTTTCTGAAAAGCATTTAAAAACCGCAGACAGAACGGTCGATACGCGTGGATCAGGTCTCCCCGATGCACTGTGGTGGCGTAAAGCCACACTGTTGGTTTGTGTTTTGCGTGTGTAGTTTTTGAAGCGGATAGTGGATACCGCCCCAGCACTAGCCCATTGATTACGAAACAACACTTTAAATTTTTAATCATGAAAGGCAGCAAGCCGGGATGGAGGGCTCTTTTTAACTCTTCGCGTAAATATTGCGCCACTTTAACTCAAACGTTCCAACGCGCAGCAGCTCAATGGAAAATTTCCTGCATGAAAGGAAACATTATTTAATCGTTCTTTTGGAATAACACTTAATTTCGCAGCCGAATTTTCCAAAGAGGCTTCAATGGATTCAAATCTAATTATTGCACAAAAATTTAACGCGATCTGGACGTTATTTCGGCATGGTGTAATCAATGGCAACTTAAACTGATTGTAAGTGCAATGCAATATATATAACTATCAAAACCTCTCCCCTTCTAAGTAACAAAAAGAATCCGTTAGTTCAGTTATTGACATGGCTAATTACCTGCGGTATTTGGGTGTAACAGTACAAACCAATATGACATGGGACCTGCTCATGACTTCAGTTGTAGATGGAGCTAATTTTGGGCTGTGATTCATAGGTCGTATTTTGAACAACTGTAAAGTACATAGTAAGGAGGTAGCGTAAAAAACATTCCCTGTGCCCACATTTCGACTACTATTGTGCCAAATGGGGTCCGTATCGTGAGGGACTGATTGGCAGCATACAGAAAGTACAGAGAAGATCCGCTCCATTCGTGACTGTTTGCTACAGTCCTTACGAAAGCGTCACAAAACTGACACATATTTGTGCCGGCATTTTCTGGCAGACATACGGTATAGGTTTCACATGAATTTACTGGCAAAAATGCGAACAATAATTTACGAGTGTGGTGAAATACTTCTTCCACTAGCCTGTATGGGTTGGAATGGCAGGAGAGATAAGGTTAGTTAAGTTAGGAGCGTTACTGATGTTTATATGAATTCTTTCTTCGTTCGTGCTGTTCGGGACTGGAATAAACATAGTTTTGATGCAAAGTACCCTCTGCTAGTTGCAACTTTGTGAATTGCAGAGTGTAGATGTAGATGTAAATAGATTGCAGTGGGGCTTAAAGGGAAATCAGAATAATTTTTACAAATGCGATGGGTTAGCTGTGACAAAGGATTGCAATCCCGCAGTGTTTTCAATCCCGCGGGATTCCGCGCGATTTATGGTAACAGTTTTTCAACGAATGCTTTTAAAAGATTGTTATTTAAAGCGTTAGCAAATTGAATAATAAATATCTGTTAATTAAATTATAAAGGCAATTTTAATATTAAATGATAAAAATTAACAGTTAACAATATTTTAACTGCCAAAATGACAGTAAAATTTTTTAGCCTGTCTTAAGGATATTTCGAGCTTTACATTTTTTCAAAAATCTGAATCAAATTTAAATAAATAATCAAAAATGCAAAATATTCATAAGTAATATTAAGTACCTTATATCAGTTTAAAAAGGTGGTATGCATAATGGCTCAGAACAAGATCTCATAACTTTGTGTCACTGCACAAATACGAAACTTGGTCTATTTGTACAAGAATTGTTTTTGTGGGATACATTATTATGTTTCCTGATTTCATGATTGATCTTATAGATGATTCATTAATAGTAAAATAAACAACTCACCAAGACATAAACTGTCAAGTATTTTAGTTTTACTTTAAGTGGCGTAACGAATTTTTTAGAGCGGAAATTAATTTTTTATGTAATAAAGGAGACATTCTCGGCGTATAATTACAATGAAGTCCTCACGGAATTTCACACGTGAGAAATATGACGGAGGCATGGTGTTTTTACAACACAATTCGACGATACAACCGTGAATACTTCATTATAACTTTTGTTGCCTGTAGTCGAAATAATACCAAGGAGTTGAAAATATGCATGCTATTCACTCAAAAATGATGTATTGTGGCGATTGAACAAATCATTCCAAAAGGGATTAATCGAAAGCCAGAGCGGCACATGTAAGCAGGCGACTTTCTTCAAAGAACATGACATGTTCTTTGAAGAAAGTCGCCTGCTTACATTGTATTTCAAACGCATTGAGGCGGCGGTCGAGACAACAATAAGTCAAAGGTGCCTTTTGATAACTGCTAAATAAATAGGTACGTAATCGTTAAAACTACAATAACATTAGTTTTGTATCAAGGATTAATCAAGTTTCCAGCCACAAATACAGGAAGTTGTCACAATTACTTTATATGCAAATACAGATGACGTGTGCGATACATAAAAAATACCAATTATATACTAAGAAAATCATACTAAATTCGCAACATAACTCAAATAATAGAAACATGTACTCAAAACAAACGTAAGTTTTAATGAATACATAAAAGTGGATCTATTTACCTACGAATGACAAACGTTTGTTTTCACGAGTGAAATGCCAACTGCAAGGGTACAGGCAAACAGTGCAATACATCCGACAGAGACCGAGTGGGGCAGCTAGTCACGCAGACTGACGTTTTTCCGCCGCATTTTGCGTATTGCGGATCCGCCTAATTTTGTGTGGGCCAGACTGTCTAATGATGCTAGATTGCAATCCCTAGCAGTGACGCTTAACCCCGGTAAGTCCCGATTCACACATCCATATTTCAGTTGTTCATGGTTTCCGTAAATCACACCAGACAAATACTGAGATGGCTTTAAAAAAAAAAAAAATGCCATTTGATCGAATTCCTTCCCATTCCTTGCCCCAAATCACCTCCCTCGTTTAATTACCTCAACGTCAACAAGCAGTAAGGCCTTAGCAAAAAAAAGTATCAAAGATTTTAGTGAGTAAGACATAGCAACTGGTAATTCCCGGTTGGGAATTAAATTTACATTATGTCCTGTATGTCTTCCAAGTACTGTCTGTTGCTAGCAAACTTCCTCTTTTCCGGGGTATTAGGGATCCTTTCGCTTTCCGCATCTCAATTTCAACAATTTTCTGTTGTGGGCATCCTTTGGTTCTACACTTTGTTCTTTCATTGTGCACTCCACTCCTTGCAATCATCTTAGCGGTAGTCTTCCTCGTCTTCTCCGGTTTGTTGGTTGGTAGTTAAATATTACTTTTGGTATTCTTTCTTAGTTCTGAACTATTGTATCTTTGATTCCAGTTTGCTCCATAAATTGTTCATTGCGCACTTGTTCTAATATATATAACCGGGAAGCTCTTCGAAATAAATCCATCTTCACTGCTTCTCTCTTCTTGCGGTTTCTTCCCGTAAGTGTCCAACATTCTGCTTCTTAAATGGTAATTGGTTACACAGTTGATCTATACATACTGTGTTTTGTTTTCAGACGAATCTAAGTGTGCCATTGAAGGGTATTTAAATTTTGCATTGTCATCACATGTCCGGTTATTACTAATAATGCTTATATCTTTCACATGTATTTATCTTTGTGTTATCTGTATATATTTTTGCTATTTTTGTGGTTCACAAGCTCCTAGCGCTATCTCCGAGCTTATCATTTCTGGCGAGAGAATATTTTTGTCTACAAATGTGTTGGAGCTTGAGTCCTATCCTCCTCCTGTAATCCACTTGATTCAAGCAAACAATTTTGTTATACAAACGAACAAAACCTAGAAAGAATTCATTACCACCAATACGAAAATTCGTCATTCTTTTACTGAC
This sequence comes from Vandiemenella viatica, assembly GCA_031002005.1. Classification (NCBI taxonomy): domain Eukaryota; kingdom Metazoa; phylum Arthropoda; class Insecta; order Orthoptera; family Morabidae; genus Vandiemenella; species Vandiemenella viatica. The sequence continues at coordinate 175,412,583 of CM061919.1, forward strand.
TTGCGCAGCAGTCAAAAATAAATAAAAGTAAATGTTTCTTTGATAGCCTAAAATCTCTGCAGGGAGTACGAAAGGAACTGACAGTTCAGTTTTCTGAGGAGAAAAATGTTAACATTTATGGTAATCGTTAAACAGGCAAGTCATAAATCGAGTTTTTAAATCATGTTTTGAGAAGTAATAGATATAAATAAATTTGGTATCACCAGCGCGTTATATACACGTACAACTGTTCGTATGTTCGATTCTGGTATTGGGAGTTGATATAGTTAAATGCAGTACACTGTAAAAAATAATAATAATAGTAATAAAAATAAAAGAAATCCTTGCTATTTAACCTGCTTGGTCAACGATAAATTACGGTCACGGAAGTTAGAGAGATCCTCGACTGGTACCCTAATACCTATATGAAACACAACCTATTTGCTTTCCTACATTTGTTAGTAATACTCTTAGCTGTCGTAGAATTGAGAAAGTTGCCTGTTGGAGTAGAAATATGGTTTCAATCAAGTGTTGTATTCGTCATATATCGTCCATAAACGAATAATATAAAGATACTGGTGATAAAATTATACAAACAAGTTGAAAGGATATAAACTTGTTCTGAAATCTCCTGATACCATTTAGAAATTAATCCTAAAGTCAACGCGTTTTGTAGCTCAAAGATCCATAACAAGAAACACTGCCATTTATAACTGATCTGTTTATGTAAACAACGTTTGTTCAGCTGTTCTCTAAAAAGCGAAAGCTGGCTTCGAGTATCGGGAAATACAGGAATCCTTTGGGACCGATAAGGCCGTAGTTCCAGTCCCGTAAAACTACACGTCGAAGGGCGAGAGTGAAGAAGACGGTAATGAGTTTTGGTGAGTCCCCCGGGGTGTGACACCCCAGTGTGCACGTGGCAGTTCTCCTCTCCGCCCACGCGGCGCCACGTGTCCGCTTGGCCACGACCTTGACGCCCGGCGCCGGCGCGTCCGGGGCTAGACGACGCGACCTTGGCCCTCGTCAGCCTACCCCCCACCGCCACTCGCTGTCCGGCGCGGCGACCAATTAGACTGCTCGCTGCCTGGCTTCCCTGTGACGGCTCACAGCTTTTCTCCTCTCACTGACAATAGTCAAGCACCCGGCAGTAGTGATTAATGCATCTCCGAACACGGCCGGCGGATAATATGGGTATGGCGGCAAGCACTACACACACGGGAAATTCCGGGTGGGTATTGTAACCCACCCGGATTTTGACAATGACAGATCGTGCGTCATGCATAGAGGGATTGGGGGTGGGGAGGGGGGGAAGACGAAGACGAGGATCATAGAGGGAGCCGCGGAGCATAGATTTACGAATAATAGACTGTTCATTCCTTCATAACCCTGTGCACCTAGGTCGTCCTAATCGAATGAACCAAGTTTTTATTCGGCTTTACGCCGATTCAAGAATTACTTAAGACTGACATCGTGGGAAGGTCGACTTAATAATTCTGCGATATCACATGTATATGGTAACCTCACCAACTAACTTGATTTTAAAAAACTGTTAAATTAGTTCATTTTCTGAAATGTAAATCCCAGTTCAGTTTTTGCAATGTGCCTTAATACCGAGTAATAATAAATTTGAATAATAATAGCAAATTTTTTCACACACTTAAAATATATTATTGAATGAATTATATGATAAATAAAATAATATTTTATAGTTTTTTACGCCTATGATTTTTTTTTGTGTTTTTTTTTCCATTACAATTATATTTCTTTTTAGGTAAGCTAACCAGATCAAATTTTCAGGAGAATCTCCGTTTGTCTGACTACAAACTCTAGCCATACGTGTTCGCCGACCCTGGTTGCGATGTCTTTACATTCTTCCCTCATTCTGATTTGACTCTACGGTGGCTCTGCCGACCCTTTTCTCCCAATGATTCGAGCCACTTTTGCACCTCAGTTTCTTCTGTCTTCACCCATTTCTATAATAAAGAGATGAAATGTATTGGTACCTAATACATTTTATTTAGTTCCTGTTCTAAATCTGAATGTTATTCATACCCAAATTTAGCCTATTCTGCCACTATCAAACTGACTGACTGATGATCGTCAAAACTCTAAGATATTTTCTGTATTCGTAGAATGTTGGTACACAGATCAAGTTTTACTCCCAGATGATAAAAAAGTCTAAAAGCCGTAAAAGTTTCGTAAATCTACCACAAATTTACTTTCTGTGCTAATAATTTTACAAGCCTCAGATTTACATTACAGACGGAACTTACTAAGTTTAACTAATGCGTTAATTTTTTTTTTTTTTTTTTTTTTTTTGCTTCCTATCTTCACTTAGGAAGTTAGTGAAGTTCAAATTTTTTTTAATCGACTTCGACACAGCGTCAACATAATTCCACTATGTTTCCCATGGTTCTGTATACAGGTAATTTGGTATACACGCGTAGATATAGCTTCATCCCCAAACCATACGAAAATTCAAATACCGGCGATTTTTCCTGTGCTTATTGAATGGTAAACCCACACGTCAAACGTTCATATTTACCTTTTAATTACTTTACTCTACATGGTGCAACATGTCTCAAATTTCTATTATGCACAGAGGTCAGCAAGCTTAGCTAAAACCTTTGTTTTGTTCTCTTCTTAGTATGAACGTTACTTGGATTTTACTTATGGTGGCAGTTAAAACTATGGTACTCGACATTGCTCACACAAGGCAAACACCCGCATTTGCTGAGAGCGTGGGCATGGTTGGTAAAGGACATATGTATATTGATGTCTTCAGTTCTTAAATACCCTTCTACATCGAATTTCAAATGGAAGCATTACATCTGAGTGACGACTCAGAATAAGTAGCCAACTTAAAAAAAGAAATGGGACTTCGCGAAAACACTTTTTGTAAAAACATACCAAGTCTCGTGGTTATTTAGTGACAAAAAGTTATAAGATCTTGTTCAGATTCAAGTCTGCACTTTACAGTGTGTATTCGTTCCATTTTCTGAAACAGAATGATTTCTCTCGGTTCTATTGATCATTGATTAAAAAAAAAAAAAAATATTATGTATGCCATGTTTTAGAAAACCTATGCAAATAAATATAAGGATGGTTCAAAAAGTAACGAGCCAGAGGCCTAGGAACAGAATCCAGTGCCTGTATTTCAGAAGTATTGGCCCCTGGCTGTTGAGGTACTTGTCCAACTGCGACACAATGCGACGAATGGCTGTCTCGTAAATTCCTGGGGATGCGATGTGAACCAGTTCCGCACGTAAGTAGATGTCTAACGCCGGTGAGCGCCACTGGCCCCCTAGCGGCGATAGTGGAACTAATGTGTCGGCGCTAGTGTTCCCCATGTTTAATTAATGTTAATTGATTTTAATTAATGTTAATTGATTTTAATTAATGTTAATTGATTTTAATTGATTTTAATTGAGGCTAATTGATTTTAATTAATGTTAATTGAATTGCGGGGAGGGGGTCTCACATCTGTAACCTCAGATTGATCTTATTATTTCCTTATGGACCTGTGTGTGAGCCCACTTTTTCCCCATGTATTCTTATGGACGTATGTGTGAGCCCACTTTTTCCCCCTCCCCCCCCTCCCCGCCGCGCACGTGCCGCTAGGGTGTGGTGGCGCTAGTGTTCCCCATGTATTCTTATGGACGTATGTGTGAGCCCACTTTCCCCCCCCCATCCCCGCCGCGCACGTGCCGCTAGGGTGTGGTGGCGCTAGTGTTCCCCATGTATTCTTATGGACAACGGAGTGAGCCCACTTTCCCCCTCCTCGCCGCGCACGTGCCGGTAACTAATTGAATGCGGGTTCGTAATTGAACGCACACAGCTGCGCTACACCCGAATTATCGCTCCCCACGCAGCTGCAGGATGCGGGTCCGTAATTGAATGCGCCACACCCGGAAGCCCTTAATTATCGCTCCCCACGCAGCTGCAGGATGCGGGTTCGTAATTGAATGAGCACAGCTGCACCACACTCGAATTATCGCTCCCCTCGCAGCTGCATGATGCGGGTTCGTAATTGAATGAGCACAGCTGCACCACACTCGAATTATCGCTCCCCTCGAGCGACTGTGTGACTCATGTCTCTCACTATGACAGCTGCAACCGGAACACCCGGTATATTGACCGCCCATTTATGCGCTTCAGTATTTTTAGATCACAACAAATTAACGATATCTCTAACTACCTCCATTTTTACACCCACCATCTGAGACATTGGCGTTTTCATGCTTATTCATAATTGCTTCTGTCTTGCTACTAAATAAGACATCGCTGTTAAGAGACATTAAAAATAAAAAAAACACAAGTTATCATTGTGTTATAGTCTAAATTACGAGATACCACTTCCTGAACTATCAATGGAAAATAACCTTCTGGTTTTTCCAATACCTTTCTTTTCTTCCACAATACCTTGCAAAATGTGTTCTACAACAGCCGATTTAGTTGGTTGGCCTGGTCTTGCCTATCACTGATGTTCTTTATTTATTACTAGCTGAGGTACCCGGCTTCGCTCAGAGAGTTGATGTGAGATAGTGTAGTAATTGTAATAAAATGATAAACATTAAATGTAAGAGGTAATTTTTTTTTTATTGAAATCATTTTCTAACTTTTCGAATACTTGTTTATAAACACCATTTTTCATTTTGTTATCCGGGGTATATATGTACAAATTTTTATAATTTTCTATTCGATAGTATAGACCGCGAGAGAAGCAGGAGTCTTTGGGGTTGATGCCGCAATGTTTTAAAGTTTGTCTTTGGCGCTGTGTTAATTGTAAAACTATAGGATAATTTGATTGGAAATTGCAGTCTTTTCAGTAAAGATCAGAGTTATTCTGAGGATTAATACTATGTGTTTTCGATTCTGGAGTTTCCCCCGGTCATGTAATGTAGAACTTCCTGTGGAGGTGCTTCCAGTGGTGGTGATCGAATTTTTCCATTCATGCAACAGAATCCTGGTGTTTCTCCACTGAATTTTTTCGCGTTGCAAAATTGTTAGATGTTATCCATTTTTCCGATTACGAAGTGGTTGTGTTTGTTATTTTGTTTTGTCGGGTCGTAGTGGAGTGCTTCATTTTTCAGGTTATACTGTTTACTTGTCCTCGTCCGCGCTTCTCGTAGGGTGATATTTTCATGGGTGGCTTGCGTCCGCAGTCTTCTATTATAATATTGTGTCGCAATTCTTGATTCTTTAATTCGTTCATTTCGTTGTGCTTCTCACGGTGCTCATTCACGTTCGCTGAGAACATAAACGTGCCTCGCGCTCTTCGACTGTTTCGTTGATTCGCTGTTCTTTTTGTTTCGTTCGTTGGCAACGTAAACGTGCCTCGCGCTCTTCGATTGTTTCGTTTTTTTCGCTGTTCTAGAGGGCGAAACTTCCACCCCCTTCTATCTTCAAAATCACGCCCTTGAGGTAAAAATCAGAAACCTTCTTCATGTATAAAGGTTTGAAGGTTACCACGCCATTTAACCCCCTTGATCGTACCGGGACTCGTTTTTTTTTAGTTTTAGCGGCACGCACATTGTACGCTTACTTTTATAATATATATTGATTTCGATATTATTTCGACCTGCCGAATTGTTTCCACTACGTACATCTTTCCACATTACCATAGAATTTTGTATACTCCCGGGCACAGTGGTCTTTGACAGAGCAGATTATTTCATATTTTATTTCTACTGGCTTTTTTTTTGTTTTCGTTGACAGTCAAATTGAGTCTTTTTGGCTTACAGATGACAAAAATTCTTCGGTTGTTCTGCCATGAGCGACGTTTAGTCAACAGGCTCTGTTGCCTTCATCAGGCGAAAAAGGTCGAAGTTGGACACTGCGACAGCAAGTCAAAATCGCCTGAATCCTTTACGAACTACTTAGTTTCTCAGTCGTAACAGCCTTACCTAAGGACAGGACTGAACACGTGAAATGACTGCAGCAATAACTAGCATGATTCGTGAGATGCAATGTTGTGGATTCACATTCGGGAGGACGTGGGTTTGAATCCCTGCCCCGGCATTTGGGAGGGTGTGGGCTCGAATCCCCGTCCGGGCCATCCAGATTTGAGTTTTCCATGGCTTCCCCAAATCACTCCAGGCGAATGATGGGATGATTTCTTCATTTGCCATGGCCGAATTCCACCCCGTTCCTCGTCCACTGTCCTTTTCCCCGCCTCTAAAGGCCTCGATGTCGACGAGGCGTAGAACCATTAAAAAAATAAATCCCCGACCACCAACTCCAGTTTGAATGCCGAGTTATTCATTCAAAATACCATGCCTAAATTCCTTCCCAGTCCTTGCCGCCAGTCCTTTCTCGCGTCCAATGACCTCGTTGTTGACGAGACTTAAAAAAGAAAAAAAAAATATCAAGAAGAATTGTGTTGGGGCGTGCAGAGGCTACCGTGAGTGTGCTGTTGCCTTCAGTTGAGGGCTATGCCTGCTTAATAAATTCAGCATTGGAGTGAGAGAGGATGCTCAATAATGAAGCCGACATGTTCCTTGGATATTCCAGTATGGTTTGCGATACGCTTTTTGAGTGATTCACCGGTCGAATCAAATTGTTGATGTATGCGATGATCATCGTTTTGCTGAAGTGATCGGACGTCGGCTGCATTTATCATCTACAATTATGGCCTTTACATTCTCGCAATCACCAAATTTTAGTGCCAATCGATTTACAGTATACCTATCAACGGCATTGCCGGTATAAACAGCATTGAAACGACGATGAATCGTAGTAGGAATCACTTTGTCAGCAGTTAAAAATTCGATAACAGCACGATGTTTAACTCGCGTTGGCACAACACTAGAACACTTCTCCATAATTCCGGACAACAAATCCTTACTTCTCAGTACTTTCAAATAAAATGTAATGTCGCTTGGTATGTATGGTCTGGCGTCAGAGTTTTTCAGTCGTAACAGCCTTACCTAAGGACAGGAATGAACACGTTTACCTCCACCACCACGGACTAGACCTGATTACTACCCAAATGGACTGCTAGTGCCAGTGTACAGATATGGCCAGCCCGGTACTGTTGTTTTTGTCTGTGTATCAGCTCAATGCTGGTGATTCTAAGCGTTTGACGATAGGTTTATCGTCCAAACACGACGTCAAAATCGTTGCCTCCTTCAAAAAGGCGAAGGCTGAATACCTTCCCGTTCCTTGTCTCCATTCACATCCCGCCTCTAATGACCTCGACTTCGACAAGGCGTAAACCATAAGTTAAAAAAGAAAAAAAAAATCTTATCAGAGTTATTGCTTGTATGCCGGTCTGAATATCTACTCTGATGTGTGAGTTTTTAAAGCAAAGTAATGAATCAGCAGTTGTTGGAGATGTAGGTTATACTGAATGCGTAGAGACGTCTGGCTTATCACAACATCAGCAAAGTCAGTTCTGAACAAGGGAAGTTAGAGTAATATCTCCTCCACAAACCAGTCTAAAAACTTTACGAGACAAAGTTTTATATTCGTGCTGTAGTATCCCCCAAGATTAATACGAAAGATTTTACACAATTTCTAACAGTCTGAACGTTGGCTATATAAAAGTGACGATGTTATTATTATTATCACCGAAAACGTGCATCGGATGTCGAAAGTCAAGAGGATCATAGAATACCGAGCCTGGTGGGTGAGCAGTAACGTTCGGATATATCGTTCGCGAGGATATGCAGCACGGTTTTAGAGTCAGATTTTCTTTCGTTTCCCAAAAATCACTCGAGGCTAGTGTCGGGATCGCCCCCGTGCAGTACTCCTTTGAGAGTAATTTTTTATATGCCGATATAACTACCGTGCCCGGTAGGTGAGTTTTTTAGGATTGGGACTGTCATGTGGAGGTGGAGAGTTCAATTCCCGATCCGGCTGTTCATTAGAATCTGTTGTAGTACCACTTTAGACGCAAATAGCCGTTTATCGCCTATAGTAGCTGCGACAGCGAAAAACACGGCTAGTGTTGTTTTTGTCCGTAGGAAGGGATGTTTTTTTTTTTATTATTATTATTATTCCTAGCCATTTGAGACAATTTTTTCTTGTATTTTTGACCAAGAGTCCTCGATAAGTTATGGACATTCAAAAGTAACAGAGTTTCGACTTACCGTGCACTCTGCCTATGTCGCGGCTAACAAGTCTATGGTATTGAGTTTCGACGTGGGCAACGGCCAAGGCGCCGGTCACTGCGAGTTGCACGCTGATGAGGTTCCTCCAAAAATGAATCACCGTTGGTTGTTAGGCTCAGTATTTGGGTAAGAAGATACTATTTAACCCCGCCTTTTCTGCCATTCAGTAATATTTGCCCACTTACCACGAGTATCAGGGTAGACATATGGTCATCAGACAGATATCATAACTCCCATATTCATACTAGGTCTCACATACAAATCCATACGTCACCACACACAAGCACACAAAAATATAACTAACTAAAAAACCATCAGACAGACGTTAGAGTGTGTGCAAAGGATGACATGTTTTCACCATACACATCAGTGCTTATCCCATACGGATTATTCATCACGCCCAATAGATTGCATGTATCATCAACTTATAGGTAGCCAGTGACTGTGAAATCTCAAAGTCGAGTAGAATCCTATAGTGATAGACACACAACGACATCGGAAGACACACATACACACACACTCACATGTCCACGCATACACATAGTTCCATACATCAACACACACGTACACGTAACTGGAGGAAAGTGACTGAACACCCTACGTCCAGACTGAATAGTTACAGGATGTATGAAGTGTGACATGTCTTTGCCACACAGCTCAGTGCTCTTCACACCCAACTGATTACATCTACATAGGTAGCCACTGATGGAAAAATCTCGAGTAGACACCATAATCAGACACACACGAACACGCACACACACATATTTCCATGCATATACCACAATTCCATTCGTCAACACATACATACAAGCAACTGAAGGAAAGGGACTCCACACACGACGTCCATACTGAGGTGTTACATGATAGGCAGAGGATAGCATGTCTTTGCAATACAGCTCAGTGCTCACCACACTTACCGGATTTTTGGTCCCTATATGACATCGGACAACTCGAGTAGTACATCAGATATACCTGTCGAAGTCACACTAAAGTATTTGAAGCTGAACTAAGCAAATCATGCTGAAGATGACGATATCACAAGTTTCATTAACTACAGAAATGTATATCATTTGGGCAAAAAGACGGAAAGTGTATGTTTCTGCTGTCATGACAATCTCCAGATTAACCCGCAGAACTCCCACCACACACACACACACACACACACACACACACACACACACACACGCACACACACACACACACGCACACACACACACACACACGCACACACACACACACACACACACACACACACACACACACACACACACACACACACATCACCTTACCATCATGAAGGTGTGTAAAGTATAATACCAATACATGCTTGCGTCATACAGCCCAAATATTATCGATGAAAGGTGTTGACAGTGTGCGTGTACAAACGCCGAAATCACCATAACAACTACAACCATCAGTAGGAAGGCAGAACTTATGTTAAGTCAGGTTAATACAGAATGTTAAAGTGTTTGTTATAGTTGGTTAGAATAAATTCAGTTTAGGTTATTTCAACTCACATTCACATGGTGTCACTGATGCATGGCAATCCAAAAGTGTTTGCTGAGGCGGCTTGGGCCCCACCGCGGCCTAAGAGACCGGTATTTTGCACGACCTAAGAAGACCGGTATTTTGCGCGCCGGTTATCCGGATACAACGCGTTTGTATTTTTTCTACACAGCAGCCGCTTACTGTGGGGCCCAAGCCACCTCAGCAAACACTTTTGGATTGCCATGCATCAGTGACACCATGTGAATGTGAGTTGAAATAACCTAAACTGAATTTATTCTAACCAACTATAACAAACACTTTAACATTCTGTATTAACCTGACTTAACATAAGTTCTGCCTTCCTACTGATGGTTGTAGTTGTTATGGTGATTTCGGCGTTTGTACACGCACACTGTCAACACCTTTCATCGATAATATTTGGGCTGTATGACGCAAGCATGTATTGGTATTATACTTTACACACCTTCATGATGGTAAGGTGATGTGTGTGTGTGTGTGTGTGTGTGTGTGTGTGTGTGTGTGTGTGTGTGTGTGTGCGTGTGTGCGTGTGTGTGTGTGCGTGTGTGTGTGTGTGTGCGTGTGTGTGTGTGTGTGTGTGTGTGTGTGTGTGTGTGTGGTGGGAGTTCTGCGGGTTAATCTGGAGATTGTCATGACAGCAGAAACATACACTTTCCGTCTTTTTGCCCAAATGATATACATTTCTGTAGTTAATGAAACTTGTGATATCGTCATCTTCAGCATGATTTTGCTTAGTTCAGCTTCAAATACTTTAGTGTGACTTTCGACAGGTATATCTGATGTACTACTCGAGTTGTCCGATGTCATATAGGGACCAAAAATCCGGTAAGTGTGGTGAGCACTGAGCTGTATTGCAAAGACATGCTATCCTCTGCCTATCATGTAACACCTCAGTATGGACGTCGTGTGTGGAGTCCCTTTCCTTCAGTTGCTTGTATGTATGTGTTGACGAATGGAATTGTGGTATATGCATGGAAATATGTGTGTGTGCGTGTTCGTGTGTGTCTGATTATGGTGTCTACTCGAGATTTTTCCATCAGTGGCTACCTATGTAGATGTAATCAGTTGGGTGTGAAGAGCACTGAGCTGTGTGGCAAAGACATGTCACACTTCATACATCCTGTAACTATTCAGTCTGGACGTAGGGTGTTCAGTCACTTTCCTCCAGTTACGTGTACGTGTGTGTTGATGTATGGAACTATGTGTATGCGTGGACATGTGAGTGTGTGTGTATGTGTGTCTTCCGATGTCGTTGTGTGTCTATCACTATAGGATTCTACTCGACTTTGAGATTTCACAGTCACTGGCTACCTATAAGTTGATGATACATGCAATCTATTGGGCGTGATGAATAATCCGTATGGGATAAGCACTGATGTGTATGGTGAAAACATGTCATCCTTTGCACACACTCTAACGTCTGTCTGATGGTTTTTTAGTTAGTTATATTCTTGTGTGCTTGTGTGTGGTGACGTATGGATTTGTATGTGAGACCTAGTATGAATATGGGAGTTATGATATCTGTCTGATGACCATATGTCTACCCTGATACTCGTGGTAAGTGGGCAAATATTACTGAATGGCAGAAAAGGCGGGGTTAAAATAGTATCTTCTTACCCAAAATACTGAGCCTAACAACCAACGGTGATTCATTTTTGGAGGAACCTCATCAGCGTGCAACTCGCAGTGACCGGCGCCTTGGCAGTTGCCCACGTCGAAACTCAATACCATAGACTTGTTAGCCGCGACATAGGCACAGTGCACGGTAAGTCGAAACTCTGTTACTTTTGAATGTCCATAACTTATCGAGGACTCTTGGTCAAAAATACAAGAAAAAATTGCCTCAAATGGCTAGGAATAATAATAATAATAATAAACAAAAAAAAAAAACATCCCTTCCTACGGACAAAAACACCACTAGCCGTGTTTTTCGCTGTCGCAGCTACTATAGGCGATAAACGGCTATTTGCGTCTAAAGTGGTACTACAACAGATTCTAATGAACAGCCGGATCGGGAATTGAACTCTCCACCTCCACATGACAGTCCCAATCCTAAAAAACTCACCTACCGGGCACGGTAGTTATATCGGCATATAAAAAAATTACTCTCAAAGGAGTACTGCACGGGGGCGATCCCGACACTAGCCTCGAGTGATTTTTGGGGAAACGAAAGAAAATCTGACTCTAAAACCGTGCTGCATATCCTCGCGAACGATATATCCGAACGTTACTGCTCACCCACCAGGCTCGGTATTCTATGATCCTCTTGACTTTCGACATCCGATGCACGTTTTCGGTGATAATAATAATAACATCGTCACTTTTATATAGCCAACGTTCAGACTGTTAGAAATTGTGTAAAATCTTTCGTATTAATCTTGGGGGATACTACAGCACGAATATAAAACTTTGTCTCATAAAGTTTTTAGACTGGTTTGTGGAGGAGATATTACTCTAACTTCCCTTGTTCAGAACTGACTTTGCTGATGTTGTGATAAGCCAGACGTCCCTACGCATTCAGTATAACCTACATCTCCAACAACTGCTGATTCATTACTTTGCTTTAAAAACTCACACATCAGAGTAGATATTCAGACCGGCATACAAGCAATAACTCTGATAAGATTTTTTTTTTCTTTCTTTTTTTACTTATGGTTTTACGCCTTGTCGAAGTCGAGGTCATTAGAGGCGGGATGTGACTGGAGACAAGGAACGGGAAGGTATTCAGCCTTCGCCTTTTTGAAGGAGGCAACGATTTTGACGTCGTGTTTGGACGATAAACCTATCGTCAAACGCTTAGAATCACCAGCATTGAGCTGATACACAGACAAAAACAACAGTACCGGGCTGGCCATATCTGTACACTGGCACTAGCAGTCCATTTGGGTAGTAATCAGGTCTAGTCCGTGGTGGTGGAGGTAAACGTGTTCATTCCTGTCCTTAGGTAAGGCTGTTACGACTGAAAAACTCTGACGCCAGACCATACATACCAAGCGACATTACATTTTATTTGAAAGTACTGAGAAGTAAGGATTTGTTGTCCGGAATTATGGAGAAGTGTTCTAGTGTTGTGCCAACGCGAGTTAAACATCGTGCTGTTATCGAATTTTTAACTGCTGACAAAGTGATTCCTACTACGATTCATCGTCGTTTCAATGCTGTTTATACCGGCAATGCCGTTGATAGGTATACTGTAAATCGATTGGCACTAAAATTTGGTGATTGCGAGAATGTAAAGGCCATAATTGTAGATGATAAATGCAGCCGACGTCCGATCACTTCAGCAAAACGATGATCATCGCATACCTCAACAATTTGATTCGACCGGTGAATCACTCAAAAAGCGTATCGCAAACCATACTGGAATATCCAAGGAACATGTCGGCTTCATTATTGAGCATCCTCTCTCACTCCAATGCTGAATTTATTAAGCAGGCATAGCCCTCAACTGAAGGCAACAAGACACACTCACGGTAGCCTCTGCACGCCCCAACACAATTCTTC